>CM033272.1:29585954-30070954 GCA_019343175.1 Oedothorax gibbosus
ATATAAAGTCAATGATGGCTACTACATATTTCTGGTATGAGGGATCCCTAAAACTTACCACCATTTTTGTAAAACTATTTCAATTTTGATTTTAAAGTGTTAAATTTCAAATCCATTTGACCAGAAAACTCTGAAATCCCAAGGGATCCATCCATTTTTTATACACACTAATTACTTTCAATTTACCCAGTCTTTGTATTCAAGTAAAGAAATTGTTATTTAATTTTTTTTGTTTCCAAGTAATTTCTAAATTGTATTTTTTCTTACATTTTCATGAGTTTAACATTTTTATAATGCTTTAAAAAAATTAATTTTATACATTTTATATTATAAAAATGTAGATTGAAAGGTGTTTTGTAGAAAAATATGGAAATCATTTCATATATCTTATAAGACCTGCTTTTGTAAAAGTGGTTCGTTTCATGAAACCTATTTTTATATAAACAAGTTATTGTGATTACAATTATTGAATATATTAAATTATAAAAATAATAATGATAACTTATAAAATTAAATTATAACTTATAAATTAATTTTATAAGTTATAAATTAATTTTATAAGTTATAATTTAATTTTATAAGTTATAATTTAATTTTATAACTTATAAAATTAAATTATAACTTATAAAATTAAATTATAACTTATAAAATTAAATTATAACTTATAAAATTAAATTATAACTTATAAAATTAAATTATAACTTATAAAATTAAATTATAACTTATAAAATTAAATTATAACTTATAAAATTAAATTATAACTTATAAAATTAAATTATAACTTATAAATAATATCGTAATTACATGATAATGGATAAACCGTATGACATAAACCGTATTAAATTGGTCAAACACGCTTTTTGTATTAAAAAAAAAATATTTTAAAATATATATATTCCTACTGTTGTTCAATATATTAGATTATAAAAATGCATCAAACAAATGAGTATTCTTCATAAGTATGGATTTTCTTAATATTTGGAATGAATTTAGCAGCGAATTCTTCAGGACCGTTCTACAGAAGAGTCATTTAAATTTTTGGTACAAATTAAAATTATCACAAAATCGTTCATAATGAACCTAGATCAAAAATATTTGGAATGGATAGCCGAATTACGAGTACTAAAAAGTATACGTGGTCAGTTTTTACTTTAAATTTGCATTTACTTTGATATTTTCAGATAGGTCGCTTTTCCGCTTACAAAATCGTTAAAATTTGAGCTCGGAAAAGTAGCCTATCTGAAAATATCCCAGGTAATAAAAATTTAAGTAAAAAAAGACCAAGTATAAATTTTGGTACTCATAAAATGGATATCCATGCCAAATATTTATGATCTAGGTTCATTTGGAATATGATTTTGTGATAATTTGAATTTTTACCAAAACTTTAAACGGCTCTCCTGAAGAGTGGTCTTCTTCGTGATAGGTCACTTTTCCGGGCACAGTGCGATATATTGTCCTAATTTTATTAATAACGTAATAAATTTTGAATTATATCCATACAACGTTACCAAAGATTTCTCGTTTAGTCTCAGTACCATATGCATAATACCTTATCGCGTGGTCAAGTATATCATAAATTAATGTCTAACTTTTCTGCCCTAAATGCGATATGAACGTTTTAATTTGGCAATTATTCTCCAATTTGAGACTCAGCTCGGCTGGAATAAGCAAATTCCCATTCTGTCGTAAAATAGAGGAGTTCCTATTTCATTCAAATGGTCAAACTGGACGTGAGCACGAAACCACATTATCATATTTCTGAAACTGTCAAAGTAATGAACGCAATTTATGAAGTTCGTTAAGCCTACAGTTGAGAGCATAAAGATATTCAAAGTTGGATAATTTAAATAGTTATACGTCAAACAAAATTATGAATGTATACTAATGCATAAACCTTAATAAGTAAAAGTTTATCAATATTTCATTTAAATTCAAAATATAGTACTAATAAAAATCGTATAACCTTGGGGCGTTTTCTTATCTTCGTGTTTGGAAATACGAAAAATTTAGAGACAAACATCCAATACATCTTGAAACTAAAATAAAAAAAAATAAAAAAAAACAAAAAGCAAAAATTAACCGATTAACGGACACTAGATGTATCTTTATTTTAACATGGATCTATTTTACAATATAGATTCGTTTAAGAAGAAAAATAAACATTTGGTATGCATATCTGAGTGCGTAATAAAACGCATTTGATGCATACAGATATACCACAAATTATAAAAAGTCTTAAGATATATTCACTTTAGTACATCGCTTTTGCTTATTTTTCTACTAGCATATTTTTCTACTAACAGACATACTAATCTGTTGTTTCGTTTGAATTTAACAAAAATCAGAAAAATAGTAACAGATCAATAAACTAGATTAATTTTATAAATCAGGGATATTCAGCAGCATTACTTTAATTTCGTAATAATCAAGAATAGACCTGTCGAAAAAAAATCTTTTCCTCCAATAAAATAAAAACTGAAAACTTTAGATAAGAAGTACAAAACGAAATTGAAGAACTAACGAACTTATATTGTACACCAGTTTTGTATTGGGAAACATCAAAAGCAGCAATTTAAGCCTAAAAAGCGGCAATCCCAAATAACCTCAGTGATACATTAAAGCAATACGATAGTGTTAACTTTGTAGACATAGTACTATACAACTATTTTTAATGAAAACCAAATAATATTATACTTTCGATAAATTTATTTCTAATTTTTTGTATTCTTACCAATAATTTTATTTAAATAATGCGATTTTAAATTCTTCAGTTTATGGTTATAAACGTATTTTCTGACGTTAATTGTATGCTCTGCTTACTGGCATATGAAGCGGCATTTTGCTTCAAATAAAAAAACCCAAATTATATGCGTTGGTTCTGACTTTCCTATTATTTTCTATAGAAATTCAACCAACATAGTGCAATGACCAAATTAACCAACCGAATTCTACTGTATTGAGAAAAAAAAGTGTTTTCATGATTACTCATGGAGGGAATAAGGCTAGAAATCTCGCCGAGTTCCATGGGATATTCATCTCTGTCTATTTGAGTTTGGGGTAGACGTCGAGACAATTTAGGGGAAAGGGGGCAAAAGAAAATGTCCTATTCTTCGCGTGTCACACGCCATCTTTGGGTCTTATGACGAATGCCCCGGTCTTTTGAAAAAGCGTCCTAGGAATTGCTTGACGATGCGAAAACAATGTAAATCCTGTTATTTTCAAATTTTCTTTATTTGTTCAATTGAAAAGTTCTCTAATTAATTCTGTAAAATATGGTGAATCTTTTGTGACTTTATTTCAATGTTGCTTTGTGCAGTTTAAATCATTGGAATCATGTAAGTATTTTCATTGAATTTTGTT
Source organism: Oedothorax gibbosus (assembly GCA_019343175.1). Classification (NCBI taxonomy): domain Eukaryota; kingdom Metazoa; phylum Arthropoda; class Arachnida; order Araneae; family Linyphiidae; genus Oedothorax; species Oedothorax gibbosus. Next base: position 29,589,318 of record CM033272.1, read on the forward strand.
TTGAAAAAAAAATGTAACTTGCATCGTCAAATTTCATTGAAAGTTTAGTTGCAAAATTATTCAATAGCTTGACAGCGAATACTATAAGTAGACCTTTTTTACCTTATAGTAAGGAAAAATAAAAAATTTATTTTTCTTTAAAAGTGCGTGGACGGGGGTCGCCCGTTTCGAGATACAGTACATTAATAGTTAGATCCCAGATCTGGGTACTAATACGGTCTGTGACTGTACCACCATGTAAACAGATTGCAAAAAATCTTTATAAACAGGAAGATACTATAATATGTAAATTTTCTACGATGACCTAAAAATAACCCTATATCTTCTAATACAAGTATAGTTATGGCAGTTTAATCCTACATGAAAAAATTAAAAATACTTATAAAGTAAATAATAACTCTACTTTTTATCGAAGATTTTGTTGGAAAAAAAGAGAAAATTCATTACAAGTTCAAATATTGTCCTGTCCTCCCATATTCTGGCAGGAAATCAGATAGTACAGCAATTGAACTATACATCAAATAGATTCAACAGGGAATACAAGCGTCATAGAAAGCCACAACTATAATACTAATTTTATTTAGATCAATCTATGAACTTCAAAGATGTTATCAATTTTTTATTGAAATTTGATTCGCTGCTTTGACACAACTCTTTCTCAGTCCCAATAAGAAAGATGAAGGGGAAGTCGACTGCTGTTGAAAAATGACACAGCTGACAACACAAATCTTTGTACATCTCTCCTCTGCTTCCATCGAACAGTTTCTTTTGCAAAAGACAGACTCGCAAACACAGATTGGAACCCCCTCTGGAGATGCTAGCTTAATTCGAGCCCCCCAAAACTCATTCCAAGTTCCAAAATTGCCCTGTCATGGGAAGGGGGGGGATCTTCAGCAGGAAACAAAAGAAAACCATCGAGGGAACAGAACATCGAATGCAAGCACCCAAAGGGGGAAAGATTAAATGGTGGAACTACACAGGGTGATCAATCCTTCCCACCCCGCGATGTACCGAAGGAAGGACCAGTTGAGAGTCGGGGGTCTGTAATTATATTTCCATTAATAACCTTGATTGCGGGCCCGGTGCAGAGCCAGTCCGGATGACATTCGCAGGACTAGCCTGGTCTTTATGTCTGAAGACTGGATTTGGAAGGGGTGGTGGGTGGTTCTATTTGCCTAACTTATTTCTAATGAGACCTTTAGGTCATCCACGACTGCATGGTAACGGGGTAGAGACGTGAAAGATTGCAGTTCTTTGTAGAGTACGCTTTTTGTACTTTTCTGTTTTTTTTATAGAATTATCTACTGTGTAGTTTTAGAAGTGTGAGAAGTGTTTGTTGCGACTTTCAGAATGTTTGTACTAGAAGAGATGACAATCACCATTTTATTATGAACAGCAATAATAAATGGTGATATTGTATGGGTTTTTTTTATATTCTAGGAAGGAAAGGAAAATGATTTTTTTTGTGATGCCTTTTAATTCATATGTAAATTATTACGATTGAAGTATGACTGTCAACATTTAAAAACATTCCAGTTAAAAACTTCTAAATTTATGCAAACCTTTAAGCTAAAAAAATTAAGCAAGATTTTAGAAATTAAGGTGCTTCTACTTAATACATCAAAGAACGCGTGAAAAAATAACATCTGTGTCACATACGCATCCCTAAGTAAAAGGTCCTAAGACTAGGGTGGGGCCGCTCCATGGGTGTAGTTCTGTGTGTTTAGATAGTTTGAGTTATGAGATCGAGGGTGGAACCGTTACGGAATGGGACATAGAGTGGATTAAGGGAAAAGGGTGGATTTGAATCTGAGATTGAATTACTAGTCATGATTGGAGACGGAGATTCTGAAATGGTGATGAATGGTCTCTTTTTCACTTCTTTAACATCGGTAATGACCCTCTAATTCGATCTAATTGCGACTCAGCCCTTGAGCTGTCGGGGCAATATTCAAAGTGAGTCAATCGTAGGCATTGTAAATGTTATGTATTACCAGTGAATCAGCAATTAATCATGTAAGGATGGTTTCGTTACTGGAAATGCAAAAGTACAGAGCTTTCGAAAATGTGAGCAACATGTTAAGGCTACGACAGGACACTCTTGCAAAGACTCCGCTAGATAGTGGATGGTTTTACATTTGAGATGAGGCGATACCTGTTCTTTTTGGCATATAGTGCGAAAAAATTACCCTCAGAATATGTAAGGCTATTTAAGTGTACTCTGGCAAGTCGGGATATTTTAGATTGCCTTGGACTGGATTTGGTGGACATTTATAACTGTCCACATCTAGTGTCATACTTCATTAATATCAATGGCTTCACTAATATTGTCTGACTTCGTCTGACAAACGGGAGATTAGAAACAACTACAACAACACATTTTAACTATTACTACCGTTAAGTGGGGCAATCTTGGTCCTTAAGGGTAAATTCGGGTTCAAACATTTAACCCTATCATCAATTTGGTATTTGACAAAACTTTACTAATAAGTAAGGGTGAGTTTTCATAAAAACAGCCATAAAAAATAAATAAAAACATTTGATGAAGAGGTACTATGAACAAAAGCTTGGACAAAAGTTGCCCTATTCGACGGTATTCTAAAATTATGGTTCTTCTTTTATAATAACATTTATTAAAATTCAACATAGATTAGCTTTCATGACAATCTCAGATTATTTTCAATTCAGCAAAGGAAATAACAGTTTTAGGAACTTCTACAATACATAGAACAAAATTACTAAAATTGTGATGCACAAATAAGTGATACAAAAACACATTTTACAGATACATGCATACGTAAAATCATTTTTCGTTTAGATAGCACTAAATGTATTTCACTATAATATAAAAATTTCAACTTTTCAAAGCAAGAAATAGCGTTAAAAAAATAAGTAAATTTAAATGATTAGAACTATTTAAAACTTCTCGAAGCTATAATAGCTGAAAGAAATCTTAATTATTTCTCCTATTACCACATACAAGTAAGTATTTACTCAAGAAAACTTCTCATCTAATCTTGATAATTTTTTTCATTGGGACCTATTAACAAAATTGACAAAAACTTCACTCTCTTAAAGAAAGGATAAAGTATCCCAAAGAAATTTTGTTTTCATCAGGAGTTTTTTTTTTAAGATTTTTTATTTACCTATCAACGCAGCAAAACGAAGCCTTAACTTTTTTTTATCGCCATCAGAAAAAGTTAATAAAAAAATTGGACTAATTTGCGTAAAACTGTCGTGAACGTTTGGCCGTAAGCGACAAGTACCCCAAAAAAGTGGTAATTTTTTCAATGTTTTCCCCCCTTATCTGAACTAATAGTTCTTTTCAACAAACATTAAGAAAAGCGATAGAACGGCGTGTGAATCATTATTTGCCTAACGACAGCGAAAATAGCCTTCCTGAATTACTACAAGTAATGGTAATTGAGCCGATCCTTTTCTTTTAGACACGATTAAAACAATTTCGAAAGGATTGGCTGTCAAAGTCGACATTATTGTTTAAAGACATTTCTAAATTCAGCCAAAAGCTCTATTAGGCGAGTAAATTATCTGTCTAAAACTTTTGGAAATGTTACGTAAATAGCCCTAGTATTAAATAAAAATTTTGAAGACGTTTTATGTTCTGCAATTCCTGATTCTCCTACCATTATTAGGTTTTAGGATTTGCATGTTATTATAAATGTACTGTACCTTGCAATTTTCTTTTCTAATTTATAAGGAAGACAATAAACGAATTTTTCCCCGAATAGGTTTCAAAATAGAACTTTTTAGAGTAGATAATTTGGATCTTTCCACTAAATGAGTGTTTTTTTAATGTAATATTTTACCCTCGTTTTGGTTATTTTTACATGAATTTACACAGCAAAAAAAGTAGGATATTAAATGTTTTATTATAGTACTTTTTTTTACTTTCTTTAATTTGGAATCATTGTACCAAACATAAAGAGTAGTACACCATAGTAAAGATGTATTTACTTCATGTTTTACCTGTTTCTGTATTTATGATACGAAATACTTGTTTTAATATTTACGAGTTTTGTACACACAATATATTTTTGGGTTAATCTTCAACTTTAAAAAGGAATTTTTGACTGATGCAGAAAAATGGCTGTCCAATTCCTTTAAAGATTTTTTTATATTTTTTTAATGCTCATTCTCTTACTTTCTAGCTTATAAAAGCTATCCTAGCTTATAGCTTAAGACGTAATTAGTTAACAATTATTTACGCGAACGTATAACGCGAAATTAGAAAAGAAATTACCGTACAAAACACATAAACCCAGTTGTGTTAAAAAAAATATATAGGTTTTTCATTGAAAAGTATCATTATATATATTTAAAATGAGATAATCTAAATAAACTACTAGTACTAAACTACGTACTTCACTATATCATATCATATATAAATAAAAAAAATACAGGTGTGTGAATATTAATCGTATTCGCTATTTCGGCAATAAAAAATTTTCTATTTTGGGCAACTTATCGCAGTTGTTTGGACTAAGAATTATCTTTATTGTATAGTTATTTTGTCGTAAATTTGCTTACTCAATGCATATTCGATATGCAAAGTTTTTTTCTTTATAATATATAAGTTTTTTAATATCTTCTTTATAAATATCAGATTATTTCTTTGCTTTTGTACGTCGATTTAAGATTACTTGAAAATTTGAATTATGCGGATTCTTTTTATTAAAAATAAAATAAAAAATAAGTAGATTTTTGTAGAGTGTTGTTGTACTATAAGTTGATTATTGATATGGTGGATATTTTTATCCCTTTCGACTTATATTAGAACCGTCGTATTTGTAAAATTCTTTTTAACCTACTTCCTTTTTTCAATTCGAAAGAATTTTAGGTTAGGTTAGTTTGAATTATCGTCGCACTAGAGCTACACGAGGGCTATTGGCGACGGGCGTCGTATTTTAGAACCACAATCAAGTGACGAGTCGACACCTGAGTAGGCACCCAACGCAACCGTTAAGGGCGACATCGTGCGCAGCGTTAGGACTTTGAAGGATATTTAACGTGCACTCCTGCCACACGGGGTATTATTTGTCGGACATTTTTGGCTGCACGTGCCGTTTATAGGTCGGCAGTTATTTTGGCGATGCCCGGACCCGAACCTGGGACCTTCCGCATGCTAGGCGAATGCCTAACCGACTGGGCTCCCCAGCCCCCGAAAGACTTTTAAAAATAAAAAAAACGAATTTTGAAATTGAACGAATGTTATCAAATATTTCTGATTAAAGCCAGAAGAGAAAAATAAAAACTATTGGGGGAAAAATCGTCTGCAAAAACAAAAAAAAAACGACGCCAAGTGGCTGCCAGGTGGTTGCTAGAAACCCATGTGACTTGGGAACATATGTTAGTCACCATTTCGGTTTGCCAACCTACCTTTATCTGATTTTCAGGTCTGGCGACAATTGGCCTTGTTCTAACGAAACGGTAGCGATAAGTTCACTCAAACTAACTCACTAACTAACTCACTCGTACCTCGCTCGCGAAATAAAATCCATTAGTTTTAAAGTTAGAAGTAATTTCATGAAGTGTTTCTTTATTGCGAAAGCTTTCTCGCAAATTCAGTTATTCATCTTGGACCCACTTAACGATTTATTATTACTATTAGATTTCTTCAGCTCTCCCACTCAAGTTGATTTGGATATAAAAGTATTTTATTTATTCATGAGTTCCAGTCGTCTTATTTTTATTTATTTTACCCTGGAAACAGAGCATGTATCCATAGCAATATTTTATCACAATTTTCAAAATTTTCGATCATAAATGGCAGTCCTAAATTAGTTTATGGTGTTAAGGGGATACGGTACCCCAAACATTATTTCTAGAAATAATAACATAAACTTGTAAATTATAGTGGTTTTATATAATGTTCACTCTAACTAAACATTTTCCAGCAATAAAAACAAATATTTACAAGTAGTTTTTCATTTATTTAAAAAAAATTCAAAATTTTGAACTTTTTGAAAACGCTACTCCTCTTTCAATTTTGAGAATAACTCCACCAAACTTTTAAAGTTTGTTTTTAGTATTATTTGTTCAAGAATTGTGCATGGATTTTAAAATGTGAGCTACAGTTAAAACGTAACATGCATTTATACTGAAAATCACAAAAAAATTACAAATTATTGAATTCAACATTTAAAAAAAACTATATATAGTAGACCTTATTCCATGCACAATTTTGTGCACCATATATATAAGAACGCAGGTTAAAAATTTCAAAATTCTAATTTAATTATCAAAAAGGCCTTAAGGATTTATTAAACACAAGAATTGAAAAAACGAAACAGAGAAAAAAGGCTTTAAGCAGACGAATTACGTATGCAAACATATAGGAATGACTCCAGAAAATATTTAATAACTTTTTTTCTACAAAAGATATCATTTTGAAACTTTCGGTAAATCTTCAGAAAAATATTATAAATAATAAGAAGTAAAAACTGAAAAATCGATATTTTGACTAATTTTTGGGTACCGTATCCCCTTAAATACCTTGAATTAACAAATGTTGAATGGAATAATCCAAGATGAGAATAAGTTTCAATTTTGAATTTTGCAGTAGATAACATTTTGAACATTCTACTCTGTCGGCGTAAAAAATGTGACAAGTAAATGATAATCAATACGAAGAAGAACGAGCAGCAGCGAAATAGTCAAAGAATTGCTCAAATAAGTATCAGGAAAGCAACATCCATAAATGAGCCACTGCGAAGCGTAGCCGAGTCAGATAGTTGTTTAATATGAAACATAAAATACAAGTTTATAGTACTTCTATACATTAATTTTTATTACTTTTGTTACAGTTATTATTTACATTTCATTTCTAGATTATCGTCGGAACTTAGTCTGTCGATAGTGTCGTATAGTGATAGTATGTTTTTCAACGTAGTTGCGTTAGACAATCGATAGGCATGAGGATTTAGAAAAGGTTGCAAAGGACGTAGGTTTGGTAGTTAACAGAAAGAAAACACTAAAAAGATATAACAATGGATGAAAGAAATATACCAGCAGCGAGAACCATAAATATTGAGTTCGGTTTTGAAAAGTTGACAGAAAATAAGTATCGTGGTCCAGCTATCCCTGAAAATAAAGAATTGATTCAGAGATAAAGGCCTGGCTACTGGAAACAGAGCCTACTTTTAAATGCTTTAATTATTTAATTCATGTTTACTGTCAAAAACTCTAAAACTATATAAAAACTCATCATACATGAACTACTTTTCAGAAGGAGGAAAATATACTTATTACAATTAAAAGGAAAATGCTTTGAAAAATATATGGGTCAGTCAGAGATGGAGATATGTGTAGAATTAAGAGTAATTTGGTGTTGATATATATAAAGTTACATGAAGAAAAATATATAATAAAAACCAAAATGCTTCAAGGGCTCGGACACCTTGAGCGAATGAGTGATGAGAGAGCCACAAAAAATCTATAAAAGAAAACCAGAGGGAAGGAGAAGAGTTGGACGTTTCAGGAAGAGATTGGCTGGACGAGGTAGAGGAGGAGGATCTAAGAAGGATGAATGTTAAATATTGGGAAGTTAAAGCCAAGGGTAGGAAGAAGTGGTGATGTGTAATAAGGGAGGCCAAAGGTCTTCACGGACTATATAGCTGCGAGGGAGTAAGCAAGCATATCGAATATACAGTCCCTGGACAAATTATTAGACGCACTGCAAGATTTCATGTAAAATATTAATTACCGGGTGATATTGTACCGTTTTATTATTTTAAATTGATTTGTTTTGTTTTGTTTGTTTGTTGTTTGTTTTGTTTTAAGTTGTGTAATATCGCCTTTTCTACCCACAAAGAAAATAATCCAATTACTTTTTTAAAAACGCTGCATACAAAATAAACTCATAACTGAGTAGTATAAAACTGTTAAACAAATAATCACAGTCCATAAAGCCATAGAAACACGTCCGTACCCGACTCGATTCCGATCGCTACTGATACAGGTTTGTACTTGTTTACGTTCATGTATCACTTTGTCAACACAGTGTTGCCATATGTTAAAAATAAATACAAATATGTAGTCTACAACAATTCTTTTAAATAAAAATCAATAATGTTGCATTTAAATATACCATTATTGCATAAAAACTCTTAAGAAACATAAAATTACTAAAAAAATACAGTGCGTCTAATAATTTATCCAGGGACTGTATACATATAGAATTTTTCTCTAATAGTAAAGTATGTTTAAATATTAATATTGAATACCATTTGTTCTGCAATCCATTGATCATGGTTGATATGCGTATCGTTCTATGTGGAATTCATATTCTAATTGTTTAACCATTTAACTAATGTATATATTATTAAAGAAAATAAATAACTTATTGTGCAAACCATTTCATTAATTAACAACTGGGTCGTGGCATCTCCATTAAACTGTAATTATTATCGATAAAAAAAATTCCCTAAAGTGTGTTAACAAGAATGGAATACGCCTAAACTAATAATATACAAAAGTTAACTGAATAGCACACTGCACGTTTTTACTAATTGTATTATCCTCATATTATAATTATACAATATATCTAAACACAGCAGTGTCTAGTTTAGAGCCTCAATCAACTACAAAGTATCTTTAAAAGAAACCGTAATTAAATAGTTACAATTCCTTTTAAAAATCAACTTAAGCCAGCAATAACTGATTCATGCTAAAATCCTTTTCAATAGCAATGTGAAAAAATCCATAAGTTTCTGAAAGTAATTGAGTTTAATGGAGCCTTTAACAAGATCTGCATATGGCTAAAGAATACCATAACAATCGCTAATGAAAGTTTGTTTGAGTCTTAACCGACATTTTTGTCAAAGGTGCTTCATTGATATATCATAGATTCGATAAAACCTTATACTGTCACTGAATAAAATTTGGCACTAATACTTCTGCAATAACGGTATTCAAACGTAATGATAGTTTTATTACCCTATAGTTCTCCATTAGTGTTCTCCTTTTCAATAACGCTTTATTTAAATATAATGGGTTAACAGTTACAAGTTAGTCAGGCCAATAGAGCTTAATATTTCTTAAAAGGGCGGAGTAATGATAATAAATGATGCTCGACACGACCAAACAGCTTCATCGTAACTTCGCGAAGAGCTTTCGTGAATGCACCGTCATTAGAAACAATGCATAATAAAACACCGCGATTCTTTAAAGGGTTTTAGTGTGGGGGAAGGCCTTTTCAGGAGGTTGGGACAATGGCTGCCGTGTCACCATCATAACTCGATAGAGTTTATCCAAAAGACACCAACGCTGTAACTTCATTTCGAATAACTTTGTGCCAAATTTAGCAAGTTGACTGCTACAGTATAAAGATAAAGAGCAAAAGAAAAATATGTGGAGGCTATGTCTGTCCATTCGTATATCTGTCGGTCACCAGCTTTTTTAGCCGAAACTTTTATAGACGAGTGTGATACGAAAACTAGAAGTATTTTTAGTTTTGTCTCTGAACCCATAACTAACAAGCCTGCAATAGAATAGCATGGTAGTCAAGAGTTATAGACAAATCACGGACCAGTTGAAGAACTCTTCCTATTTTTTTTTCTATGTCGCTGCTAGCACTTGTCATAAAGCATCAATTATATAAAATATTTGTCGGTGAAGAATCACATCATTTAATCAACCCTATATGTTAAATGGCAGACCTCTTCTCTCTCTCACTCAAATTTAATCGTTCCTGCGGTATGATATAAAAGGTGTAGTTGCAGAACTCACATTCTCCAAAGTATAAATTGGATGTAGGGTTCTTTCAGTTCGTTGGCGACTTTTGATGATAATAAATTCAACTGGAGGTAGTCGCCAATGTACGGGCCTGGCCCTATATCTTAGGTATGCTTTGTAGAATGTGAGTTTACAACTACAACCTTCATATACGTTTAGCTGAAGAATATAGCCTAAAGAAGCAGACATTAGAGCCTATTTCTCCTATTAATGCTTAGAAGTAGGTGTGAGGTTACTGCATAAACATTTGTCTAGACAACAGGCAGAGCCGGGTAGGGTACTAGTATACCTATTGATTAACTAATGAAAGAGATTGTTCAGTTTCAAATTATTATTATTTTAAATTCTGGCTACAATTGTCAACTTTTACGTTTGCTCGCAACGCATCTTGGTCATATCCGTTAGACTACCAATTTGCAATGTATGAAACAATGATCGCTACATCAAGTTAATCAAGAGAAGGTTGACTGCAATAGTAATACAAAACTGTGGGTGCACTTTAAATGAAAAAATTACAATTGGCTAAAGGTTTGTAACCTTTAAATCACTGATCTTCTTTGCGTAAACTGACCATAGAAATACTTTAAGTTTATGAAGTCGTTAAACCATTTCTGCGGTATTGAATAGCCCTTTGTAGTAAACAATATTACAAAAATACCTATCGTTAATATAAGGGCTGTACCTAGCACTACCAATATCCTGATGATACCTATTACTTCTAATATCAAAATGATATGTGATTTCAATAAAACATTTCTGAGAGTTTATAATTCTTAAGTCCTTTTTGTAAAACCTAATCTATCTGAATAGAGTTGTATTTTTAAAAAGTTGTCTTAATTACTCCGCCTACCCCTTTTGTAAGGGGGAAAAGGGTTTCTTTTAAATTTCGCTTTCGTTGGGACCGGTATCCGCCTTTTTCGAGTTTAGTGACTTCGATTGAATGGCTCAATCTTCTAGAAGTTGCTTGGGAGAAAAGCGGTCTGGATTAAAAGATTCTGTCACAAACAGGACCCGTTTACAACAGTTTTCATAAGTGAGAGAGATTGTAAAGCATTGCAGGAGACAGAATAATTGCTTTGTTTTTTTTAATCATTCGATATCTTAATTTTGTTTATTCAGCGTATCAATATCATTTTATATGAATCTAAAAACATCAATATCATTTTATATGAATCTACAAACATCAATATCATTTTATATGAATCTAAAAACATCAATATCATATTATATGAATCTAAAAACAAATAACTCACTTAGTCATGTAATTTTCTAATAATGTAAGCCGTAATGTAATGTAGCTAATGTATTAAGCCTCATTTTAGTCATTCTCATTTTATTCCCATCAACTGAACATTTATTCCAATCTATGAAATTATTATTAAGAAATATACAACGTACTACACCCTAACATTGAATCAATAAATGTACTAACCTAATAACTTCGTTTATTTATAATCATTTGAAATGTTATCATATTGTATTTTATAATTGGTTTACTTTATTCTTGTTACATTCAGAAAAGCCACTTATACACTCTACAAAGTAATTTATTTTCTTATCTAAGGACCTCTGCAGTAGCAAATATCAAATTACAAAGTAATTGCATCATTAAATACCGTTTAGGCCAAACTTAAGGGCCCAGTGTAATAAGAAGATGCTTGTACGTGGGTATCATAGGCACGCAATAAACCTTTCAATCTTAATTACAATGAACAACGAAAATTTATAGTTCAACCAAAACTTGCAAATGCTTTTCCCTGAATATGTCGTTCTCTTTATCTATTACATACATAATGCATAGTTTCTGGAGTAAAGGTATTGTGAAAAATTAAAAATGGGTGTCAACAAAACTGAAAATCGCTTTCACCAGTCCATGAGTTCTTGCGGGAAGAGACTTATGGCTTATTACACTACTAGATGAACTTGAATTTTGTAGGTACCTAAATAGCACCTTTTCGATATCAGTTATTGTGTTATATGTTTCTAACAAGGGGAACAGGTATCAGGCGCAGATACATTGGGGGGTGGGAAGTCACGAGGGCCATGACCCCCCCCCCAAAAAAAAAAAAAATGTTTCTTATAAAAATTATTTTCACTTAGAACTGCTTCCACACCAACACATGCTAGAACTGCTTCCACACCACTCTTATGCACATTAGAAACAAAAAAACGCCAAACTCAAGATTTAGTTCTAAATGTTGTCGGATTTTGTTTTAATTATAATAATAGTTCTAAATGTTGCTTACTTTTAGTTGCCGAAATAATTTTAAGCGCAGAAGTAGGCTATTAATAGGATTTTGTGTTTTCGAAAAATTCAACTAATTTTTTTATAGTTTGAAAAATTCCTTCGTTGTACAAAAAATAGATAAAAATGTTGCTTCTAATTGTGAAATTTAAACTTATAACGCCATGCGTCTTAGTATCTCAATTTTTTGAAAAAAATAAAGATTTACAAATTTCGAACAACATTCAAACGATCTACTGTCTTCACAAAATCTCTCAACTGCAGGGTTTTCAAATAAATGCTACAAAAAAGACATCGTGAAATATGTTAATTATTTATATTATGACGCCATTATCTATTAATATGTGCCACTGTATGTGTCTGTTTGCCAAATCTATCTCCGTCTGAACCACAAAAAGGAAAGATATGCGAAAGATGTTGAAATACGCAGGATAGAATGGAACGAGGAAGTTATACCCGTTACTTTAAAAGTTTCTGCGTGTTTTTTTTTTCGTTTAAATGTTGTTTAATGTCGATTTCAGAGACTTAAATGGGAACAGTTGCGTTTGGTTTCATGAAAGCACAAAGCAGTATTTTTTTCTATTTCTAAAACTTATTAAATATATTTCTACAAAATTTCAAAAAAAATTCTTGTAAAATTTAATTTTGACTCGAATTAATGGTATGTATAAGCACGTGGGTTTAATCTGTAAACTTACAATTTGTAATATATAAACTATTTAGTTTTTACTTTTTAAGAGGTGAGTCGAGTGTGTGTGTGATTAAAAATTTTAGTTGAAAAAGTAGTATCTCTTAGTATGAATTTTTGCTTGAATTTAGCATATCATACTTGTATGTAGCATTTATAGTTTGAGTTGCAAAAACTGGTAACGGCCGGACAGACAAGCACGGCTTTTATGAAAGCTTGTACTTTCAATATTATAAACTTATTTTGAAAGGTTTGAAAAAGTATAGTAATAGCTTTGACATAAAACTGTTACACTTTTTATGTAAATATTCTGTAAGAACAAAATTGGAAGTTTTAAACTATCAATAGAGTGAACTAAATTGGGAATTCGTATTGTAAACAAGAAGTTGTAAAGAAATTAAAAACTAGTTAGGTTCGGATTTAAATAAAACGGCCTTTATGTTTAGTAAATTATTGTCGGATACAACGATAAAACTGTACACGTTTTAAATTATTATTGCTTCATTTATGGATCTGGATAAAATGTATTTCGAATGAATTCTAATTTTGGACAAAATCTATGTTTATCACACAAACTATAAATGACTAGCTATTAAAAAATTGTATTTTAACCTAACCATTCTGTGAACTGTAAATGCAAGGCATGGATAAAGGACACATTGCTGATTGCTACAATTTGTGCCCTTAGTAATTACCAAGAAAAACTAAACCCACTTCAATGTCTTCGAGACATAATTCGTTCTCTCCAGGACCCCAAAACCCAAATCAATCCTTTGTTACAACGCATTAAAAACGGAACATCGGTGTTCCTTTTAGGATGGAACTCAAAAAAATGAGTTGGTACAAAGCCCCTCATCGGCGGGAATTTTCCCAGAACAACATTAAATAGATGGCAGTTGTAGAAAGTGATGGAAACCTCCCCTCGTCCTCATTAGTGCTCTCAACTTATCTCCCCTTGATGGCTGATCGTTTAATAAATAGACCCAGAGAAGAGGGGGTTATCTTCGCGCCAGCTAACCTCTCCGGTTTAACGACACTTCCCTACTCACATAATCTCGGAGATGAAGAGAAACGAATTGTTCTTGAGCCGCTGCAATTGATGCAATGGATATAGGTACGCTTATGGTTAGGGACATAAATGCGGAAAATAATTATAGCCTTTAGTTAGATTAGGTTGAATTATCGAGCTACACGATAGCTATTGGCAACAGGCGACGTATTTCAGAACCACATTCAAGTGACGAGCCGACACCTGAGTAGGCACCCAATGCCCCTTTAAGGAGCAACATCGAACTCAGCGTCTGGTCTTTGGAGCATATTTAACGTGCACTCTCCATACATGAGGTATTATTCGTCGGACTTTTTTAAATAGCCTTTGGCTAATGGAGCTTTAACACAAGAAATATGCCTCTTTATTTCGAAGGACGCCAAGCTGGTACCCAACAAACCCCATGAGCGATACCGTTCACTGGAGATATAAAGGTTCATGGTCCGAATCCGGGGCAGGTTTTTAAATCCTCGTTAATACTGTTGTTAGTATCCCCGCTTGTCACTTGTGTGACTGAAAGGGGAAAAGTTTAGGTTTTCTCTATAATTTGTCTACTTAAAAATAGATTTTGCGCTAAAATTACAAATTATTCGTATAAAATGAACAGATTAACTCTGTAAATTTTATGGAATTTTTCTGGCAACCATCTGTTAGTTTTTGTATTGGTAAAAACAACAGACGTTTTGTTACAGTGTAAGAGTGACATCAGCGTCAAGACATTGGACACGACGATTTTATGTGCACTTTAGCTTAACAAGAAATATCGTTCTTAATTTCGAAGGTCGACACCAAGCGGAAACCCAACACACCCTAAGAGCGACATCGTACGCAGCGTCAAGGCATTGGTCCAAGACAATTTTATGTGCACTTCTCCTTAGTATTATAGTTGTATTCTTTAATACAATCCCTTTACTGGATAATAATATCAATTACCACTTTTATCCGGATAATTTCTCTGATATTTTTATCTTGAAGTTTAAACCAGGCACTTCTGCCTCCAGTAAATAGGTATTTGCTGACGGCTCAATCTTCAGATTTGTTGCTATTTTTTTTTCGGAGACAATGCGCACCTTAATATTTTGAGATTTTGGAGATTGATATGTGGACTGGACGGTTCATCTGGTATCAAACACGACCTTAATAAGTAATTTCAGCAACGTGACTGACAAATTAAACATTGCAATATGTCTGCTCGGACTCCCTGGATACTCGGAGCGCACCTGTTTGTTTTAATTACATTTTAAGTCGAACACCACGAAAATATTTTTTATTGAATCGATCGACGTAATTAAATCATGCATAATCACGCGGACAGTTGCTGTAAGGTTTTGGTACAACAAAACCGTACGCAGACTTTCACGCCCAGTAGGGTCGGGTATTGGGCATAACCCGACAACCGAAAAGCCATAATCCTGACAACCGAAATCAAGCCATATTGCCAACTGCAAAAAATGTTAAAATATAAGTTCAAAAATTAATTGATAAATTGCCCTTAATTAAGCATAACGGCATTAACTTATTGTTTTTTCGGGTTTTCGACCCTATCGGAAACTCGTCCCTGTCGGAATTATGACCTGTCGGAATTTTGGCTTGTCGGCATTATATCCGGAACAGAGTAGGGTCTAATCGTGCCCCATCTACAGTGAAGCATACTGCGCCATAACTTATAGAATTGTGCTTAGAAACAAGAACTGATAAAAACTGTTTCCATTTTACGCACGAATAAACTTCCCTAATTCTATAGCAAAGTGTTTGGAACAGGTCCTCTGCAGAAGCTGTGTTCCCCCCTTGGTACTCAAAAAAAAAAGTTAGATTGATTTTTTTTTTTTTCATAATTCAAGAAAACTTATATTCTTCTGGGATGAGTCGTTAAGGGGGGAAAGAAATATCGATTAATATCTTTATGATATTTCTTGGAGAAAATGAAAATTCGTTTTTCATTGGATTTCGTTGTCTATTTTTTAAGGTAATGAGGATTTTTATATTGGTAAGGTTGATGTACTTTTAAGTTTACTTTAATAATTTGAATTGAGGGGAGTGCTATTGAAATTTTGAAAAATATTCAAGTTTGGATTTTAATTAATTTTTGGAATAAATAATACTAATAGAAAACATCCTAAAATGTAAATATATTGCTGATTGAAAAATTTACTTAAATAAGTTTAAAATTATTCATTTCGATATAAAAGTAACCAATTTGTTTAAAAAGAGACTAATGAAACGAAAACATTTTTAGTAAAAGAACTCTACTGGTAGATAGTTTTAGAAATTTTACAGAAAATTTAGAAATGTATATACAAAGTAGTTGAAAAGGTTTATGACTTTACTTTTACTTCAACAGTTATTGAACAAAATAAAACATTGAGAACATAGTCTTGTATTTCTTGTATGTTAATCATTGTCTACTCTAGAAAATACAATTTATGATTGAAATTACTTTTCCTTCATTGGAAAGGAAATTACAATTTTATCTTTATGAATAAATTATATACATACTCATTTTATCTTAATAAAACTATCTAATCACTTCGTGGATCCAAATATAACGCATAAATATGGCAATTTATAACTAGTCGGAAACTATTCGTTCCCTAAACTTTCCAGGTAACTATTACTAAATCATACCTGTTCAACCTAACCAAAAAGACCAAAAACTCATAAAAGGAATACCTATTAATCAAACCCCTTCCTCAATTACCGCCTATAAATATTTAACATAACGTCTAACGCTTCGGGCATTACCAATTCCGCCGGCTCTTATTTGAGGACACGCAACACTTTTTAAAGAGGAAGCCCATAAAAACAGCGTCTTCTTGGCGTCAAAATGTGTACACTTAAATAAATTACAATTAATTTCAAGGAAAACAAAAGAACACTAGGGTGTGGAACGATGACGCACTGGTTGATGAAGTCACGCTATAGGAATGCGTGCTAGAGACTTGCCAAAACTTGGTAGTGATTGATGACTACTTCGCGTATGGGTCCACGACGCTTGGACATCCTGTCATTTCTGTACCTCTCAGATGAATATTTGGTTTTTTTTTTCTATATTTAAGATATATAGTTCAGTTCTTATATAAACTGAAGTTTTTGTAACAACAATAATAGTGTCTAGAATACAAAAAAAAAACTTTGAGGGCCATATAATTTATGTTACTCAAACTTTAGATACTTCATAAAATTTACAGAAAACGCTTGGACATCCTGTTATTTCTGTACGTCTCAGATGAATATTTGGTTTTTTTTCTTAGATTTAAGATATATAGTTCAGTTTTCATAAACCGAAGTTTTTGTAACAACAATAATGGTGTCGAGAATACAAAAACTTTGAGGAACCTGTAATTTATGTTACTCAAACTTTAGACAACATTAAAAAAACATTTTCTAGCAATTTTTTCTAGCTATAAAAGATAACATTATGGGTGTTTAGCAGCTTTTCGAACTATCTGCCAAAATGTTTCGCGCGTTCAGAACAAATCAAATACCATTTCCGTGTACCCCTATTCTTTATTTTGTTAAGGACACACGAGGATGGAAGTGGTCGACAGAAAGTCGCTTCGTTCTTTCCGTACCCTAATTCTGGCTCTTAAATGTACAAATACAAAAATTGTCGACCAACAACAGGCCAGAGGCCCAGCAAGGTTGGTCCAAAATAAATCTAATACTTTACCAGTTTCCAATGACTGTCAGGATTCTTCTTAAAATCTTCTACTCTCTTCGAATACACAACGTAATCTGGTAAAGCATTCCACTCATTGACAACTCTATTGTAAAAATAACGTTTTCTTACCTCCCTTTTAAAGCATGATTTATTCAATTTCTGATTATGTCCTCTGATCCGGCTATTTAAGGTAAAACCTAAGCCCTCCATGCCTCCCTGGTTTATGAACTTGAATAACTGAATTAAATCACCCCTACCTCTCCTATTTTCCAGGGAATACATGTTTAAAGATCTTAATCTGTTATGATAATCAATACCAGAGAGATAGACCCTTAATCATATTTGTAGCCCTATGCTGAACTTTTTCAAGCAACTCTATATCTTTTCTGAGAAAGCGAGACCAAAACTGAACAGCATATTCCAGATGTGGCCTTACCAATCCCCTATACAATGGCAAAATAATCTCCGTAGATTTAGAAGTGATACTTTTTCTAATGTATCCCAACATTGTAATCTATTGCTTAATGATTTCAAATGCACTGCCATATGTGTGCAATAGATCTGTCGAATATATGTGCACTATGTGCACATATGGTTAGTGTGCTAATTTTGAAGCCAATAATTTTTTTATATCAGCAAGCTATTTCGCTTTTTTGAAAAGCTTTTTTATAAGCTCTTCATGTGAATTTCATACTTAAATGTAGCTTCTAAATATGAATATGGAAAGCCAGTACGCACTCGAGTTTTTAGCAACTTTATCTGTATTGCTTTCGTCTTATTTTTTTTAAGCAAACCCATTTGTTTACCTATAATCATTTTTATTTATGTTATGTACATTTTTAGAGTAAAGCTCATTTTATGATTTTCTTACACGTTGAATCTGCATAGTCAACATATTGAACAAAAAAATTAGTTGAAAATAAATAACAAAATTGACATTTTTTTATTTTAAAAATTTCGATTGACATTTTTTTTATTTTAAAAATTTCGATTTCACTAATGAGCAAGTTTAAGCAAATCTGTAAAGAGACAAATTTCATTTTTGATTCAAAACTCAATTCCATTAAACTTAAAGAAGAAAGTCAATTAAGTTCTCTTTTTACCATTATTCTTCCACAAGATTAAATTAATGACATTAAAAAGATGTGTATACATTCAACTTATTTCTTTTAAAAAATATATAAACTAGAGGATGCTTTTGAAAACTTGAAATCTTTTAATAAATAATTAGAAACTGACTTTAAAAAGATCCATTACACCAATCAACATAAATATTATTAAAACTCATAATTAAAAAGAATAATTTGTATAAAAAATGCTTCTTATACAAATACTTTAAAACGAAATCGAGATTTGAATGACTGTTATTCATTTAAAGCATACAAGGATTTACAAATAAAAAATAAAATAATTCAATTTATAAGAGATAATGCAATGCCCACAGAGAGAAATATTTAATATCAGAATACCCCTTAGGAAAATTTAAACATTTTTAGTTTTAATATTTCGATCGTTTTTTTTTTATTCTAATTAAATATTCATTGATTTGTTGAAAAAAATTGGTAAATAGACGGTAGTCATACAATAATGAGTTTTAAAATGAAAGTATTTGAATAGTGGGATTGTTAATAAATAAAATGAAAAAAATTGTAAAGTTATTTGATTTGAAATATTATATTTTAATAATTAAAACTTTAGAATACTTAAAATGTAATGTAATTTTTTGGGACTTTTTATACTTCATAATACTTAAAATGTAATGTAATTTTTTGGGAATTTTTATACTTCATAATACTTAAAATATAATGTAATTTTTTGGGAATTTTTATACTTCATAATACTTAAAATGTAATGTAATTTTTGGGGATTTTTTATACTTCATAATACTTAAAATGTAATGTAATTTTTTGGGAATTTTTATACTTCATAATACTTAAAATGTAATGTAATTTTTTGGGAATTTTTATACTTCATAATACTTAAAATGTAATGTAATTTTTTGGGAATTTTTATACTTCATAATACTTAAAATGTAATGTAATTTTTTGGGAATTTTTATACTTCATAATACTTAAAATTAATGTAAATTTTTGGAATTTTATACTTCATAATACTTAAAATGTATGTAATTTTTTGGAATTTTTATACTTCATAATACTTAAAATGTAATGTAATTTTTTGGGAATTTTTATACTTCTTTTTTTAAGAAAATAGGAGGAGTTATTACTTCTAATAAATTTGTAGAAAAGCCACCGATCGTAAAAAAAATTAAATGATGTTAACTTGTACGTTAAACAAATTTGTAACCGCCTTGATTCATTAACTTAAGATAATTACAAAATTTAATTAAACATTTCTCGTACTTTTATATGTTTTTAACCTAAATTGTAATAGGTAGTTAATATTAACACATTATATAGTAGTAATTGATATTAAATCGTGAAAATTGACTTAATGTAAACTATTTTGAAATTTGTATTGACTTGATTCGCGTTGGTAAAATACTGTTTGGCTTCCTAATTTCAAGTTTGCGTGCTAGAAGATTGCTTCTTTGGGAGACAGTTTTGAATAGGATTCATGCTCTAGATTTTAGTTTTCGATGAAACATCCATTTTTGGAAATTGCGGAATGTCTTATGACTTAAGTTCCATCCATTTTATAATAGAAGAAATATTTGTTGTTGCAACACCAAGTAATTCCAGGATTCATTTGAAACGAGTAATAACCAGTTATGTCAATATTTTTTATGGATAAAGCATTGCAGTATTTTTTTTCAATACATAACGCATTTTTTTTTATAGCAATGCTTTATGTAACTTAAAATAAAGTAAACCAGAAATATTATTTGTGATAGTTTTCCGTTAAATTTAGTTTTAAAACCAAAATATGTAATGTTTGTTTTTTCAGTTATAGATCGAAATTTTGTTACGTTAGTAAACATAAAATGTACGGGAAAATTTATTTCACGGTTTTCAAAATAGTAATTTATTTCTCACATTCGATTCACTTTTGAGAAAATTTATTATTTACTTTAAAATAGCTTTATACACAACTTTTTTTCTCAAATATCAACCTAACCTGTCGTAAAATCATGAACATTAAACACACAAAAGTATTTTCACTAAATTTTGATCGTTATCTCATGCCTCTTTTTTTCACAGAAGCTGTATCAAGATTGTGTAAAGGGAAAAAATTAAGGAAGAATGATAAATACACAAAAAAAATCCTCGACTACTACTCATAACCACATTTACTCATTCTCTTACATTCAATTCATGACAACGAAGTTAACTAAAAAACCTTTTTAAATATATATTATCAACAGCATTTCTTTTATAAATGAAGATCAAATTCAAACATCTATCATTCAAAACATTAACTTCACTTAAACTCTCAGCAAGTGAAATATATCCAAGCAACTTTATTCAAAAAGCTAAAAACATGCATTCAGTAAGAATCCCAAAATCAGATCCGTCCAAAACATTATTCATCACCCTCCATTGATGTCATAAAATTACTTCCCCCATAAAAAGCCACCACTCTCTCTTTAAACATATAACTTGGGAAATTTGACAAGATTTCAACTAATACTAGACTTATTTTCATGAAAATACAATGGGAATGTTTCAGATAATGTAACACTCTTGTTTTCATTTTTAATCGCACTGCGATTTCATTGGTTGCTTCGGTTTCACTCTCAAAATGACCAATATAGATGAAAAGAAACTTTTCTTTCCATGCAAGTTTTCTTTAACAAATGTTTTGAAGAATAAACAGCACAGCAAGAAGTTGGCATTTAAAAAATGTAATAAGTAAAATATTCTTAGAAAACTCATTTTCGAATACCAAAACAAAAGTAATTCCAGATATCAAATGAAAACAAACCGTTGAAGCTGTTGCCATCCACGTTGTCGTATTTATTTTTTGAACTGCAAAATAATTTAGCAAACGATAAAACATATTAATTGAATTTTCAAAAGAAAGTAAATGAAAATTGATCATTATGGCGACAGGTTTATCTGTCGTGTGTGGAAGCAGTTCTAGGTCACAGTTACCGTTACAAACCTACTTGTTGGTATTTATCAAATTCATTCTGGTCGTGAGAGATTAACCATATTTTGTCACAATCAAAATGCTGGTTGCACTTTTAACCAACCAAAGTGGCCACGTCACATTTCATTGATAATCCTGTATCTAAAGTAAAAGCACTTTTGCAGAGACATTAATCCTCGACCGATTTGACATTGTTTTCAGGTTGCAGCAGAGATACCCCAGATCTTAACATTTTTCAATGCTCAGTAGGTATTATCATGATAAATAATGTCCCTGGCTACGGTTCCACGAGCGATTATACATTAGTTTTGCCGATGGGAAATGATTAACGGTTCGAATATGTCTCAACAAATTAGAATTGAAGACAAAGGAGCTCGCAACTTAAAAGTTCCGAGAGACGAAAATATATTACCACCGTTGGTTTGACAAAGTACTAAAATATACCTGAGTTTGTGTACGTGTCAGTCAGCAAATGAGTGCATTTTATAGAAAAAAATAACAGACATTCTTTCAGATTTAGTAAACTATATCTTTCTGAGCTGTTAATGAAATAATTTTATTAAAATTATTAGATAAATATTTCTCTTGGATCGATAAATCGAATTAACATTGAAAAATTATTTTATTTATTATTAAGTTCATTTATGTAACTTGGTAAAAAAAAGGACCTATGTCCAATATTAAAACATCAGACTTCTAGTCTTTTTCAGCTAAGGTAGAGAAATGAAACTGATTTAGACAAAAAAAAAATGTCCATTGCACTTTTTTCAAAGCAATTTACAGGGTATATAGGATGAGTGAACGTTCAAAAGACATCCATTAACATTAATGATTTTTTCATCGTTTGTTTGTGTGTCATTGGTTTTGCTGAAGATAGATTGCCGTAAAAGAGACTTTTAGCTGAGGTTTTATTTATTTTGGTGTATTTGCACGTTAATACTGAAATTATTAAAATGCTAGCACATTAATAATCGTTCTTCGCAAGAGGTAAAAAAAATTAAAGCTCAAATTGTATTAAAGTAATTATTTACTATTTTTTCTGGTTATATGCAACGTTTCTGTTATTTTTTCTTAATCCAAGCAAACCTTGTTGAATCATAATTGTAAAATAAGTTATTTCAAGTTAAAACCATAATTAGGATTAAAAAACATTTCTTGGAGCATTCTTTAGATTGCAGATATATTTGGTGAGAACGTGAACACACACACAACAAAACAACTAATTATACATTGAAAATCTTCATTACAACCCACAGTAACTCAAAACCGTACAACCGTACAACTCCAGAAACAAAACTCATAAAATATCAAAAAAATAAAAATTGTAATGAAAAACAACTTTAACCCTCATTATAATTTTTCCCTGCATCCAGAAACATCAAAAATTCATATTAAAATTCAGGTTTCGAAAAATATTCTTTTCCATTCTTTTAAACAACTTACGTTCCTCAAAATTGATAGAAATGTAGTTTTAAAACACCCACCAAAAGTAAACAAACGCCAATCTAAAAAAGAACCTGATGCATTTATTTTATAACAGAAATAAGTAATTATGAAAGTTGTAACTAAAAAGGCCGTGATATACAAGAATGCCAATCTCTTATTTAAAACTTCTTGGTCATAATAAATAGTATAATTTAAGTTCCGGTGCCATAAAAAAAATTTGCGCTGTTTGAGGTTGCCGCCCATCTTAATCACCCTCTATACTTTTATATAAATGTATTGAGATCATATATTTGTTAAAGGTACTTTTTTTAGCTACAACTTTTATAATTACTTATTTTTGTTATAAAATAAGTGCATCAGTGTTTTTTTTTTAATTGGTGTTTGTTTACTTTTCCAAAGTTTTTTTTTAGGTTTGGTATCAGTATTTTTTTTTTTAATTTATCTTATGAGATGCATTTTGCGATAGGAAGGATTAACAAGAACAAGTTTTATGAACAAGAACAAAGGATGGAAAGACAATATGACTATAAAATAGACGACATAATTTCAATGTTTATGGGGAGTTGTATAACCTCCAAGAACAAAAAAATATATTATTTCTTACTTTTCTTAAAAAAGCGAAGTGTATAAATGTTTGTTAATATGAACTGAATCTGGCAACCAAATATGACTGTTTACATTTCTATACCAATCATTCAACTCGCTAGTCGCGTAGTTGATGTATTTTCTTTAAATAAAAACGCCTGAAAGTTTAAATGACGCGTACCGTTTACTACTTTGTGATTTTTTTCAATACGTCTGCTCAGATATTTGATGAATCACGTAGTTTAGACTCTCTAACAATCCACTTCAATCCACCCAATAGTTTAAACGGGGCAACTAAGATTCTCTTTTCACTCTTCGACGAAAATATAGAAAATCTCGGTTGGCGCGTTTTCGGAGGTACGGGCCGCTAGGATGGCTAGTTTATCGTTCTACCATACCACCAAAGGTAATATAGATTTTAATTAATTAAAAATATGATTAATTATTTTTGAAACTTCAAACCTACGTCAGAATATGAATTGGGACATTCTTAATCGTTTAGTAGAAACCACTTCCAGATTCATGGTCTAGTAATGGCTGTAGGTCTAAGCAAAAATTAGGTCAAAATGGGTGTAAAACTGCCCGACAGATTTCATTTTCGTAAATTTCCATAACTTTTTTCTCCACTGTTTTTTATTCTAGAAAAACCAATTTTTTTTATGTAAAGTAATCCACGAAACCTCTCTACAGTATTTTTTATTATTCTACGAAGTTTAGTTTGCCTGAAACTAAATTTCGATTTCGCCTTTAAATGTGCAGAGTATATATACTTTACTGCCATTCAACCCTTGGCGTCATTTTGAGATTGGCGGGCGGAACGAACGTTCCGTCTTCTGAATCATTAATAGGCATATTTCGCGTCTTGAGTGATAACAGTTCCTCAAGATTGAAAATATGGCCTTGATTGTTGATTTCTGCCCACATGACATATAACAAATGTAGCGGACGAGCTTACCATGTTATGCCCAAAATCAAAGACACTAACAATGAAATCGTGGAAAGTCAGGAATGAAAGCTGTAATGAACTACTTCACTTAAAACATGACCATCACATTGAAGAAAAATAAATATTATTATTAATTAAGAATATTTAATATGGAAGCATAAAATTATTTTTTGTTCAATGATGCATTACATTTCCATAAATTACTATTTTTCTGTCAAAGTAATTTGAATATGAAAATTTAAAATCTAGTGCTAAATTACTCCAATTTAATATATTTAACAGCTTCCTTTTAAATTACTTACATGTTTTGAATAAATATGCGATTGTGACAATGATATTTTGCAGTGGTTGTGAATTGATTTTAAATTTAACTTTACATACTATAGATAAAATATTCCTAAAAGCTATTCTGAAAAATTTATGCTTTAACTATGTTTCAATTTACAGAATTATTGAGAAATTTAATGTAAATGTTATTTAAATTTGAAGTGGTCTACGATGATTTTAAAAATTTTGTCAACCACCGTAAAATAGTATTGAATAAACTTAATAAGTCACAATTAAAAGCTCATTTAAAAAAACTTTGAAATTGTTTACTGTAAAAATTAGAGGAACGTTACCTTGTGAACACCTTGGCAGCACAGTTTTTTCAGCTTCCACAGCTTTAAGACAGAAGTGTCTGAAAAGAATCCTTTTTCAGACGTGATAAATGTCTGAAATGTAATTTTTTCATTCGTCACAAATATCTGAAACTTCAATTCAGACTCTATTTTGCGTCGGAATTCGGGGCCATCTGTTTAAGCATTTTTTTTTATCTGCAAATAAGACATTTCATTTTCCTGTGTATAAACCTACGCTAGAAATTTGTGACTGTGTATATGTTTGTTTGTCTGTTTGAAATCTATATCCGTCGAACCATAAAACGTAGAGATATGGAAACAGTGTCAAAATACTCAGTATGAAATGGAAATGCAATTCCGTTACTTTAAAAGCTACTGCGTCTTTTTTCGTTAAATTTTGAAGTTTGTTCGAATGATTTTATTAAGTTGATCGCGTAGACTTAACATTGGACCAAATTTTTTCAAATTTCTTTCTGGTCTTGAGAAATAACTAATTAAAATTAAGTATGAGCACGTAGGCATAATTTATAAATTGTAATTTGAATATTATTTGATTTTTTAAAAATAAATCTTTATTTGATTTTTAATGCCTGATCAGATTTACTCAACTATATTTCATTTTGTTCGAAGTTTATCACTAAAAAATATATAGATATATATGAGGCAATGAAAACAAATGCTTTTAAATTCAGTGCTATTGCACTTAAGATGCATTTGTTAGGATTTTTTTTGTCTAAAAACTTATTTATTCCGGGAAAACGACATTTAAACTCTTATACATAGTGTTTCGCTACGACACATTTCATTTTTATATTCTGTCAAATTTTATATTTAGGCTTTTATTATCTTAGGCAAAATTAAACTATACAACTAACTGTCTAAGTTATTTGATATATATGTATATTTTAAATATGTCAATTTTATAAAAGTTCATATACTAATAGGATATATAGTTATGATCCTATTTTTATTTGGTGCAGGTTTACTCGTTGGCAATTGTTACACTTTTTAAATACAATTCTACAATAAATGTGGGTCGTTCTGTTGGCAACTGCTGACGATCGCGAAAAAATTAATCTTGTTTTACGTTTCAACTTTTGCTGAAGTGAAATATTTATCTGACTTGTCTGGCTTCATTACTTGGCAACGTAACGCAAATCAAATTAAGACCGGTCATTGTACTATAGCTGTTTTTTGCGTTACTTAGGGTACACCCGTGCAACGCCGGGCAAATGAAAACATCAAACAGAAAATGTGTTAATTTTTTTTTAAGTATTTTTGAAATTTATTTTGTAATTACCTCAGACATTTTTTTAATTAATTTTGAACATTGACATTCCGTATTTTCTATATTTTCTCATACTAAAAAATGAAATTAAATATGTTAATTGATGAATGCACGGATAAATAGCCTGACTCTTAAAAGCATGCTAATAAATTTTACTGAAATGCTATCTAATTTAATACATGTGAATGCAATTTAAAATTAAAATATTCATGCTTCGTTTTGAGCACATCGTTGTCTGAAAATATGTTCTTTAAAATTGTTTCCATACACTTCATTAAACCAACAAGCACCCAGACAAAATAGCCACTTAAAAGTTTCATTGCAGGATATCAAATCGTGATGAACCATAGATAAAGAAGATTTACACTAGAGTTGAAAAGAATCTCGTTGGTTTACTCTCTTTCAAATGCAGTTAACTAATGAATATTTAATTAAGTTGGATAAATTTAGAAGTTTGTTTGAACATATTCTTAAAGAAAGATTCCTGGTAATTAAAGTGTTGTATAGTTTGAAAACTTTAAGTTTTAGTGTACGGTAAATTTTTATGTCATTTTCACATAATTAACCGTATATTCTTTCTAAGTATTATATTAGTGTCGCAAAATATCAACTTGCATCCGATTTAAGTAAATAATTTACATTCTCTTCGTCACAAAGTATCTTTTAAAGAAAAGAAGGGAAATTCTGTAGGCCTCGTTGAATTTAAAGTAGCATGTTAATAAGAAGTTTTCAGATGTAATACAATATTAAATTCCCAAAAGCAATTTAAACTATTATTGTATAAGTTTTAAATATTAATTGGAATTTAACTGATCTTGTTAAACTGAGCGTAAACATTATTTTAGTAAGCTTCCATCTTTTTTTCTTTTCAGAAATACATTTATGAATTATAATATAATAAATAGTTGATTTTAATAAAGTGCTAAAATAATACTTTTTTATTAATAATTTGTTTACTTTATTAACATAAAAGAAAGCGTTGCAATGTATATATAGGAGAGATCGGACTAGATGGAGCAGGTTTTAAACCCAATTTTATTTTAAAAATTGAGCGCTATATTCCACCAGTAGTTGATCTGGCCTACGTAGCAACCCAGCAAACATCATCTGAAACAAATAATCTATATATATAATACTCTTATACGGCACCCAAATTTCCTTATATTTCTATCTCTGGAATGGCAACAATCAAAATGAACAAAAATACTACTAATTTCAAAATGGCCGGCTGAAAACCACAAAAAAGTGTTTCTTCAGAAATGGCTTGAAATAGGGAAAAATAACTATAAATATTATGCCGCCTAAGGTAAAGATAAGTTGATTTTGATATACTCTAAGTGTAAACCAACAACTTTAGGATAGAATCAGTAAGTTTAAATTTTAACATGCATAATATTAGGGACGTTTAATGTTTGAAAATTTAAATTATAATTTAGATCGACTGAACTACCAAACACTATTGTTAATAAAAAAGGAAAAATTCAAATTGTTTTTAAATATAGTTTCTAAGCGTTGATGGCTACCACAGTTTCCAATTTATTTACAAATGAATGTTAGTCGAGCAGCGAAATATTTTCGCAATAATAACCATTAATTTATAAGCATCAATTTATAATTATTTTATTTTAAAAGGATATTAAAGGCAGTTAACCTAAAGGACCATGTCCGGATTTGGCACCAGTCGAAAAATGTCGCCAAGTCAAAATGACAACAAACCGAGCGTTTGCCAAGTCTGTGAAATGACAACAAATAATTACATAAAATGCTGCTCAAAACTGAAAATGTCTGCTGAGAGAATATGAAAGATTTCCTTTAAAAAAATTTCGTGGCATTTGCGATCGTAGATCGTAGCGATATTTTAAAATAAGAAAATCAGAACTCAACAGTTTTCTGCAAGTTCAAAACAATGTGCACAAAAAATAATTTAGGAAATGAGTTCTATTAATAATTAATGATTAATAGTATTTATTATTTTAAATATATTAATACGATTTAAGAATTCTTTGCGATGAAAGAAATGGACAGGATCAACTTATAAAGAAAGTAGCAAAATAAATTCTCTAATACAAACAGAATACATAGAAAAAAACTTAACTATTTGATAATTATTCGTTTAAAATACGATCCGTTGCGATTTTCGTAGCCAATGGCTGCCATAATACCGATTTGGCGGGGTTACCATATTTGGCGAAAAAATTGCCGGACATGTTCCTCAAGGTTAACCCTTGTGGCTAGACTAAAATATTTCAATGAACGGTGAGCGAGCGAAGCGAGCCTGGATCGCAAAGCGATCCAAAGGGAACTGCGCAAGCAGTTCCCGGGGGTTGGCGAGCGATAGCGAGAAGGGGGCGTGCCCCCTAGTTTAATAGAAGCTGTCATCTTGTCGAAATACGTGATTTTTTTTACACCAATGAGTTGCTTTCAGATCTTTATTTGAAACTCAAATTTTACGTATCACACTATTAAACATTTTATGCTTGGTTGCAGCATAATATCGCTTCGTATTTTTTCGGTATTCAGTTGAATCATTTTTCAGGTTTTGAAAACAAAAATCGAACAAATGGTTCAACCAAATACAGTATAAATAAATATGAAAACTATCATTGGCTAAACTAATGGTGCACTGTTAAAATTTAGTGCTTAAGTTAACGGTTCAACTATTGTATGTACTGAAGGTGGGATTCTTTTTTAATATAGCAATGCATTTATTTTGTAAACAACTTATACAGCTACTAGTTAAGGTAGTGTCCAAGCTCCAATATGGTGACCTGGGCGAATTTTCTAAACTGCATTTGGAACAAGAATTCCAACCTTCGATCAGAATCCAACTCAGTTTTCAATTTGTATCGGCCGAAATCGGATTGTCTTATATTTTCAAAGATTAAATTGAGTATTAAATTGAGTATTAAAATTAATTCATTGTAAATTGAGTATTAAAATTAATTCATTGTAAATTGAGTATTAAAATTAATTCATTGTAATTTGAGTATTAAAATTCCAAAACGTGATGTTGCTGGTTTGTAATGTCATCAATTAGAAAAATAAGACAGAGAGTGACTCGTATATTCCTGAAGTTACAAATTCTGCACGAGTTATTAGTTAGGGAGTGTTGTGATGTAAAAAAACACTGGACATGAAAACGATTTCTGGGTATATATTAAGTAGGTTGGAAAGCTTGCCCTTGCAGACGGGGCACACAACTTTTAAGGGTGACATGCCGACATCGTACGCAGCGTTGGGACTTTGGAGTACATTTAACGTTCACTCGACACCATAGAGGTAGGAAGGAGAATATAGAGGTCCTTGTATATGCGCAGTAGCGCACAAATGAAGCAGGCTAGAGCGGTGCATCTTGGGATACCTCGGTGTCAGTATGTTATGCGCAGTAGCTCGAAAAACCTGACAGCCCTGCTTCAAATCATCTCAATTGGAGGGGCCCTCTACAGAGCGGTGCATCTTGGGATACCTCGGTGTCAGTATGTTACGCGCAGTAGCTCGGAAAAACTGACATCCCTGCTTCAATTTCTCTCAACTGGTGGACCTCTCTACACCTCCTTCCTACCTCTATGCTCGACACTGGGTCTTATCCATCTGACTCTTTGACTGTACAGATGGTTTCGTACTAAGTATTCGTCTTGACCTTACAAGGGCGTGTATCATTGGAGGATCTTTGGCCACATTCCATTGTCCTAGACATAGACCGATCACTGCTCAATTTCTTTTTACCGAAGTATAATTGGGAAATTTCAATTTTAAAACCACTAACCTCCACTATAAATCTAGAGTTTAGATAATTAACAACTTCCTGCGTATTTCATTAAAAACTACACTTTCTATGCTTCTGTAACTACTTATTTCAGTGCCGCAGTTTGCTTCGTTTTAGATTCCGCCGAAACTGTACATCTTTAATTGTTTATATAAATCAATTATTTAATTGATAGGGTTTATATATATAATTGCATCTATTACATCCCTAGAACAGTAGAATTCCTTTCGCTTTTTGCCCCTCATTAAATTACAGCTTTTTATTCACAAAAGCAATTTAATTACTTCACCTCCCCCAGTCCATTATCTCCTAACTCATTCCAAACAATTTATATATCTAAAACAGCCATCACTGTCACTTTTTCACAGCGAAACAAAACACACAAAGGCAACACAACGCAGCGCTCAACTCTTCCTCCCCCCCCCCCCCCCTTTTAAAACAAGGATTCACGGACACCAAGAGATAATGAATCTAATTGTGGATCCTCAACTCAAAGTGATTAGAGATCCTAGCTTTAAACCTTTTTCCGTCCCCCCATGCGTGGTATCGCTATCTCGCTCTCTTCATTTATCATGCAAATGAGGGCCAGATTAGAAGGGGGTGGCAGTCCCCCGTGGGTGTTTGGACGGGCCTGTACCAGTGTCTTGTGACCCCCGGGCCAGACGAGAATTTCCATAAGTGATAGAGATCTTTTCCGCGCTTAGGTGCGTCAAGTGGGTTCTTTTGAAAGAAAAGTTGGTTTGATTTCTTATTATTAGGGATATTTGCTAAGAATTCCTAACATAAGAGATATTGTATGATACCATTTCGATATACTTTTATGGCTGTTCACCACACGCGCAACCTCTATATATACCATCCACACTAGATGCCGCCGATATACCACTGCGTTCCTACCATTAATCTAGTTAACAACGACAACAGTAGTATAAAATCCAAAGTAACTCAATTCAACCTTGGGGATCTTTTTGGTAGTCTATGGGTTACTGAGGCAGCTCCACTTTCTATATCATTCTGATATTACAACATTGAGTTGTCAACGAGCAGTGGTCATACGATATTATGAATTACTATACGGAAAGCTTATGTGTCAACTCCTGGTGAAGGCCTAAATTCACGTGGCAAAGGAGTATGCACCAAGATCTGCGGGAGGCCAAATAAAATGGATGGGATGAAGCAACTGGGTTGGCTCAGAACAGGGGTGCTTGGAGGAAGAGACTGGATGCCTTATGTGCCAGCTTGGTGCGAAGAAGATTATTAAATAAATTAACACATTCATAAAATACGATCAAAAACATTCATCTAGAAATGCAAAAAAGTCGGTTTTCCTTCATGAAAAAGAGGACTTTAAACTCCCACAAATTTCTAAACAACACTAATTCCCATGACAATTATTACATTTTTTTTACATCATAACCTCAGTTTTAAAAATTAACAAAATTGCCAAAAGTTTTTAGTTACATCATGTTTGACTGATTCTTAGGAGGAAACACAGGTGAAAAATAACACTTTTGTCTTACTACATTCTGGTTGAGGCCACAGAAAAAAATCCTCTAATGTCGGGTGAAAGAGATTCAGTGACACTTAAGAATGGAAGCGTGCATTGTTTAAAAATAGAAGTTTCAGAGATTGTTTGGGGAAATGAAAATATTTTGTTACAAATTTTATGTCGTACATTATTAGGACATTTGGTTTAGTTTAGTTTGAATTATCGTCGCACTAGGAGGACATTTGGAGTTTTAGAGTATTTTTTCAATCTCATTTTTTAAAATTCGAATAAAATTATAATAGAATTTGGTATACAAATCTAAAAAGCAAAGCTTGTTTAAATTTTTGAAATTTCTTTTTTTTGCCCACTGCAATACAGTTTGTAACTTATATGATACCCGGAGTTAGTGAAAACTAAGCACTCAGGACTTAAAATCGGGAGAATCCAGCAAATTGGAAGTAACGAATCCCTAAAACTTCGATTATTTACATTCCCCTTCGTCCCAAACACTTTTCTAAGCAATCCCCATTAGCTCGGTTACGTAGTAGAATGTGACGACAAATTTTATCCATGATTTTAGCTTATGATTTTGTTTTACAGTTTATTAATTACTTTTTGACAATGCATTTTGACTATTAGCCATACGCTAGCCTTATCTTAGATTTATGTCACTTTGACATTTAGATACTTTTTGATACTAGATAACTTAGATGTTTTCCTTTATTCAATTGTTTTCCAGTAATCCGAAAAAGTTATTCATTAACTAGAATAATATGTTGGTATATTCTTCGATTTTGAAATTTTAAAATTGATAAAATAGCATCTTTAAAAATCGTAACCTTAGTCTGGTCGTATGTCTATCCATCCCCTACACATAAATGTTAAAATTACACACAAAAAAGTACTTTTAAGCAGCTATTTTTAATTTTTTTAACACAATAGAGTATTGTGTAGACATAATATTCAAGATAAGTTCTTAAATGTCCTTTTTACGGAGTAACGTAACACACTTGTGTCACGTTACTCATTAAATATAGCGTAACGTTACTACGTAAAACCAGAGGGAGCTAGGTTTCCACCAATTTTATGAAGTTACACAGCACGAAGTTACAGTGTGTTACTGTTTTACTTTTACTTCTACTGGCATTTAAAATATTTAAGAGGTATGGATGAGTTTGTGAGTTTTATATGTTGCACAAGTTGCTCTTCCATACTCTAGCAACAACATCGAAATCTGAACCTAAATGTATTGAAATATAAAATTTCATTAAAAACTTTTTGTCAAGTAGTTTTTTTAAAAAGTATTTAACTTATTAGGTGGTTCAGTTCCTTTATTCAAAATAAATTCCCAGAAGTTAAGACAAACTTCCTTAATATACACTCAAGTAAAAAACTAATTGAATTTCAAACTTTTTAGCGCTTTAAATTTGACAAAAAAAATACCTTAGAATATAGAAAGGGAGAAAGCCTGTAAAAAAACTGACCTCCATTCACAAAGTATTACTTACTCTGAAAAAAGAATATCTAACCTGGGTATTTTCAGGGGCTTTATACTTTTCTTCATTCTCGCACAACTCGTCCAATTCTTTCTCCTCACACTTTTTTTCCCGAAAAAAAGATAAATTACTTCAATTACGACTTTGGGAACTTCAAAAAATAATCAAGTGGGCTGAACCCCCAAAAATTGTATATCCCTTCGCCTCTACCGTTAGATTAAAGAAAAAATGAAAAAGTTACTTTTTCTCTAAGTTTTTAAGTAAAGTCCGATCCAGCAGTTAGTTAGGATTAGAAAGAGCCAGCTGTGAGAAAAGGCTGAAAATTTCCTGGCTAAGATCCATATATACCCGCGGCCTGTGACATTCTGAACCCTCAAATATATATAACGATACATCATAAAACGGCGTGATATACTATCGCCAGGGCACCATACATCTCGCTAGGTA
Organism: Oedothorax gibbosus; assembly: GCA_019343175.1. Lineage (NCBI taxonomy): Eukaryota > Metazoa > Arthropoda > Arachnida > Araneae > Linyphiidae > Oedothorax > Oedothorax gibbosus. The sequence goes on from CM033272.1 coordinate 29,622,849, forward strand.
AATTTGAAAAAATGGTAACTTAAATTTTCTCAATATGTAAGTTTTGTTTACTGACAATGTTCAACATCAATGAAATATGCACCGATCAAACATATTATATTAAGTAGTAACATAAAGTGGTTTGGTTAACGTCACACTAGAGATACTACACGTGGGCTGGAAGCGATGGACTTCGTAATTTTGAACCTCGGTCCAAGTGACGGAGGCTAACATCTAAATGGGTACCAAACGCAACTCCATGCAACGTGCACGATGAAAGTACATTGAATTAAGACTGATTTAACGTGCACAAAAATATTACAACAAAACAAATGCAAAAAATATTTAGTGTGGCACTAATAATCAGGCATCATAAGTAAGGCCATAGCTAAGTCTTTTACGGCATCTTTAAAAAGAATCTAAATACAAACTATATTTAAACAAACCTAATTACAAAGTACTTTGAATACATGTGTGGAGATACTTTACTCTAAACCACACAAATGCTCAGAAAAATTAATATTTCAAATTATTACATTCGAGATAATTAAAGCAGGAATAAAATAAATCATGACTTGTCCTCTATATATATTTCTCCGCATTTCAGATACCATATCTTTAAAACTATTTGAAGAAACTGTGTGTTTTATTAAGTGTTGCAACGTTGGAAAGCTAATCTCAAGAAATTCTATGTGATCGATATTAATTTCATTTTATATAATTCTTTCCTTGCAAATTAATAGCATGTAAATAGTATTCATAAAAGTGTTAATTATGTTGACTTTATTTACAGCATTTTATTAATACACTAATTCATTGTGCATTTTTAAGTATCTTATAAAGTGTAACAATTTGATTTTGTAGACTGATTAAACAAAGCGAATTACTCAAACTTTTAATATTTTGACTAATGTAAACAAAATCTTGTCATTATCTACATTATAAAATATTATTTTCTCTATATTACACCCATTATAACTATCCTTTTCCAGCTACTAACTAAACTTAAAATATGCGAAATATCACTCGCAACTTCTTCAAACTACGTAGCTATCTTTTGGAAACGCCAAGATTAGAAACTCGGTGTTCTGTGTGAAGCAAGAAAGACGCTGGGATAGGGAAAAAAATTGAATTAAAAGAGTTTCAAATAACTTTTCACACTAGGGCCAGTGGGTGTAGCTCGAAAATGATGGGTGGGAATGGCCTGACTAATACTTTTTTCCTGTTATGAAATAAGTTTGAAATCTTTTGTTTGTTATTAAAAAATAATACAAAGTTCCAGTCAAGTTTTTGAGTTGGTTATATTGAATAATTGTTATGTATTTGTTAGTTAGTTATTACAGCATTAGATTTTGAAACGCCGATTGCATTTTTAGTTTCTTAAATCTAAATGTTAGAGCCACCGGATATGATTTTCACTCGGTAATTTTTTAATGAAATAAAAAAAAATGACTGAACATTTTAGACATGGTAACTATTCCTGCATAATGTCATGAGCGTCAAACTGGAGCTATTTTCATTCTTTGTTATCAATTCGTACACTATAAAATTTTTTTATAACTTTACTCCATAAAACTGATAGCAGACTAATAGTCCCCAACTTGATGAAGTTACTTTACACCATAATATCAAAGTAAACAAGCAAAGTTACTTTTCCATAAATTTCGGCCACCTATTAGGTTGCACTTAATTTTTGCATTTGGCTTGTTTCAGATGACGTTGTCCTTTCAGATTTCACTCCTACATTTCCTCCAATTAGTGCTCTGTTTCCCCCATGAAATGATTCTCATTCATCGTTTCTGTTGCCAATCAAGTCTTGAACGTGCCCATATACTAATACTTTACTTGTTAAGTGTTCTGTCTGTTTTCAAAGTGGACTCTACTTTAACCAACGTTTTCAATAAGACTGAAATTGACACTATCCTATTCCCAATTTGGTATTAACCAATTTGGATAACTCAAACGTAAACACTGCACTCTACATTACCCTACAATCAATCAATAATACTCGCGAAACCCACCGCGTGTATCCCATAAGTTAACAGCCATGCGCCCTATAAATTCCCATCCGCCATTAAATTAACAGGCCATTACAGTTGATTGACTGATTGATCAAAATGTATGTCCAGATTGGAGATATCCAGCAGAGCATCAGAGGCCGTCCGGATGGCTTGTCAGTGATTATTGCGCGGAGTACATTGGCTGGTTATACACGTCAATTTCCGAAATAGGAAGGACTAATTATGGAGAAATATGGTCATGGGGGGAAAATAAAGCATGATTTTAGTGTTTATATGGAAATTAGAAAATTTCGCTTAATAGAACAGTTTAAGTAATTTAAACTAACTTTTACCGCTAAACAGTTTCGTTAATTTTTAACGTGTCAATCAACCAAATAGAAACTTGAATTGTTTATATTTTTTAATTTTGAATTTTTTCAACCTAAAGATAAAAACTTGTGGATAATGTTTCATAATACAGTCTATAGTATATTAATTATTAAAATTCATGAACAATATCGTTGGAAAGTATTTCGTATATGGTGCGTTCAAAACAAGCAAATATCTAAGTTAACCAATAAAAAAGGTGGATGAATGATATGGGATACTTATATTATAATTCTTTTGCCATTGAAAACTCGAATCATTTATAAAAAAAATTAACTAATATTCATTTTTGCATGCAATGCTTCAACTATTCTTTTCAAATTTTTAATTCGAATAATTTATTTCTTGTTCATCTAATGAAAGAAATATATTTCCTAGGTATACTCATATATAAAAAAAATATGTACATGTATATTATAATGCATACACTTCTTTGATTTTTAAAAATTAATCTACACTATAAACTAAATGAATAAGAACTTAAAAGTTTTAGGGTTAGGGTATTTTTAGCTTATTGCTTATCTTTTTTTTTAATATCTAACCCAAGTGAAGGTAATATAAGGCACACTTCCAATACTTTGCCTTGACTTGTTATATTAGAACATTAATGTGATTTATGAATAAAAACAACAGCAGTTCCAAATGGGTCAAAATATTAAAAGAATTCGACTACCAAGACGAACGGCAACTATACATAACGGTTATAGCTCAACAAAAAATGCATCTAAAAAGTAAGCTTTCCTCTTATAAAACTACTTTACTGATCCTTTTTCCTTATTCCAGCAGTAATAAATAAATTCGACTGTAATGAATTCCCCCAAAAAGATTTCATAAATCATTTTTAAACCCCATATCCGCAGAGAAAAAGGTACGTACTGAAAGTAAAACTGCCGCCCAAAATGCGATCAAAATCAAAAAAAAAAATCGCATATATTCGAAATAAAAACTTTGCTCGATTTTATTTTAATGCTTATGCACACATATATCTTTGCATTCAAAAGCAGTCTGAAAATTTGGCAATATTAAAAAAAAGAATAAATAAAAAAAATGGAAAAATGGCTGCAATGCCGATGCGTTAGTATAACGAGTGCATATGCTGACTATGAAAAGCTGCAACATTTATCAATCTCCCTTCTGTGGAACACCGGTAGTGGCGCATCAATCATAGAAATTGTGTTCGCAGTTTCCTGTGCGCTACGCGATCGAAGCCTTGCTGGGAAACTGAAATTCAGGCGCGAAAACTAAGCATTGTGCCGCCATCTATTGGGGATTGAAAAAACCATGGAAAAGTTTTGGATTTATTTCTTATTCTTAAACTTTCCAAATGATTTTTTTAATTAAAAACAACGTAGATGATTCTGTTACTAAGAAGGCACACATAAAGTTTTGTAGTGTATATTCCAGAGAGAATTTAAGCAATGCAAATATATATTTTTATGAGAATGAAAGAAATCTGTAAAACGTTCTTTTCCGCAAGGTTCAAGACTCGACACAAAAAACTACGAACGAGAACAGGTTTATTGGTTTGGTTGAAATAACATAGCACTGAGAGCTACAAGTGGCCTATTGGTGACAGGCCTCATAATTTAGAACCATATTCATTAAAAAAACACTCGTTTTGATTGACAATTTTTGTTTTTCGTTATGTTTTTCAGATTCGGCAACTAAGTTCTTGAATTGTGTTGGTTGGTTGGTAGACATATATATTCAGGTTTGTGTGCTTGGTCACAGACCCGCTTATAAACCTTCGTGCAGTAAGACAGACACAACACACATACACACATAAGTGGATCCATCTAATTTTTAGAGACAGGGGCCAACTAGAGGATCCCCAGAATTGGCTTGTCACCCCCAGAGGTATTGATTTAGTATGGGAACTTGGAGGACTTTGTGACCACGACGATTTAACGTGCACCAGTCACCATTAGCGTACACATGGGTCTTCGGAAGGCAGCGGGACTCGAACTCGCAACCTTAGGGATGCCACTCCAAGACCTTACCGACCATGCTATCCCGGCCCCTTGAATTGTGTTGTTTATAGTATTGTCCAACTACATTCGTGGCACTCTGAGTCTAAAAATTGGCAGAAAAACGAGTTAGGTTGAATTTATTATCGTCGCACTAGTACTATACGAGGGGTTTTGGCAACGGGCGTCATCATTTAGAACCGCAGCAAAAAAAGATATTGAAATTTTTAAAAGGATTTATTATTAATAATAATTATTTAAATATTTTTTATTATTGTTCCCTTTTCTGACATTTTTCTGTGTTTTTGACCCAACCTACTGTGTAGGGTTCTCAAACTATAATCTCTTTTCAAATTCTTGTTTGCACTCCTGGTATTTAGTTTGATTACGAAGCTTGTTTTAGGATCAGAAATTTCTTCTAAAATAATTTTTCTTGAGACCTTTTTCTTTAATCTTCTAGAATAGTGTTAAAAGCAAAGAGTTCAATAGTAGGGTAGAGGAACAACTCGTACTGAGCTGCCATCGGCAGCCATGGCTCACTACGGAGCCCGAATAGAGTGGCAAAAGTGCTAGTTAATTTATAATTTTAATACTGAGAAAGGAAGTACACCCAGGGCAAAGGCGGGAATCGAACCCGCACCCGTTACAGCGCGCGGACTGCTAGCGTTATGGCCTGCGATCCAAACCACTCGGCCATCGGGCCCCACATGCCACCCTATATTGTCTCCGTGTTGGTCCATCTTGCTGTTGAAAGGTTCAGTCTCTACCCTACTATAGAACTCTTTGATTAAAAGTTCAATTTTTTAAGATGATTATTTTTATTTCGCTTGTTAACGAACAATTTATAAACACAAGTTGGTTGAATTTGTCGCCGACTAGAAACAACACTTTCTCCCTCAAAAACAACAAATTCGGTCAGAGTCACCTTTAGTCGTCAACCATTTGCCAGGTACCTCACGTCCAGGACCCCCGTCGCTTGCCGTATTACGTGCCCGCTCTCTAAAAAGGCTACGTTATGGCTTATTAGGTTTTCTCACGAGGCACCGGAAACGTCTTTATTAAAGCCTCTGAGTTGCACCCGGTATAATAAGAGTGATTTAAATGACACGAATAGAGGAAGTCATCAAGTGCAGTACGGTATTTGAATGCTTAAACTACTCAATTGAGTTGCTGCTGTGGATATTGTCAGTGAGCTCTTAAATAATTTGAGGAGTTAGTATCCAAAATCACGCATTTTGAAAAGCATTTAATGTCGGAAAGAAATACATTGTTAAGCAATGTAGACAAAACTGGTTCGTTTTTAGCTTCCACACTACGTTTATAACGTAAAAAGTGGAAGGTATTATAATCGTTCAGTCCGTCTGTCTGTCCGTCACCCACTTTCATAGCCCAAACTACAAATGCTACGGACAAGTGTGATACGTCAAAAAATTCAGCGCATCGAAATTAGAATACATTGAAAATTTCAGAAAAGAATTCGAATTCAAAGTACTTCAATTATTTAAAAAACTGCAAAATTTAATGCTCATTTAAAAATCATAGGAAGCCATTTTTATTAGAATTAAATCACCATTGCCTTTCGCAACAATCGCTCGAGAAACTAATTCTTTTAGACAATAAATTAAAATAAATTTATTTTTGCGACATCGATCAGTTTGAAATGACGTCAAATATATTTCACTATGAGATTCTTTGTACGTTGATATGAAATGTTTTCATTCTATTTAAAAGCGAGGAATATTACATATTTATTCTTTGAAATATAAATAAATTTTGCAAACGATAAGTAATAATTATTGAATTTTTTAGCATGTAAATGTTTAGAATTAATGTTGTGTTTGGCGCCTTTTTATCTGTTGAACACAACTGTTATGTGGAAGCGGGTAAAGTGACAGATTCTGTTACAAACCTACTTGTTAAGTCTGAGTTTTTTAACTTTCTGAAGTTTGGTGGTAGGAAAGTACACTACTTTTTACAGCTTTTTATGCCTGGGTAATATTTATACAATCTCAAAAAGTTGAAGCTACATATCAACATTTAATTTAATTCATACGTATTTCAGGTTTACTTCATTTGACGTTAATAAAGACTATACGTTTAATGTGTAAATAAGAGAAAAAGTGTTGGAAAGAGTTGTATCTCAAAAGAATAAGGGGAAAAATTGAAAAACAATGTATACCTACAACCGATTATTTTTTAAGCATAAAATAAATTATTGAAGATTTATTTATAACTCGAATATTACATTTTAAGAATTATGAATGTTAGGCACTTTATTTTCTAGACATATGATGATTGAGATTTCATAATTATATATAATATTCCGCACATAACACCAGGCTTCAGCGTGGACGCCAATGCCTGAATCCAATACCGAAACAAAATACGTCAAATCCGATCAAAACTAAAATAAGTATTGTAAAATTTATTTTCATATATTTCTTAGATCTTTTTACGAGCAAAATATGGTGTTGAAAGTTAAATACCTATCATATTCGAGAACAACAGTTACGGCTTACAGTGCATGAGTTAAGACCAAAAAAATGACCTCGTTCATGTTTTCAGAAAAAAATCCTGAAAGATTTAATATATTAACGCAGCTAAGTCCTCTACACACACCTTGTTCAAATCATTACTTATATAAAACACGATGAAATTTAATATTATTTAATTATTAACTCTGTTGTGTGGGTATACCAATCCTAAAAAAACTGCTAACAAAGACATGGAAGCTCTTTTAAGTTCCCAATTGCTAAAGTAAAAAATCATTTAAGTTTCAAAATAAGTACACAGGAACTGTTTCTTTTCCACTCACAGAAAATATCATAAACACATGTTACAAAAACACAAACTTCATTAGAAAAAATGTTCCTACCTCTTAAAATTTAACAGGCATCTGTTCTTACCTCAACAGCATTGTTCAGTGAAAACTTTCTTTTACTAGAACCCTAATGATTTCTTGAGATGTTTTTTACAAAGCTTGAGAGTTCAAACCCCCAAGTTCAAAAAGGTTCTCCAAAATAATAATCAGAATTGTTGACACCACGCTAATTTGATACCACACTAAGGATGTTTGAGTTTTCTAATAACAAAGAAATAAACTTTTACTTATTTTGAACAGAAGATATCCACTAGAACATAAAAAAGATGGGTTCTGAAACTTATCGATGGGAAAATTGTTAAATCATTTTCACTAGTTGGTTGGTTGGTAGACATATATTTTCAGGCTTGTGTGCTTGGTCGCAAGACCCGCTTATAAACCATCATCAAGAAGGACGGACACGACATACACACACATACAAGACAGATGCTGCCATCTATCGCCACCTCCACAATTTAGAGATGTCCCTGAAGGGGAGGGAAATAGTCTCCAGGGACCTGTACCCATGGTAAACTGCGCAATGACCGACCACAGGACTTTCGGACCCAACAGATTTAACGAGTACGTACTCCGCATATACTCGGTAGGTCTTCAGTGGTACCGGGACTCGATCCCTGGACCTTCCGATCTCGAGATCGAGACGCTGACCGCTAGGCTGCCTACGGCCCCTTTTCACTAGTTCTTCATTTTTTAATTTTAATCGTTTAAGGCTTTCTATTTCTAGCCTTCTTTAGGAGCTTTAACACAGCCAATTACGCCTCTTAATTTAGAACCCTGGTCAAGTGACGAGGTCGTAATTTCGAGCGACACCATACGCTAAAACCGTCGGGAATTTTCTCTCAACAGATTTAACGATCACGTATATCGCAGTGTACTCCGGCACCCCAGTGATTTTTAGAGGGATCTTTCATCCAGCACGAATACATCCATAGTATAGCTAAGACAGAACCAAGAACCTTCTCGATGAGAGGCTCATCGACCATCTACCACGGCCACTGGGAGGCTAGTATTAGTTGTTTTTTAATCAAAGTTTATTTAAAAACCATTGTTGCTATTAGGGAGCGGTGATTCTTTCTACCCTGTTCTAACGTCTGAACTACAGAGCTTTAAAACAATTAATGTGCGACAATAACTTTTAAATCCTGTAAATGACAAAGTCGACATTTTGACTGACACGCATTCAAAAAGGCTTCAGAATTTTAGACAAAAAACATATTTAATGAGTCTCATAATTTATCCTCCCCTTCAGGGACATGTCTAAATTGTGGAGGTGGCATTAGATGGCAGCATCTGTCTTGTATGTGTGTGTATGTCGTGTCCGTCCTTCTTGACGAAGGTTTATAAGCGGGTCTCTGTGACCAAGCACATAAGCCTGAAAAAATATGTCTACCAACCAACCAATAATTTAGTAATGGGTTTTGGTCTTCCGTGCAATATTGCGGATACCAACGGATCTCGAGGCTTATTTGTTATACCTAATTCAGGTTGCATAGGGTAGCAATTCAAGTACTGTCTTCTTCATGTAAAAAGTGGTTGAAATCTACGAAGCACTTTTCCTGTGATTTTCCATCAGAATATAATCCCATCCCAATCAGCCACAGAAGTACCATCTTTTATCAAATAGTATAACGTTATTATTACCAAACTAAAGCAATCAATTTTTAAAAAAATCGTATTCTAGAGCTGCTTTAGCACAGCCTAAAGAAGAATTTTAAATTATTTTGAAATTAACCTATGGGAAGGTATAAATAAACTAAGCACTAAGTAAGTAATCAATCAAAATAACTAAACCCAACGAAAATGTTTATGAAATAAAGCACGCGATAATATTTTTTTGCTGTTGTTGTTGCTTCCTTCAATGTGCAAAAACAATTTAAAAGTCACATATAAATTTTAAAATAATCTAAAAGAAACCTATACAACCCCACTTTTCTGCGATATGCTTACAACGTAACCATGTTGAAAAAAAGGGATTTTTGTTTAAATAAATCCCTTTTCACATTTGATAGAGGCGCAAAAGATTTTCCCTTTACCTTATTCCATCAACTGTCACTACATTCGAAAGGGGGGGAGGGATTCAACTTAAAAATCCCTAAGATAAATGTTCCAAAAGAGATGCTCTATCACTTTTCTAATACGACCAAGCTGATATCAACTTCTTGTGGATAAAAACTAATAGTGCAAACTTCTTTTCTTTCTTTCTTTAAGAAGAAACTGGAATACAAAGGAACGGGAGAAATCCCAGTTTAATATTGGAAGGAAATTGATTTCTTTATCTTTAATTGCATCCAACAACTTTTATACAATTTATCGTCTGCGAAAAGCAGGTCTCGACTCGTTCTTACGAGCATTGCCAAAATGGGAATCAATTTCTCAGTAATAATGACGATTCAAAATGAAATCCCTAAGATGAGTTTCATCTAGAAACCGAGAAAACATTTTTTTCTGCGAATACTTTTTTATGATACAATGGAAATACTTTTGGCTTATCCGACAGCTACATTAATATAAATCCAAGAGTATTGTTCTATTGGAAATATATATTATGTGTCCTGTTGAGGTTATTTTTTTAACTCTAAGGATTCCCGGAGTCATCGTATTTATAAAAGTGAGTGAAATAGTAATTGAAATTTTTGGAGACAGATATCCAAATACGCTTAAAGTTTCGAAATTTTTAGCTTGGGAATTGACAAGATTTGTATTTATTTTTAAGAATATTTTTTATTTACAAAGAATTAACAGAAAAAATACATTAACCAGTTGAAAACGATTTAAGATGGTATGGGACTTATTTCACTTTTTTAAATATTGCAGATATCATTTTAAAAAATTCCATAAATTTATACCAAGTATATCATTAGATGTTCGAAAAAAATTTAAATTATGTAATTTTTTTTAATTAAATATGTCAAAAATGCAGTTTCTTATTTTTTTTATATAAGTCAAAAATTACTTATTGACAAATAAAATAAGTACATTTATAAACAAGAGGAGGTACTTAACAAACTGTCTGTAGAGAATTTTTTTACTTACAAAAAAATTATATATATTTTGTTTTACTTTCTCCAATTTTACTCAGAATAAATATAGTAAAATATATGTGAAATGAAGAAATTTGCAAACTTCACAGAGTAAATAGCAGTGAATTCAGAATAAGTTATCATATATACGAAACATTATAAGTAAATAAGTGTTCATGATTAATTTAAGAGAAAATAATATTATATAATCCATTTTTTAAATAAGATTTCCTAAAACACGACTTTTGTAAAAATAAACTTTGAAAAAAAAATCCGCAATACATGGGAAAACCATTTATAAAAACAATAAAATATGTTTTAGAGTACTCAAACACAATTGAATAATTACCATTTGCTTATGCATAAAAAATCACAACAATGCGCAAAACAGGACTACAGAATGGTATCCTACACTCAACTAAGCATAAAATTTTCTAATTGCTTTTTAATTGCATAAAAAAGCATGTATGCCCAAAAAATACATGCAATTTATCATTATGACAAGTGAAGCTTTTTCGGTTACATAAAACAAGCTTATCAGTTTATTTTTAGCGTATATTGAGAAACAACCTTAAGTAGTTTTCATCCATTTGACACGGATAATTAATTGCTGAAATAAAACATTCGTTGTAAATTAATTCATAGCAAAATATTTAAACTTGGTAATTCCTACAAATAATGATTGATATTCTCTGTTCTACATATTAAATTACCATTATCTGGTTTGATGGGGACAACAATTTAATTATCGTAGATTAGTGGAGTCAGATATACAGAGATTCGAAAGAAATTATCTGGTATGGTTAAACTTTTTTTATTTCCGCCACCATATTTAAAAAAATACATTTCTTTGTTATTTAAAAAATGAGTTATTGAAGGAAATTTTGATAATACTACTTTTGTAATAGATAATTCGCAGTTTTTGTGCGTTTGCTTTGGGTATCAAGTTTATTTTAATTTGTATAAAAAAATAAATAACAAGTCGACTTCAATTGGTTACTTCAACGAGATTAAACACATCCACAGATTTTGGAAGCATATGCCATATTCCACTACTGTTTTTATTAGAAAAATACTCAGTCGTCAAGCTCATTTTAAGAAAAATATTGTTTTGGATGGTGTCAAATTAATTCCCCGTGTGTTCTTTTGGCTTCTTAATTTGTTTGTTTGGAAGTGTCAATAACATACAACGCAAATTATAGACACATTACTAGACAAACCCTATTTAACTTGCGTGTCGTTGTGGTGACTATGAATATATTAAACAAATTAGCAAATAATATACACTACAAATTTAACTTATATTAAGCATACAAATATATTTTTAAAAGCATTGCAACTGTAATACTCTCCGCCCAAGAACCTTTATTTAATTTATATAACTTTTTAACTTGCGTAAATTATAGGCAGCTGGAAACGATTACCTTACCTACCTTACCTAACTTGCGTAACGTTGTGGTTACTACAAATTAGCAAAAACAGACAATGCAAATGTAATTCAAATTAACTATACACAGAATTTATCTTTAAAAAAAACGTCGGATCAGCGCTACAGCCCTCGCCGAAACCGGTATAAATCAACGGCTTTTCTTGTTATTCAGAGAAATACCCCACTGTAAGTTAAACGCTAACAAACAACAGTAAAAGTCATCTCAGCTACTTTTATTTCTATGTACCGAGATCGGGAGAAAAGTGAGAATGGCTTCCGGTGTTCTTTACAGTGTTTGTAGTGGCCCTTGTCCAACGGATCTATCTTGGACCTCTTTTATTGACCCTTCCGGGCCGATGGCGCCCTGAGGGGCAAGGGCTGACCAAGTAACCATTACTCTCCCTTGCAGGACCTTTATCACCAGTCGCCATCGCTGGAAGGGTTGCTGCCGAGGGCTTTTGGTCGCCAAAGGCGCCGCCAGTTGAGATCAAACCTTTCAAGCTAATTTATGCAAATATTTAGACAGTTCTTTAAGGTATTGTTTAAGTGTCATTTTACATTAGGGGGGAGATATTTGCTGTTGCTTTTCTTTAGAATTGTGTTTTCGATCCTCTATTAACATTGAGCCGAAATACTAAGGTAGTAATATATCTAGATTGAGCGCACTATTGAGCTTTAATACCTCATGGATAGTGAAGAATAAGGAATGGAAAGGGCCATGTAATACGATTCTTAATTGTTACACAACGCAAACTACTGTCACAAAAAATCTAATCTTAACTAATTGAATATAGCTGGGCCCGATCCTAAATTCGATGCATGAGATGCTCATCTTTGATTCCGGATCTCCAAAAACATTAAAAGGGCATTTTCTTCCACTAATGTACACTTATTTACGAAACTATTACATTTAATCTGTCGTACGATCTAACAAAAACATCGTAAATTTCACAGTTTTCCTTTGTCTCTTGAGCGTTGCCCATTCTTTTTATCAACAGCAAAATATATAATTGGAGATTATTTATTAATAAAAGTATACTAGACTAAGCAATAATTCCGTAAAACTGTACAGGTGTTGGGTCCCCTTGGAAAATTGAAGCCCTGGCATCAAGGGCCTATTCCGTGATCGTACCCTGGATATGGCAAAAGCATCAAGGTAACTTCCATCTTTTTCTTCGAAAGACCAATTACCCCTTTTTGTCAGCAGATCTCTCACTCAACGCTGCATCGCCAAAAACCAACCTCCAGAGCTCCCTCCACAAAAGTTCACCATCCGAAATGCCAATCCATCACGGGGCCCCGATGCCGTGTCAATGGGGCCTTCAAGATTGCAGAAAGCGGAAGCCAAGCATCGAGGAAACTTCCAGAACTTTCCCTTTATTTCTTTTCTTTCAGTAAAAGAAACACGTCAAAAGAAATAGAGGGAAAAAGAAAGACCAATATAATAACACCCATTATCGGGTGTTTCATGTCAGCCCTTAAGATCTTTCCGAATCAAGCTGCATGCTGTAGTAAATATTTATTTTTCTATATTATTAAGTGTTCGACGTTGTTTTTCATTGTTTAATTCTGTACACCAGAGTCCTAAACTTTACTCATAAAATTAAATTTAAGCTTTTACTACTAAAATTAAGTTTTCGAAGTTGTTTAGAATTGATAGCAAGTGTCTGACAATAAACAAAAAAACGACCAATTTAAAATTAAATTCTGGGCTTTAAATATTTGGCTTCTAAGACGTATACTTGCATTATTGTTGAGATATAAGCATTCAAAGTTGAACGCCCATAATGTTAAAAGAGTTTCACAAACTTTTATTCATACCTCCACAAATAAAATGAATTAAACCAACATTTTTTTTTCATTATATACTTATTAATCTTCCAAAAACAAATCACACAAGTTTTTTCATCAATTTTTAATTTTTATTATTTTTTTATTTAAATTTAAATAAGAAAAAATAAAACATGAATAGCAACCCCAAATTTTTGTTACATAAATCGATAAAGTAGATCAAGTAGAACCAAAATCCCGAATTTTTTAATTCAACAACAATTATTTGCCGAGTTATTGTAAAAATACTGAAAAAAACGAATTTTAGGGACCGTGTAAAAAATTACTTAGCAAATTGGATCCTAATTTACATTATCGTTTGGTGCTTGAAAAGCGTTTTTGGTAAATGTTTATTCAAATTATTGATGTCTGTCAAATGTCTAAAAATCTTTTCTTGTTTCAAGTGCATACAATGTATTTTGTTTGTATAATTAACATTAAATTATATCGATTACTATGTTTTTGAATGTATGTTATTTCCAATATTATTTATAATTATTTTATTATCAAATTTCCAATAATATGTTATTTCCTCGATTTTTTTTTAATTATTAGAGATTACTTATTTATTTAGTTATTTAGTCAGTTAGTTATTTAGTCAGTTAGTCAGTCCGTTAGTTAGTCAGTCAGTCGGTTAGTTAGTCGGTTAGTTAGTCAGTCCGTTAGTTAGTCAGTCCGTTAGTTAGTCAGTCAGTAAGTTAGTCAGTCAGTAAGTTAGTCAGTCAGTTAGTCAGTCAGTTAGTCAGTCAGTTAGTTAGTCAGTCAGTCAGTTAGTCAGTCAGTTAGTCAGTCAGTCCGTTAGTTAGCCAGTCAGTCAATTAGTTAGTCAGTGAGTCAGTCAGTTTACTGACTAACTAATTGACAGTCAGTTAGACTAAGTTAGTCAGTCTGGACTAACTAACGGAGTGATTAATTGACTGACTGACTGACTTACTAACTAATGGGCTGACTGACTAACTGACTAACTAACGGGCTGACTGACTGACTAACTAACTGACTGATTAACTAACTGACTGATTAACTGACTAACTGACTGACTAACTGACTGACTAACTAACTGACTAAATAACTGATTAAATAACTGACTAAATAACTAAATAAAGAATCTCTAATATTTAAAAAAAATCGAGAAATGGACAAAAATCTATTTTCGGGATTTAGACCCATTCGGGATTTCGGCTTGTCGGAATTTTGGCTTGTCGGGTTTTCGGCTGTCGGGGTATGTCCCAGACCCAGTGCGCCGAATTTTAAACAAACTTTTTGTAGCAATATGAATGAAACAAAAATTTGCATAAAATGTAAAATATAAATGTAATAATCATGTTTGTCTATCTGATTGTAACTAATCGCATTTGAAAATCTGTTCGTTATAAATAATCGTATATGAGACTTAATTTAAAATTAAAACTTTTTCTCGTCTACCCTTTATTTTATTTCTGAATTTTAAAATCCAAAATTTAAAAAAAAGGTAAAAACATAAAAAAATCACAATATTAGTGAAGAAGGTTTAATTCTAGCATCCTTTGGCGAGATTATGGTAACCCTTTTGCTAGCTTGTCGTTTCGAGAAAACACCCTAAATATTACCTTTATCAATTTGGAGATTTCCCCCCAAACGAATTGAAAATTAATGCTTTAATATCTCAGCAAATAATGCAAAATGAATAATTCTTTTTTATACCTGGGGTATTTTGAAGTTGCTGAACATTTTTATGTAAAAAAAATTGGGTGTTGCTATTGGAATTTTCATAGTTGGTACTCATTTTAATATGTAGACGACCCCTTATACAATTTTTGTTGCCAGTTCTTAATTCCTTACTCTATTTCCTGAAAAATGACACCTTGCACAAAATTCCTTGACCAATATCAGCCGAAATATGAAGGGTGGATCGTTTTTTTTTTCCCCAGCTGTACCATCACCGTTACATACAAAAGGCTAAATGTCAATTTATATGTATGTACTACTGTAGTACATACATATAAATTGACATTCAGCCTTTTCTGTGTACTACAGTGTTATTTTGCTGTATATAGCAAAAACTATTGAGTTTCGCAATAACAAAAAACTTTAAAAGGCATATAATCCCTCTAATATAACCGTCGCCGCCAATAGCCCTCGCGCTAGTAGCTCTAGCGTGAAAGTTTTCGAGTAGCTTAGAAAAAGCACGCGTATGACATGTAACTGTTCTTTCAATAAAAAAAATTTAAAAAGGGGGGGGGGGCAATTGTATATACATAAGCAGGCATCTAATTCAAATAAGAGAGTATGTAAGGACCACTAATGAAATTGGGCCTGCATTGCTAAATCGATATAGCGTCAGCTTGAACACCAAAACAATCTTATTCAAATTTTTGAGCTATCAAATTACCAATGGGATCAAGCGGGTTTTGCGTCCTGATATTACAATTGTCACTTGACCGCTGCTCAAAAATTCAGTGTGTTAGTTTGTAAGCTCTTAATTAAACGATCTTGAAAGAAGAAATGTACAGAGTCAGAAAATACAGAGTCATGGCAGTTAAAGGTTCATATTATCAAGAAGCAGTGTGATGCGAGACTAGCTTCAAAATTATTTCCTGAATTCTCCATAACATTAACATTATAACGCAATGTTTCACAAACGACCCAGATTCTGTTATCTCACCTCTTCCGTCTTATCAAAAGATACTGCTACAAACAATTCCTAGACAGCTCCACTAAACACTGCATTAAACAATCGCTTAAGCCCAACTTTGTTACGCAGTTATTTATCACCGACTCAAGAACGGGGCGTGTTTCAAATTTCTAGCAGGCTTGTCGCGCCCGTAAAGAAGCTCGTGAATCCGGGAATCCCGGTCTAAAATAACTTTAATTGTTATTGCGCTTTAATTACATGTAAATGAACTCTCTCCGAGGAGTTTCATCAAAATGAATTTAAATTCGCATTTACCTAATTGCGTTTGCCCCCTCGAGCCAGGATTACTGCACGATTCGTACTCAGGGATGCGAAAGAAGGCAACGCCGAGTTCGCTTGCGCTAATTCTGTATCAAATACAGGAAGCTTTCCCATAACTTTTTAGATATCGTGTCTCAACAACAAGATATATAGTATGCATAATTTTTTTTTAATTTCTTTGCCTGTACTTGGAAAACCCTCGAGAATAAGGATAAGAAAAGCGCAATGTTGCACCAAAAAAATCTCCTTTAGCGGTTTCTAAACGAGGGTTTTTCCATTTATGGAAATTTTATAAAATGGGTTTTTTTTTTATTTAAGAAAAGTTATTTGATTACAAACGTATAAGTGGTCGACAAATCTTATATTTGAGGCTTTATAGTTTAAGACGTCCGACAAGTGGCTGATAACGGATTTTGAATTAATCGAGGGAGTATATTAGGATATGCTCATTAAATTTGTTGAGTCCAAGAGATAGAGAATTAGAAATTCGAGAATAAGGCTATCATTTTTAAGAATTTTTTTTTCGTAATATATCTAAATAATTATCAAAATAAAGCTTTGACTTGTTCTTTTTTTAAGAACGATAAAAAATGATTCGATTGAAGCAGGGTGTAGATTAAATTAACGTCGCACTCACGATATCTATTGGCGAAGGGCCTCATATTTTATAATCACGGTCAAGTGACGAGGCCGACACTTGAGCTGGCAGCTAACGCAACCTTATAACGACATCGTATGCAGCATCAGGACTTTGGACCACGACAGATTTATCTTGCCCCAGTCCCACATACACGGCGTAATTTATTGGCGGATTTTTTTCCAGCACAATACATTTATAGAATAATGGTAGTAGGGGGTTATGTCAAGTTGGTGACCATCCTGCAATAGCTAAATATCAGTAGAAGGCAGAACTAGTTTGAGTTTTCAGTTTGAGAACGAGTGTATTTCGCTGACAAGAGGGTACGAACTCATGATGTGAGGATCCACAGTTAGCCGAATACAGGGTGTAATCCAACTGCGTCATCCTATTGTCAGTAGCGAATGGGTGTTTAGATAATTCGAAGGTGTTATGTAGTGAACTTCCGCCAGACACATCAAATTTTAAAACACGTCAGATCTCAAATTTAAGATTTCATTTTTTTAATATAATATTGTTCAAACAATAAAACAAAAACATCCTTACGCTCATTTTTGAGAATTTCATTTTTAACAGTACTCAAATTTAATATTGCAACGTATTTACTTTTGAGAAGATTATTCTCGCAATAAAATGAGAACATCCTAGTACTCATTTTTGAGAGTTTCATTTTTAACAGTGTAGGGATCAACAATTATTTTAATGTGGCTATATACATTTAATAATTATAATTCAATCAAATGTAACTGATTTCCTTGTTAGGGTGGCTATCTTTCTTAGCGTTAGACTCCGGTTTTTCCGTATTTTATGGATAAGTTTTTCTAGTGGCAAACATAATTTTTAGAATTTTATGAATAATAATTTTTATTAATATTCTTTTTTATTTAGAAATCATTTTTAAATCCTCTCTTCAAAAATAAACCCAATTCTGCTTTTCTAAACAAATATGAGATTCATTAAAAATTCTTGCAGAGGAAGCAACCATGCATATTTCACCTATTTCCAGTTTGTTCGAAATGCTATTTTTTTACCACTGGATTGTCCAGAATCCTTTCCGTATGCGTTTTATTAATTCTTGGGCAAAAATAGACACAGTAGGATCGAAACACTTTAACAACATCAACGGGAAAAATAAACAACTGTTCTTTACATTTGCTGGAGACCCTGGAAAAGTCATTTATGCACACATAATCAATTCTAGTATTAGTTTGCGCGAAGTACTAGAAATCACCCGATCCCGGACAGTGGGGGCGGGGGGTCCTGCTGAACTTTGGCGAAAACTGAATTGATAATTTAGATTGGGTTCTGCAAGTTGGTGGCATTGATTTATACATTGTGGGTGAATTGTTGGGACACATGGTCAGATAGAATACGGGTTTTAAAGAAACAAATGGTTCAGTAGATCTATAGTAATTAAAAGTCATAAATGTGTGTGTTGGTTCAGTTTGAATTGTGAGGGTTTTGAAATTATTTAATAAGCAATTATTTATTATGGATTTTTTTCTATTCAGTTTATTTTTCAGACACACATATGCATTTATTATGTGTTTATGATTTAAACTATTATTTTTGCAATAAAAATAGCTCACATAAAATGATTTACAAAAAAAAATAATAATAAGGGGGTAATTCCACGAGGCGGAAAAAGTAAAAGTGTCCTACAAGGAATACTTAGCACCAGGTAAAGAAACAAAATTTTCTAAATTTTTAATAATAATAATAGTGATGATAAAAGCTAATTTTCTTATTAATTTTCTGTACTATTACTAAATAAAATTCAATTATCATGATGTAGTACATGAAATAAAGTGTCAATACAGGGGGAAAAAGGAATTAATCCTTACTTAAGGCATTTGGCTAAAATTCTATAGGTAAATGCCTTAAAATTACGAGACTAACAACGAGAAAACGTGTTTATCTTTTTTCTGTGCAGAATAGAGTTACTACTCCTCGCCTTCTCTAAAATGCTAACCTTCTACTCGTAGGTAACCAGCTTATTTCTAATTAATGTCCTTCGTTCCTTTCGGCAATGTGTTCTTTTCTTTTCCCTTATTTCGTGCGAGCACGATATAAATTTGTTTTATGAGATAATTAATCTCTCTGAATTAAGCTTTGTTCATAAAGATAATTAATTGGCGGGTCGTTTTGCAAAGAACGGATATTGGCAATAACTCATGGTTGCTTTTATTGTACATCAGATTTCTTATACAGAAAAAAAATATTTAGAAGGAACAAAATTTGTGTTGATTCAACAAAATTGTTTGGTCAATATAGCGCCAACAAAAACTTTGTTATCGGTACCAATTTATTTTGTTAATATTAATTAGTAGATTCAACCAAATAATTTTGTTGATTCAACAAAGTTTAATAAACTTGCCAAATAATTTTGTTGATTAACGTAAAGAAGCTCCGCTAACGTAAAGAAGAATTTTTATTCCGTAAGAACACAATCACCATTTCCTTTTAATGCAATGAACTTGTTTAAAAAATA
Organism: Oedothorax gibbosus; assembly: GCA_019343175.1. NCBI lineage: Eukaryota > Metazoa > Arthropoda > Arachnida > Araneae > Linyphiidae > Oedothorax > Oedothorax gibbosus. Next base: position 29,642,402 of record CM033272.1, read on the forward strand.
AAATCTTACTACAAATTTTGATATGTTATACACCAAATATTGATTATAAAATAGAGTAAATAATTAAAAAGTTTCCTTTTTTATAAAAAAAAATTGTGCGTAAAGTTTTTTCTCTCTTTAAGGACACCAACTGGATTTCAGATCGGTGTTCAAGCATTGCATTGCAATTACTTACTTCAATATTTAGTCTACTTTCTATTTTTAGTCTACTTTCCATTTTTAGCCTACTTTTCTTTTTTTAATTCGAAAGAATTAAAAAAATGAAAAAGTAGGTATTGACATGCGGTCGATGTCCGTCTGTCCGTCTGTCCGTCCGTACCCCCCTTCCAAAATCGGTTCTAATCATCGGATCTTAAAAATTCTTTTTTTGTTAGAAAGCTATAACCTCAGATACCCAACTTTCATACTTTTTGTCCGTCTGTCTGTACGTCCGGACGGACATAAATCTACTATCTGTCGGCGAATTTCCCATTGAATTAGCATTGAAATTCAATTTTGAGTCATTTAAATCACTGTAGGTATTGAAATGCGGTTGATGTCCAACTGTCTGTCTGTCCATCTGTCTGTCTGTTCGTATGTCTGTCTGTTCGTATGTCTGTCCGTCTGTCTGTCCGCCTGTCTGTCCGTTTGTCTGTCTGTCCCCCCCTTCCAAAATCGGTTCTAATCATCGGATCTTAAAAATTCTTTTTTTGTTAGAAAGATATGACCTCAGATACCCAACTTTCATACTTTTTGTCCGTCTGTCTATACGTCCGGACGGACATAAATCTACTATCTGTCGGCGAATTTCCCGTTGAATTAGCATTGAAATTCAATTTTGAGTCATTTAAATCACTGTAGGTATTGAAATGCGGTTGATGTCCATCTGTCTGTCTGTTCGTATGTCTGTCTGTCTTTCCGTCTGTCTGTCTTTCCGTCTGTCTGTCTGTCCGTCTGTCCGTATCCCTCTTCCAAAATCGGTTCTATCCCTCGGATCTTAAAAATTCTTTTTTTGTTAGAAAGCTATGACCTCAGATACCCAACTTTCATACTTTTTGTCCGCCTGTGTGTACGTCTGGACGGATATAAATCTACTATCTTTCGGCGAATTTCCCATTGAATTAACATTGAAATTCAATTTTGAGTCATTTAAATCACTGTTGCCAAATCAACAATGGCATGAGAAACTTTATTTATTTAAACATATTTGAAGCAAAATAACATTTTCATGAATCAGTTTGGAAAGACGTCATAAAGTGTAGCACAATTCGATTCTTTGATTATTCATTAATTATCTACCAAGAAAGCGGCAAGGCATACTTTTGCATGCAATTATGCTTAGTTTTAATTTACATTTCTTATTTTTTAATGCAGTTCGGAGTAGTTTCATTACTTTTGTTATTAATAAATATTTAATTATTCTTCGAACTACAAATAAATCACGAGCAGATGATAAATATTATTTAATTAATTTGCAAAAGAATATTAAGGAAAATAGTTGATTTTGGCTTTTAGAAGTTTAAATTATAGCTGGGTGCTGTGTTTCGATTTTTTTTTCTAATGTGTATAAATCTAGTGTAGAAACGGCTGTTGATGATATTTACTTTTGGAACATAGTTTTTTTTCCCGATTAGAACTTCAGTAAGTATTTAAGTAACAGGAAAGTAGGCTATTTTAGTTCTTTATGAACTTCTTGTTTTTAATTCAAAAGAATTTAAAAATTAAAAAGTAGGCATTGACATGCTCTAGATGTCCATATGTTCACCCGTACCCCACTTCCAGATTTGATTCTATCCGTCTTATCTTAAAAAATCTTTTTGTTAAAAAGGTATGACATTAGATACCTACTTTTTATACATTTTATTCGTCTGTCTGTACATCCGGACGGACATCTGTCCTATCGACAAACTACCCATTTCATTAGAATTCAAATTTTATTTTTAGCCATTCAAATCGCGGTTGCCATGGGGATTGCAAATTTTCATGTTGATAGTTATCTATAATAATAAAAGAAAGAGTCTGTCTGTCTGTGTGTTTGTCTTGGGATCGTAAAAGACCTACTTATACTGCCCTCAGAAATTCGAAATTTTTAAGATAGATTCCCTTTAATACCAACGTGTGCACCTGAGGCTTAGTTTTTTCATATTTGTTCCATTTTTAGAGAAAATTCGAATTTTCTGAAAAAAATACACCACTTTCGCTCACAACCGATCATTTTTTCTCTTTCCTGATGCCATCAGCTGAAAAAATTAAATAAAACTTTTAACGAAAACATTTAAAATTCAAAATGTTTATTTTATTCTTTTGCCATTACTTTCAGAAACTAAATTCATTATTTGAAAAATAATTTACATGTTTCAAGTGACGTAATTCCGCCAGTCTTCATTCCCGGATTTTATTGTGGGTTTATTTGATGATTTTTTTCATTGATTTTTCTGTTGACTGTATGTATGCATATTTAAGCAATAAATGTATAGTTAAGCTATTACTGAACATTGATGGTTAATAAAAGTCTTCGCACTAGAGCTATTAGTGTTTTATGTCTTTATTTTTTCGCCAAATACGTTGCCAAATTCGCCAAATTATTAACTAAAATTTGCCAAATAGGCAATTTCTTTTATAAATAATTTATAAGCTGGTCGGTTGTTCGAAGGTCATTGTGTTAGAGCTGTATAATGGGTGTGGGTAGCTATATATATTTTCTCGCCAAATTATTTCCCAAAACGCGCCAAATGAGCTAAAAGGTTTTATGTATTTATGAGGGAATTGTGATGACATTTATGAGTGCATTTTATAGCGTATTTTTCATTTTGGAATTTTAAGGCAATGATACGGGATTTTATAATTTATAACGAGCGGAAACAATAATAAGTTTATGATCCTATAACAGGGTATATGGTACACATATTTGGAACCATAAACTAAGAAGTATATTGCAGAACATTACCCAAGCAATTTTACATAACTATTCTTTTAAATGCAAATAAATTTATCAAACGATAAAGAATATTAATTTAATTTGGGAAAGAAAATTAATGAAAATAGCCAATTTTGGCTGTTAAAAATTAAAATTAAAACTAAATGCTGTGTTTGGCGATTTTCTTTCCTCCTAAGGTGTATAAATCTTGTGTAGAAGCAGTTTTAGGTGACACTTAATCTTACAAATCTACTGGTTTTTCAATAGGAATTTCAGTGAGGATTTAAATAACCAGAAACTAGGCCATTTAGTGCTTTTAGAACCTGTTAGTCTGTCATTTTATAAACAAACACCAAACTGTTATTTCCAGCTATCTATAATGGACAATTACAGCGTTTTCCACAAACATTTATTCGATTAAGCATATTAAAAAAACTCTAAAACTCAACTATTTCTGGTTTTAAAGATGTATTTATTTTTAAATTCATTTTTAAAGTTAATGATACGTCACTCTTGTTTAACCTCTCTTAGCATAACAGATGACGTCACGGTTGGCTTTTTTTTGTTCTTGGCGTGTTATTTCGTATCACGTTTCACTGTATCGCTTTTGAAACTGTGAAACGTGCTTTCATCCTTATCAAACTCTTAAAAAAGTTATGCTATTTTACAGAAACATGTCATGTTCATTCCAGTTAATTTCTTCAAACGTTGAATGATTTCACTCGACTATTCCGATCAGATCCAACAGTCAATAGTTCTGCAATAGCTCATACGCGCTCTAGTGTGTGTATTTTAACTAACAACCAAACTTGGAACAAGATGTTTAACTTCCTTGATATGAACTGGTTACAAATAATATTGTCTTCTTTTAATGAGGTTTCGCAGAAATTGTAAGGTTTACTATTTTATAAAGTGTATTACAGCATAGATTGAAACATCGCCAAAAACATAACAGTTGACGTCAGAGCTGTTTTCAGTGACGTACATTTTTGGCAAATTTCAAATGCATTTTTTGTTGAAATTAAACATATTTGTGAATATTTAACCTTACATTCGGAATATGCAGCTTCTAATGTACCAGAAAAACACATATATTATGAATTTCGCGTTTCATGCAACTTGTCCATTGTATATAAGGATAAACTGCTCCCAGTACTAACGGATCTCAGCAAGCAAGACCAATTTTTGTTGGAAAATGGTGCAGGCATGCACAGTAGAAAAAAAGTTACATCATTTACCAGCGCACCACAAACTTTATTTCGAAATAATGGGATAAAAATCTAAAAAAACTTTACAAGTTTAGATGATGTATTGGGAATAGATTGCAGGACCTAGCAATCTTGGCTCAAGTTGGGAAACGTTGCATCTAGCAACGTCCCACTTGTTGCATCAAAACAGCAGTATCTACGCTACATGATTTAATCATTGTCTTACACACAAGGCCAGATTTCCAAATAGGCTAAGTAGGCTGTAGCCTAGAGCGGCAAATTTTTTTGGGGCGGAAATTTTACGTCAGTTTCCAGAAAATTAAAGTATCTGATTTTCTATTTCTATATTTTCTAATTATATCGTATTTCAAATAAACCTGTTGACAAAAATCCCTTAAAAAGCTTATAAATGATTCTCAGAATTGTATAAATAAAATTGTAGAAAATATAAACATCACCATGAGGCATATTATGCTATTTGAGAAAAACTTTTTCAACTAAATATGATCAAACAAAAGCCATCGTGGAATAATAGTGAATTTTACACTTTGAGTACTACATAGTTTTATTCAGTATTAATCAGAAACTGATTAAAGAATGCATTGAAAATGCATTCAAACACTGTGCAATGATGCATTGTATTAAATTACTTGTATAAACAAATACATGAGTCAGTCTTTCAAAATAATCTAGGAAACAAAATCTCTTGTCTATATAAGTGCTATTTTCTTTTTTAAAAAATATTAAAATTATCTGCACTTTTTAAAGTACATCTGCCTACATGAATGTCTAAGATAGATAGAAAATAGAACTATTCAAAATAATTAACCTAACTTATTTTCCAAAGTTATTCTACATAAAAAAGTATACTATGCAAAAAAAAAGATTTTTTTTCTAACTTGTTCATATATTTTTAATAATATAAAGAAATTGAAGAGAGCTTAAAACTTTAAAAGTAAAAATTGTCACTAGCTCAAATGTTAACTAAAATATTGTTTTAAGTTAATGAAAACTTGAAAAACACAGTAAATATTTTCCTTGGGATGCTTTATTATGTAAATTAACATGTTAATATTAATTACTTACACCTCATGTTAATTTAAGAAATGTATTACTTTTATCCTTTATTTTCATTTGTAGACCTATTAAAGATTAAATTAATAAAAAACATTACATTTATTGCATGAAAAATTCAGTTTTAATGCCTTAATTTACATATATGAAAAAAATATCGAATGAATAAAAACCTGTAATGAATAATTCATGTAGTTTTAAGTAATAAATTATGTTACAGAAAAATTCAAATTCAAAATTTCAAGACAAAACTTTTTTTTTAGTAAGAAATTTAAGTTTGTTTTTGTGTTGTTGTGGCTAATCATCCAGTTGTCTGATGAATTTAAGTTTAAAATTTTCAAAAAATGCCTTTAATGCATTAAAATACAGAATAAATTTATTGATAAAAAATATTAATTTAAAAAATAATATTCTGGAAAATGTGGAAGAAAATAATAATTTATTAAATATCCCATTTACACATCAAGCACACATTACAAAAGAAGATATACCTTACATATTTAAATATGTACACTAAAGATCCATCAATAAACATTAACCTCAATTTTAAACATTCAGGTTTTGACACACTATAAAAAAGCATACAAGAAATTTTCTTTTCTGCGAGTGTTTCCACATCAATTTACAAAAATATAGAATCTTTCACAGAAAAGTAACACTATTCACTACCTCCCTTGCGATGCATAACCTTCAACGTGTTTGGAATCCATTGAAACATACTTTTCCCTAATGTCTGCAATTTTAGCATCTTCAAAATCTGCACCCATAGCACAGGATAATAAATTTTGAATGTTCCTATCTTCTTCGTTTATTCCAAAAACATAGCCATTGGCTTTATCAGCTACTTGCAGTACTTTTGACATGCATTCTTTGCTCTAAGTAAAAAAAAAGCATAGATAATGATAAATAGAAATTGCAATGAAATAAAAATAAATATAGTTAAAAATGTCTATAAAGTATCCGGTTTTCATAGATTCACTGAATTAGACTAAAATTGATTTTATTGTCGGCTATGCATAAGTAACTTTAGAATTAACTTTTTTAAATAAATTTTAAAGCATACAGTCTTTCCAAGATTTCGATTTGAGCATGTTAGCCTTACTCCCTTGTGATGTTAAACGTAAAATGCCTCTGGTCGAATATACCCAGTTCAAAATGTCGAATTCTTTACAGATACATAAAAAGCTTAGTTTACCATTAAGTGTAACTGGACTCAAGAAAATAAAAATGTAAACACAGCAATTTGGCTACTTTAGCAGTAATATGCTTAAAAAGTCTGTATGTTGAGAAGTCTGAAACTTGTAAAAGGTTAGATTAACTCAACTGGTAGCAAAGTGGTTAATAAGGATGTTTCAAATGGTTAAAAGCAATTGTTGGGAAAATATTTTAATTGAAATATAAATAAAGTACATTACAAATAACAGACACAAGGCCCAACATGATTGATCCTGATTACAGTTGTAGACTATTTCCCAGTGTCTGCCCAGTTACTTTTTAAAAATACAGTAAACTCACGATTATCCGCGGGTGGACTATCCGCAGGCCACGACCCCCCCCCCCCCTTTTTCCTCTGCAAAAATAATAATTTAACTAAACGCGATACTTCCCGAACCCGGAACTTCTTGTTAGGATTCAGACACTCTACTGAGTAGGCTGTCTGGACTGACTACACTGTGGCAATATTTGTTACAGAATATTTCCATAAGGTGAGAAGATTTTATTACTTTTACCATACTTTACTACAGTTCAGACTTTTAAGATAAATAAACATAGGTTTAATATAATTAAAACAATATACAAATCAATAATAACATTTACATAATTCAAATTTTTTTTTTTTTAAACTCACTTGTATGCTTAACAGGTGAAAAGATACCATACTATAATTTTCAACTAGTTCCAAAAGAGCCTTGTTGAATTTCTTATACCTTCCTAAAATGGCATCATCCTAAAAAGTAATACACAACCAAAAATACATAAAACAATTTTTAAATATTACACTGAGTTGGAACAAAGGTAAAAGCGAAAAAGAGCTCATTATTGCAGAGATAGAAAACTATGAAAATTTAATCCCTTCCAAACCTTATACTAAATTGGCTAAAAATACATATCAATATAAAATATTATTATTAAAAACCTTAAGTAAATTAAATACCATAAAAAACGCTTAATTAGTAAGAGGCTTTTTTAAAAAATATTCCATATGAAAGGACGATTTTGGTAGGACTTCCAATAATAAAACAGAAAAATGAAAAATAACAAATGAATGAAGAATAAACAGAAATCTAGGACATAATAGTGTAAAGCATCTTATGAATTTAATTTTTGGCACTAAGTGGTGTTTTAAAAGGAGCAAAACCAGAGTAGACTAATAATATGAAAATAGTATTATTAGAATGGTTTATGATTAAGTATTAAAGCTTAAGCAATAATAAGTTGAAAAACTCAGACAATATTACCAGAAAAACTAAGGAGTTTTAAGGGCCAAAACCTGTGTTTGGTCTAATACCCTAAATATGAAGGAAAATATATGAATTTAGTTGCAATGCTTATGATATGAATAGAAAGATATATACAGTCAATAAAAAACGTGCGAAAAGCACATTGGTGTTAACGTTATTTCCTGTAATAAAGAACCCGTATTTGTTAATACAGTAAATTTCTGTTACAACGAATTCCAATGGATCAGAAGAGTTTTTCGTTATAATGGATTGTTTGTTAAAACATAATTGCAATAAAAAAATTACATTTTGTTAAATTTAAAATGCTACAAAAGTCAATAAAAATATGCAACAATTTCATCTATATACAAGTTATAATATTTATATTTTCAATAAACAAGTACTAAATAATAAAACTAAGTATTAATAGTTTGAAGCCGATAGTGTCCACATCTTGAAACAGTGCAGTCCATATTCGTCTCCTACTCAGCCCGATCACCGACAACTGCAATTGTGCTTAGATTTTATTTCAGTCTTTCAAAAAGGTTTATAAAGTTGAAGGAGAGATTATAAATTTTATTGCAGAATCTGATTTTTTAATCCTTTATCAACACCTGTTATTATGGTCTTTTCCTCTAAGGAAAACTGTTCTTGTTTGGTGGCTGCCATTTACCATTCCAAGAATGAGAAAGAGTAAGACAACCAACACTAGAGAGAATAGAAGTGAAGAAAAATACAGAACAGACGAGTCTAACCTTTCCCCTTTGGTTACGAAGGTTGAGTGTGGGATAAACTTTTAGTCAATGTTAAGTAGAAGCGTCTTCAAAGAATAACTATCTGTGACAGCAAAGTCAATGGTCTTTTTCATTCTTAAAAGACTTCCTTTGTGACAACAATAAAAGTAACGCTCATGTGCACAGGGTTTCAAATTCAATCCCAGGAACACCAGAATCTCAAAGTGTTCCCCTTTGGTTACGAAGGTTGAGTGTGGGATAAACTCTTAGTCAATGTTAAGTAGAAGCGTCTTCAAAGAATAACTATCTGTGACAGCAAAGTCAATGGTCTTTTACATTCTTAAAAGACTTCCTTTGTGACAACAATAAAAGTAACGCTCATGTGCACAGGGTTTCAAATTCAATCCCAGGAACACCAGAATCTCAAAGTGTTCCCCTTTGGTTACGAAGGTTGAGTGTGGGATAAACTCTTAGTCAATGTTAAGTAGAAGCGTCTTCAAAGAATAACTATCTGTGACAGCAAAGTCAATGGTCTTTTTCATTCTTAAAAGACTTCCTTTGTGACAACAATAAAAGTAATGCTCATGTGAAACAGGGTTTCAAATTCAATCCCAGGAACACCAGAATCTCAAAGTGTTCCCCTTTGGTTACGAAGGTTGAGTGTGGGATAAACTCTTAGTCAATGTTAAGTAGAAGCGTCTTCAAAGAATAACTATCTGTGACAGCAAAGCCAATGGTCTTTTTCATTCTTAAAAGACTTCCTTTGTGACAACAATAAAAGTAATGCTCATGTGCACAGGGTTTCAAATTCAATCCCAGGAACACCAGAATCTCAAAGTGTTCCCCTTTGGTTACGAAGGTTGAGTGTGGGATAAACTCTTAGTCAATGTTAAGTAGAAGCGTCTTCAAAGAATAACTATCTGTGACAGCAAAGCCAATGGTCTTTTTCATTCTTAAAAGACTTCCTTTGTGACAACAATAAAAGTAATGCTCATGTGCACAGGGTTTCAAATTCAATCCCAGGAACACCAGAATCTCAAAGTGTTCCCTTTGGTTACGAAGGTTGAGTGTGGGATAAACTCTTAGTCAATGTTAAGTAGAAGCGTCTTCAAAGAATAACTATCTGTGACAGCAAAGTCAATGGTCTTTTTCATTCTTAAAAGACTTCCTTTGTGACAACAATAAAAGTAATGCTCATGTGCACAGGGTTTCAAATTCAATCCCAGGAACACCAGAATCTCAAAGTGTTCCCCTTTGGTTACGAAGGTTGAGTGTGGGATAAACTCTTAGTCAATGTTAAGTAGAAGCGTCTTCAAAGAATAACTATCTGTGACAGCAAAGTCAATGGTATTTTTCATTCTTAAAAGGCTTCCTTTGTGACAACAATAAAAGTAACGCTCATGTGCACAGGGTTTCAAATTCAATCCCAGGAACAAAAGAATCTCAAAGTGTCATAATGACGGCTTTCATTAGAGAGTTCTAAAGGGGATTGTACTGGTCACTACAGATGTTTGGGTGACGCATTGAATAGCAATTTCCGGCTTTCTTGGGACGGGACATTAGGGGGTCAGATTAGGAAAAGAATAGAGGTACCATGATCCCACACACCCCTTCTCCTTCCATGTGACAACAATGATAAACAAACTCATTTAAAACTTGTTTGGTGGCTTTTAAAAGCAGCAGAAACAAGAAAAGTGGGAAGTTGCTGGAAGAAAAAATAAATCCCTCGTTATAATGAAACTTTGAGTTTTAGTAATTTCATTAAAATGGAAATTTTAAACCGTTATTCTTATGGGAATACAGAAGGGACTAAGGGTTTATCTTGTTATACTGGATATTTAATTGTAATGATATTCGTTAAAGAAATTTTAATGTATGTCCTTTGCAACACACTATAAATGTCCAATATTGAATTTTGCCACTATCGAAATGAGGAGTTCAATTGGGACTAAAAATTAAATTTCAAAAATGAGAAATGTCTAAGGACTGAAAATTCTTACTGAAAGTAATTCCACTAGCTCTTGCAGATCTAAAACTTCAGTGTAAAAATCTAGATTGAAATGCAATTTTCCATGTTTTTCAACAAGGTCTGCCTTTGAGAGAACATTAATATGAGGCATCTCCACTGTAAAAAATAAGAAAATATATGCAGATAAACATAATAATGTAACTCTTCACTGTGCTGTGTGTCATGTGTGGCACAGACCAATATTTAGATCAATAAATAGATATATGTTGATTGACTTGATTTAACATTCTAATTATCTTATTCTACATGATTGACTGAATTCGACGTTCTAATTATCCTATGGTACATGCATTGAGTGGTTTCTTAAAAAAACAATAGTATGTCTGTGTAATCACTTTAAACCAGTGTCTCTCTAAAAGTAAGTACATAGTTAATTTTTCTCATTTTGGGTCATTTTTAGTTTAATACTTGTCAGATAAATCAACAATTTAGGCAGCAAGGAGTAAAAACAACAGAATGAGTTGAAGGGTCAAATGTTCATTTCAAGAGTTAATTTGATATAAATATAAATCATTACAATGTAACACATAGAAAAACTTTTTTATTGACTCTTTTTAGTTTATTACTGCCCGAATTCAAAGTGTACCACAACACAATACAAAATAAAAGTTGTTCCAAAGGACTAAAAAGGTATAACGAATTACAAATAAAAAGATCGAAAATTTGCTTTATTTTTATACACGTGTATGAAGAACAAATGTCCCTATAATTCTTTAAAATCCTATTCCAAGTTTTTGATTTCTCATTATACAACTTTAGTATATGCATAAACTTATTTTCAAATAAAAAAGTAATGTATAATCTCAAACAATAGGTAAGAGAACATTCTGTAATCATGGTTGCTGCTGGATGAAAATTCAGATATTTCTTGACTTTTTTCATATGAGTTCTAGGTTTATTAAACTTAACTTTTATAGTAAATGTTTTTAACAGAATTATTAAAATGTCAACTCAAGAAAAAAACTACTCACTTTGTAACATTGTGTTTAAACACAATAAAAGGACTGATTGTTAATAAGAAAATCCTAGATTCCTAGTTTTTGATTCTCAGTTGATGAACAACATTCTGAGGTGATTGGCAAAACTTAATTTCCATAAGGGGTAATCTTTAACAAGTTGAAGACCACAATCAAACCAATGACTTTGAGATCTTGTGATCCCAATGTCATCGGTTAACCATAACAATTTGGTTCATCAACCAATTTTGTTATTCTGACAAGGTTTCTTTTATACTACTATGAACAGAATTATTAAAATGTCAACTCAAGAAAAAAACTACTCACTTTGTAACATTGTGTTTAAAGACAATAAAAGGACCGATACAAATTTCCCGGGGTCACAACAGTAATGAGAATCAACCAAATGTACAGCAGATAGTGAAAATCCTGACTTCATCATAACAGAAACTATCTTCTGTAGAGATTCGTGGTGAGTATACAGTTCAACCTGCAACATGTCATTTAAAAATATTAAGCATTCAAAAATAAATATACATAACTTATTTTACAAGTAAAATTGTTTTTTCAAGTTGGCTTTAGTTTTAATAAAATATTATTATTTATGAAAAAGAAAATTTTTCAAAACTATTTATAACTAGTGTCTTTTAGACCAATTAATTTTTATCATAACAAAATAGTTTACATCAATATGAGTACAAACAAGTGCAAAAATTTGAATTGTAAAAGTAGAAAAACAAAAAAAGTTATATAAATTCCAAAATTCTTAGAATTTAATTTGAAATTGATCTATTATTCTTAAAACTTTAACATATGTGTTACTTTAACATATATGTGTTACTTAAACATATATGTGTTACTTTAACATATATGTGTTACTTTAACATATATGTGTTACTTTAACTATCAATAACTGCATTCGCAATGAACTTAACCTATTCACTTATTAAGTTTCCAATGGGAATTATATTTTGCAGGACAATGACCCAAGATGAACAAAAAGTTATTCCAATTACACTAAATTTTATGGGAGATTTTTAAAAAGATGCTGCTTGTCAAAATTTTTAACTGCAATTATGAAGGGAAAGTTTTTTTCTGATTAGTTAAAATTTGAGGTATTGCACTTGCCATCTGCATTTCATGGTTTTGAGCTGAGAAAGTGTTAAGCAGAGAAAAGGACAGATTTCTGACTGTTCATTCCCCTATGACCAAGTTATAACAATATCTTCCACTTCTTGAGAATATAAATGAAATATGAAAGAGTTTATCAATGCTCCATCTAAAACCCAAATGACACCTTCCACAGAAAAGTGTAATCTGTCAAATTGTAGCTAACAGCAATACTACATCTCATTACAAATTTTGTTTTAAAAAAATTCAAAGGAGAAATATATCAAATATTGAAAATAGAAAGAGTAAAATGCTTTTCAATTACTGTTTGTAGGAATCAAACATAAAATAACAATCCCTAAAAACAAGATTACAGTTCATTCCAATTTTTAGTTTTTTAATCAAAGGAAAAATGTAACAAATACTTTCAATACTCTGGATAAAACTCCTTTCAAATACCTGTCCAGGGCAATCAAACAACAAATAACAATCTTTGAAATTCTGCAGCTCCTCTAGAAGCCATGTAATATTCTCCTCCAGAAACTCCATGCAATAAATCAGCCCCCCATTCGGGCCAAGTTTTCCCTTTTCCATCACATCTTCGACAGTAATCAAGCTAGAAACGTTGATGCTCGGCTCGTAAGGCAGGTTCTCATTGGCCGGGTCAAGATTAACGACTGCTACTCTCCTTCCGAGGCCTCTTAGAAACTCGCTCATGGCATGGCAGTAGGTGGTTTTGCCCGACCCAGGGGGGCCAATGACAAGTTGTCCATACAGCATGAGGAACTGAAATAAAGGAAAATTTAAATATAGTTATTTGTTAACTTTAGTGGTCGAGAATTCAATGTCCCCATTTTGATAGTTCATAGTGTTGTAAGAAACTTAATAAATGTTTAGATGTGACTGTTTTATAATGGTTGAAATGTAGCTTTGAGGTCCATTCTTTGTAATTGCAAAAAAGTGAAAAAGGTTAGAGAATTCGGGAAAAAAAGCTCTGGTATCACAATCAGAGTATTAGCTTGATTTTCAATGTACTGCTGGCGGCTTTTAACTTACTCTATGGTCGTAGTGAGGACATAGCCATAGAATTCGAATCTTCAGTCGAAGTCAGACAGGTTGCCAGAAAAAAATTATTTATTGCCAAATCCGAAAAAATCGCGCCAAGGGGGACCGAACAGTAAATCTGATCCAAGCATAGCATAAATCAGAAGTGAGAGGTGAAAATTGTGTGATGTATTACTACTTTAAATCAAAGTTATGAATTTCAAAATAAGTTATTAACATACTAATTCAATTACAATCCTAGAATATTGATAGTTTATTTGAATTTTAAGTTTATTTAAAACAAAACAAAAAATTATTCATAAAAGTACATCAAAGAATACAGTTACAGTTACAAATTTTATACCTTGGTATGTCTATACTGGAATAATTTCTGTGGTTAAAAACATAACATTAATTGACATCTTGCGCCACATTTTGTAAACGCATGCGTTTTTAAAATGCACTGATGACGTACTTCTTCAGTTTTCAAACTTGCATTTCCACAATTCATTGGTTGTTTTTGTTTCACCGCGTTTTTCGTCTGTTGTGTTCTGTTTTACAATTTTATTCCAGCTATTCATAAAACTTTATCGGTTTTAATTCGATTAAATTTCCAGCATGCAAAGCATTACCAAAACGGCAATGTTGTTGAAAAACTTCGGTTTAGCAGTGAATTTTTTAACATAGTGACTGGGCGAAACTGATGTCGCCCAGTGAAAGACAAATGTCGCCTACTAATATGAAAATCAAATATATCACTAGGCGACAGTGAAATAAACCGTAATTTTTCAAAAATATCATACGTTAAACCATTAATAGTATTTTTGACCATTAATAGTTATTTAATTAAAAAATTGCAAATGATAAATTAGGATTTTCTCACTCTGGTCACCCATAGCGCAAGACACAGAATCTGCATATTCTCCATAGAGATCATCATAATAAAAGTCTTAGAGTGGAACGACAGATTTATGTAACTACGTTATTCCATAAATTTGGTATACTCCATGAAGCTGGACAAGCTTCTGTGTAGACATTTGAGGCATGCGTTAATCAGCTAAATAACCGCGCGTTGATAAAAGATGAAAGGCACGCAGTTTCCTGTGACGCCTGCGTTACAAAACGCCATATTTAAAACCATGTTAATTTCCAGTAGGGTTTTCAGTTCACTAAAAAAAAAGAAAATAAACTACGCCTATGAATTTGGTTTCGAAATACATATTTTAATACACTAGACGCACTAGTTATGGCCCCATTTTAGACATTGCCTTTAAGAAGCAGCTATCTACATCTCAACCTAACTCACAACACGGCGTTCATTATTTCTTCAGCCAAAAAGTTAGGCTGTCTCGTGTAAATTTATATAAATCTTTAAAAACAAAGTAAGTTTTTAATAAATTTATTCAATTATTAATTTTAATGAAATATATAACATTCGTTAAGATGTATAATGTCTTGATTTAAACTTAACATGAGACTGAAACTAATTCTTAAAATTCTTTACACGTGTCTCCACCATTTTACATTAACGTTATAAGTGTAAATTGTTGCAAAACTGATTATTATTCTTTTCCTTAATCATATCTTTCAATATTTTTAAACCTGCCTAGTTTCAATGTTGCTGTAAACAAATGTGTGCAGTACCCCGAATTACTAAATGCTTAAAAGCAATTTTCGGTTCCCTAATTGGCTTCTTTAAATAATGAACATTCTTAAGCTATCTAGTTTAAGTTCTTTAAAAGTTAACAGTCAGTAATTGCTACAAGTTTTGTTTTAATTCCGCTACTAAAGAGTAATTTAATATTGCTATTTTTCTTGTGCATTCTACGATATCATTTTGTGTTCTTTTTCTAGATGGCACTAAGGCCGCTAGTTAAACACAAATGTGTGAAGAAAAGGCTAAAAAAGTTCACCAGACATCAGTGTGATAGATATGGAAAGATAAAGGTGAGTTTCCTTTCTATTATCATTTTCAATTGGCGACATGGTATTTCTAAATGTAAACTGAATTGACTGAAATGAATCGAGTAAAGAGGGAGACATTACATCTGTTTGATATTCTTCAAGCATTGCAAATGAAATTGTTTCCAAAATCGGTTATTTATTTACCCAGTTTAAAAAGTACTTAATATTACACATAGCCATTTTAAGTAATATTAGTAAATTTTGATTTCACTTGATAATTAGGGATTCAAAGAAAATCCAATGTATTTTTGACATGGATAGTTGTATAGAATAATTTCCTTCATCAAAAGTATTGGTTGCCACTTATTAAATAACCTGTGTCTTCCATTTTTACGAAAAATCAGCTCTTATGTAGTTCCCGCCTTCCATGTTGGAAATGGTTCTTAACCATATTCTGTAGTGTGCTTTAAATTATTACATCTAAGATATTTGTATATCATTCCAGATAAATTTTTTGGCATTAATGTTTCTTAACATCTGTATATATGCTAGTAGTTTTAAGGAATTTCTATATTTTTATCAAAAGTATGAGTTGCCACTTATTTCTTTTAAATACTTTTCTAGCCCAACTGGAGGAAACCTCGTGGTATCGACAACAGAGTTCGAAGGCGGTTCAAGGGCCAGAGGTTGATGCCTAACATCGGTTATGGAAGCAACAAAAAGACAAAGCACATCTTACCCAATGGTTACAAAAAGGTCATTGTTAACAACCTTAAGGTAAGCATGTTTTAGATTCTATTAAATTCTGCAAAATAAAGTGAATTTTCTGTGTGTTTTTTTTAGTTAGAACTACAGAACTTCCATGTCCCTTAAAAAGATCTTAATTGTTAAACTAAAAGTTTTTGAGTCTCCTCTGTACTAATATTAAGCTAGCTTTCTCACCAGAAATTATGTCATTTTATGTGATATAACTAAATTGGAATTGAAGTTATGTCTTCAGTTTAACTTTTCCCGTTACAATTTTTTTTTAAAGCTCAGGCAGACCCTTCAATGTTGTATAATTTAATTGACCAATTAAAAGAATTTTGCAAGAAAAGTGTCCATGCCACTGGCCAACTTGATTGATCGACTAAACTTGTGTAAAAGTCCTAATTCAGTTAATTATTTGCTTGTTGTATACTTTACTCCATACAATGTTAAGTTTCGATCGAGTCGGGCCGCAGAATTAGTCTTAAGATAGATTTTTTAGAAATATACGATGATTCCACATATTTCTTAGATCGTTGCAGTTTTCACTTCAAAGGGTCTCCTTAATGAAAATTGAATGTGTCTGATCTTTTGTTCTCTTTGCTAATATTTTCTAGTTGTGTTATTATGATCATATTATTTTTTTCAAATGACACTCATTTAAATCATTCGCGGTTTCCACTTGAAAGGGTCTCTTTAATGAAAGTTGAATGTGTCTAATCTTGTTCTCTTTGATAATATTTTCTAGTTGTGTTATTATGATCATAATGTTTTTTCAAATGACTCTTTTAAATCATTCGCAGTTTCCACTTGAAAGGGTCTCCTTAATGAAAGTTGAATGTGTGTGATCTTGTTCTCTTTGCTAATATTTTCTAGAATTTGTGTTATTATGATTATATTGTTCTTTAAAATGATGGCAGAGGATACGCAATTGGTACCTTATGCTTTGCGTATACGGACATGAATTATACTTGAAAGTTGATATTACTCGTTTTTGAGCCAATTTTGGGTAAATTTTAATTTCACGGTACTGCTTGGCGCGGCTCCAGAAACAACAACAACTTGGCGAAACTCGCGTGTTTCCGCATTGCCAGATTCCTTTCCGCCGATGCAGTAACCCTAGTTACTTTTGAAAAAAAAAAACACTCAGGGTTTTGGTTTGCTTTGGGCAACACAAAACAAACTTTACACTACACAATGGGCTAGTAGTGGCAATCCAGTTTAGTTTCGTTTGAATTTTCGTAGGACTAGAGCTACACGAGTGGCAATCCAGTTTAGTTTAGTTTAAATTATAGTCGCACTAGAGCTACACGAATGAGTGGCAATCCAGTACGCACACGTTTGGGGGTACGGGCAATTATTTTTTCCCTAAAAAAACATCAGTATCCAACATGGGGCAGTATTGTAGGGCCATTGAAAGCCTAAATACTCGTTTGGGGCCCCGGGAAATTTTGTTTTCTCTAAAAAACATCAGTATCCAACATGGGGCAGTATTGTAGGGCCCATTCAAAGCCTAAATACTCGTTTGGGGTCCCGGGCAATTTTGTTTTCTCTAAAAAAACATCAGTATACAACATGAGGCAGTATTGTAGGGCCGTTGAAAGCCTAAATACTCGTTTGGGGCCCCGGGCAATTTTGTTTTACGAAGCAAAACAAAAAAATTAAACTAAAAAAAAACTTCTTTCAAAACTGAATGACAGCTAGCTGTCCAGCTATTTTCAAACCGATAAAAAATTCATAATTTAAATACGCACCATCCATAATAATCGGATGTTCAAAAGCCAAACGTAATGACGATAGAACAAAAAGAAATTTAATAGAATAAAAATAATTCCGTGCGCACAACATCTGCGCAACCTAAATTCCACGCAAGTATTACCAGCGCCGGCGAGTGGTCAAAAACTAATTTAGAACAAATAAATCCCACGCGCATAACATCCGCGCTTATAACCAGCGCCACCTAGCCACAACAAAGACGCCACAACGCATTTCACCAGAAAATGCCGCACCACCAAAAATAATTGTTTATCGCTCCCTACAAAAGCGCCAAATCCCTTGGCGACAGAAGTACCGTCAAATTAAAATTAACCCAATTTTGTTTTCTCAAAAAGAATATCAGTATCCAACATAGGGCAGTATTGTAGGGCCCATTGAAAGCCTAAACGCTTGCTTTGCTCCACAGATAATTTTGTTTTCTCTCTTTAAAAAAACATCAGTTCTAGCCGTTTATTTTGAAAGTTCAAAATATGAAACAAAATTTCAGGACACCTTAAAAAAGTGATCTTCAAGGATAAGATAAACATTTTATAAACAACATTTGTAATTTGGCTGAGAGCAGAAATTTGAACCTGGGACCTTTTGAACATGAGCCACTTATGCTACTGTTAAGCTACGACGCTCCGGGCAGAATCGAACTGAAACTGGTTATGCACAATTGCTACCCGTACGTGCATTGCTTGTACAGTGCCCGTGCGTGAGACACTCCGTAAAATTATGACTGTTTTAAATCATTCGCGGTTTCTACTTAAAACGGTCTCCTTAATAAAAGTTGAATGTTCTTGTTCTATTTCCTGATATTTTCTAGTTGTCATTGTGTTATGTTTATATTTTGCTTTAAGATAATTTGTATATGAGCAGCATTTTTTTCTAATTTTTAATGACTGATATGCATGTCACAGAGCAACCGCCGATCCTTCTGCCTTTTTCCAGGTTAAAAATTAGTTTATTGTAGTCTTTTGAAGGTTTTGGATGCACTTGTTCGCATCCGTTTTTAATATTACCGAAGATTCTTGATTTAAAAAAATATTCTACAGTTGGTTATTTCTAAGATAAATAATTAAACGAATGGGGACTGTTTTTGTATGTTCTTGGTAGCTTTGCTATAAACCAAAAAAATTGATCTGAGTAAGGTTAATTGTATTCCTGTGCTTTTACATTTAAAAGGTAGTAAAAAATTTCATTGGAATTATCATTAAAGTATTAAATGTTACAGGGTTCCCACGGTCCTTGAAAGTACTTGAATTTAATTTGATTAACTCGGGGCCCCGGAAAGTACTTGAAAAATGCGCGAAGTCCTTGATTTTTTTCCCTCAGGCGCGGATTCCTATAGAAACAAAACCAAACTTCAACGGATCTCCTTACGCGCGCTGAAGAAAAATAAGATTCCGCCTTTTTTAATCCCATTTTGGCTGATCCTGAGATCGATGCAGAACCATTGAGATATTGTGACCCATATATATATGGAGGAAGGGGGGCTAAGATCAACACGGCGTCGATGTTTGGTTGACCGACCCGTCTTAAACTATAAAACTAACGGAATCTACTGCCAATTCGCCGCAAATAAGCAAGCAAAAATTACGAGACATCGAGGTTTGGTTCACATCCTTGAACTATAGAAATAACACTCTACTGCGATATTGCCGAAAATTATACACAAATTATGAGGCGTCGAAGTTTGATTAACAGGTCCGTTTAAACTAAAACTATAAAAATAACGAGTCGCTAATCGCGCCTTTGATTTCACTGCGAACTATAGTAAAACTTACGTTTCGTTGAAGTCTAGTTCAGCGATCCGTCTTGACTGTATTATAAAAATAACTTAACATAACTTCTATTATATAAATTGGTAAATATTTAAAATGCGATCATCGTAACAAGTCTCTGAAAAAATCTCAGTTACGATCTCATTTAATTTGTGTTCAAAATTTTCTTTTTAAAAAAAAAACATCGGCTTCCATCATCGGTATACCGATATTTTTCAAAGCCGATGAACCGGTTTCTCTAAGTTAACTTCGGGTCCGATGGCTAATTATTAAACATTAGGTGCATTCTTGCAACCAGAGACCGATTTGAGCGGTATCAAATTGCAATTTGCGATGCAAATTCACTGAAACAGCGATAAAAATAGTCAACCAATTAGCTAAAACTGCGATGCTTTTTATTTAACGATTGCCTATTTTTTCTTCCTTTCGCACCGTAATTTTTGTGAAACTAAGTTTAAATTTTAATAAATAATAAGTTCAAATAACAGATTCTAATAATAAAAATATTAAAATTTAATTAAAATGTGAAGATAAATTAAGATTGGATTACACAAGTTTTCTTTAAATCTCGTCCAGCCAGTGCAATCTCCCATTAGAAGAGTAGTCCAATAATGCTTCCTAATTGACTTATTTAGCTGCCTAGTAATTTTCGCGAAATCTACCTTTGACGTACTGCATCAGAATGATTGACAGTTCTTTGGCTCTGCGTGATCAGAAGAGTGTCTCGGTTTATTTTTGTAGCTCCGGTTAAGGCCAAGTTTGACCAACCAGAATATTTTCTTCTGTTCAAGTGTCCAACTCGCGGTGTCCGTGATTCGATGAACACCTTGAATGAATTTTTTTGTTTGTTTATGGTTAAACCTTTTTTCTGCTTTGGCCTTTAATGGGGTTTCTGATTTTAGGTAATTTTTAGTTTTAAAAAAATGCAGTGTCAGCATATACACCCTTTATATATTTAGGTTTCGAGTCCTTTAACTTTCTTTTGGAATAGTGCTTCAATTTTTTTTTGTAACTTTGTATGAACCAAGTCAATAAGAACATGTATTGAAAGACCAAAAGTTGGGGATTTCAATCGCAAAGAGGCAGTCAAGAATTTTTTTGCAAACCCGGCACCTAGATATTCCTTATGGAATTGCCAACGACTTTTGTTTAAAAACTTTTTGTCCTGTGTTGCTAGTAGTAATAAATTAAGTCCTTGAAAAAAGATATAAAGGTAATTGAAAAGTCCTTGAATTTTTTTTAAGTGAAAGAGTGGGAACCCTGTGTTAGTGTACTTTACTTTGTTAATAATCTATTACAATTAATCAGGAATGCAAGTGGAGATGATGACACCCTGAATAATCATTCGCGGTTTCCACTTGAAAGGAATTGTCCTTCGTGAAAGTTGGATGAAGTCTGATCACTTGCCCTTTAGATAGTTTTGAAATCCAAAATGTATATGTTAAATTCATTAATGCAAGGCTAAAACCTAAGAGTTGCTTGACTGCCGACATACTAAAATACATCTTGGATGACGACTATTGATGTTGAATCCTATTTGGCTCTTCAAGATTTAAGATTTAGAATGCATTGATAAGTGGCTTGATAACAACTAAATTGGCTTTTCTTTCCCTATTCAGGAGCTCGAAATGCTCATGATGATGAACAGGCGCTTCTGTGCGGAAATCGGACATGCTGTGTCCTCTAAGAAAAGGAAGACCATCGTTGAGCGAGCACAGCAGATGGCCATCCGTGTAACAAACGCTAATGCAAGATTACGTTCGGAAGAGAACGAGTAATTGTACATTCAAATAAAAGTTATAAAAAAAATTCTGTTAAATTGCTTACTTGTTTTGTGTATTTAATTTTCAATTCACTGAATTCAACATTAAATTTGCATGTATTTATACAAATATGAGCGATCAGTGTTTCTACAATCAAATATATAGTATCTGTTAAGAATTGTGAGGCTTGTAGCCAATAGTTCTAGAGTGAGTGGCTTTGTTGAGTTATTTTTACAAAACAGCCTCAATAATATATTTAGGTGTATTTTTAACTGTATTCATTTGAAAGCCTATGCAATCCAATATTTTATCTTTTTACATCTGCTTATTCTAAACTTTTGAAACTTGATTCAGTTATTGAATTAAATCCTGAAAAATGATAGTACACGATTCAAATTGAACACCTGATCTCCTCTGCTCAGTTCATACAGAGAGTTTTACTTTAAATTTGTAAACATAAAAATAAAACTAAATAGTAACTAATGTACTTGGAATCTAAAACTCAAAAATACTGGTTCAATGTTGTTGCTACTTACATCAAGGCATAACTCTAATCAATTTTTCTTTAATTAAAGAAATTATCATGAAAAGTAAGTTCTCTGTATTAAGATCTTAAAAAAAAAGTGTAAATCAAGGTTGAAATCTGATTTTTCTCATTAAAATTTATTTTTAAAAAATTTATTCAGAATGAGTTTTCCTCTAAACTGAAATTGTTCTCTTAAAATAAAACTCATTTATTTAACTGGATATTTTTTCCTAACAACAATACGACACCCATTTCTCTTATAACTTTAAGTAATTGTTCCTAGAATGATATATTAAAAAAAAACGCGTGTAAGTACTTTTAAAAACAACTAAAATCCCTAAACATGTTTTGCTCAATTACTAAGGATCAGGAGGAAAATCAACCACAAATAGTTAATTTTTCTTTTGTGTTATTCCATACGATATAGTAAACAAACCTATGTTGAGTTTGTGAAATATGAGTAAATTTTTTTAAAAAAGAAAATGCGTTTTTTTTCCCCTAAAAAAAATTAGTGTTCTTAACAATTTTGCAAAATAATATTTTTTATTATTTTCAAAATCTTTCAACATAGCTTTGTTCTACACACTTGCATAACGAAATGAAGTAAAAAAATAAATTAGACTTGAATCTACAATTAAGGGAGGAGTAGGGCTTTAGGCCAAGGAAAAAATGCCTTGTGGAACAAGACAAAATGCCAAAATCTATAAGAAAAGAGAAAGATCATTGCAAAAGTATTCCGTCGCAAAGAGCGAAGCAGGGTACAAGAAGTGGAACTAAACAGTAGTAGTACAACCCAAAGTAAATTTCTGTAAATAAAGAAATGATTGGCGAGGAAAACAAAATAATTGAAGGATGGACAGAGTATTTTGAAGATCTGCTAAATAAAGAAGAAACAACAAATGTAGAAATAACTGAATATAGTGTTATGATGAATATTGTGAACCCTCACCTTTAGAGGAAATAAAACAAGCTATAAAAAATTACAAGAGGAAAGTAGGTAGGTAGGGATGTTGCATGACCTCTTGAAAAGTATATGGATTAAAGAAAGACACCTTGGTTTGTGAAAACTATCGTGGGATATCACTTTTGAGCATTTCCTATAAAGTGCCGATAATTAACCGATCAAGGCAACTTTTGCCGATGATGTGGATCTGATATCGAGATCAGAAAAATTCCTTATTGATAGTTATAAAGATTTAGAAAGAGAGGCAAAAGGCGTGTTGTCACTGAAAACAATGAAGTATACTCAGAGATAAAGGCTAGACTGGCTGCCGGAAACTGAACAGAGCTTACTTTTCCCTGCTTAAACTATTTAAATCATCTCTACTGTCAAGAACTCTTTAACTAAGACTCTATAAAACATTAATCAGACCTGTTGTCACATATGCAGCATCATGAAGGAGAGGTGTGGAGAATTTGAAGTAATCTTGAGTTGAGAAAGTTATATGTACTAAGAAAAAGATATAGTGGACATGATAAAAGCCAAAATGCTTCAATGGCTCGGACATCTCGAGCGAATGAGTGAGGAGAGAGCCACAAAGAAAATCTATAGAGGAAAACCAGAAGGAAGGAGGAGAGTTGAGTTGGACGTCCCAGGAACAGATGGCTGGACGAGGCGGAGGAATATCTAAGAAGGATGAAAGTAAAAAATTGGAAAGTTAAAGCCAATGATAGGAAGAAAGGGCACTGTGTATTAAAGGAGGCCAAGGTCCTTCATGGACTATAGGCTCGAGGAGTAAGTAGAGCTTTAAATATTTGAAAAAGAACGGGGTGAAATGGCAACCTTTTGGTCCATAAACTAAATTTTTTTTAAAAACATGGTTGTTCAAATATTCATATTTTTCAACAATGCTGAAAATATGAATAAATAAAAAATTAAGCCCTTCAAATATGAATAGGTATCCTGAAAGACAATTGAATTACACAAATGAAAATGTTTGTAAGATGTTATATATTTCTTTATTAGAAAATGGTTAGTTTTATACAGTATAAACGCTAAGAAGTAAAGTTATAAGACCCATTCATGTTATTAATGGCCCGGGCATTGCCAAAATAACTGCTGATTCATAAATGGTATCTGCAGCCGAAAAGCCAGTGCAGAGGAAGTGCACATTCAATATGCTCAAAAGTCCTAACGCTGTGTACTATGTCGCTACTAATTGCGTTGGTTGCCTACTCAGATGTCAATTCGTCACATGACTAGTTCTAAATTGTGACACCCGGCGATAGCCCTTGTGCAACGATAATTCATCTCTCAACTCAACTGGCATAGATAGGTATGTTTTTCCTTATCAGCTTTTGTTTTATATAATTTTGAAAGGATCGAAACCAATAAATCTAACCTCAGCATACATAGGGCAAGGATGGCCACATGGTTCTCTTAATCCTGATGCTTTACCTCACCCTACAACGTCAGAGCTGTAATTTTGGTAAACATGTAGGATCCTTTAAAACAACCAATGCTCTTTTAAATATAAAGGAATGAAACTAGTTGCGGTCTAATTTTTTATTGCATTTTATTTCTGATGATTTTAATTAAATATAGTTTGGTAATTTTACTAGTTGTTTGCAATTAGGGATGCACCGAATATTCGGTTACTATTCGGTATTCTGCCACTTTAGCCGAATAGTGAAATTTAAAAATTTCCAAATTTCTTCAAGTTATCTTATAAAACGTCGAAACATTCCCAAACAGGACTTGTTTTCTTTTATAATAGACTCAAATTCCTAAGTTTTAGTTATTTATAATGTTAAATTAAGCTTTACTCAAGTTATATGAAATAAACATTTCTCTTTAAGTTAACAGTTACAATGAGTGGGCTTAAAAAAAAAACAATTACTATTTTTTCACAATTGTAATTTTTTCACTAAAAGATAAAAAAAAATTAATTTTAATTGTATAATAATATTGTAAGCCATGGTTTTATTTTTTTTCAGATTTTCATTCTACACCAGATCGACCTACTTCTGTTTGTTTTCATACTTCCTCGAGTCCCGGTACCACTGAAGACCTACCGAGTATATGCGGAGTACGTGCTCGTTAAATCTGTTGGGTCCGAAAGTCCTCTAAGTTCCCATACCAAATCAATACCTCTGGGGGTGACAAGCCAATTCTGGGGATCCTCTAGTTGGCCTCTGTCTCTGAAAATTAGATGGATCCACTTATGTGTGTGTGTTGTCTGTTGTGTCTGTCTTACTTGACGAAGGTTTATAAGCGGGTCGCTGACCAAGCACACAAACCTGAATATATATGTCTACCAACCATTTTCATACTTCCGTTTTCGTGTTGTGATTTTACCAATTTACACTTTCCTAAAAGGCTTGTTTTAATAACAAACGGGTACTACTTTATTCTTTGTTGCTTCAATTAAAAATTTAATAGCGACATTGTATTAAAATTATTGTGTGATTGTGTACTTATATGTTTATGTTTAATTGAAATTGATGAATAATAAAGACAACTTACTTAGATCCGACAAAAAATAAAAATTGGTTTAGGTAGGCCGAATATTCGCTATTCGGCCAAATTTGGTATCCAGTGTATCCCTATTTGCAATTATATGTTATAAAAAATTATTGTTGAAAAAATGGACTAGTAGCAAACCATATCAAATAAAGTTCGTAAAAGAGTTAAAACAGCACTGTAAGTTAACAAATTCTTTACAAGAGGGTGGCTTAGTGGTAGTGCTTGCATTGCCATGCTACAGGTCCGAGTCCCGGATTGGGCGAGGTTGACTCATCCTTTCATACCTTAAGTGGGTTGATAAAATGAGGACCAAGCATGCTTATGAACTAAACACTGGGGGTTTCGCATGAAGTTGACCACCTAACCGGGACATATGCCTAGCACCCCAGAGCCCTTGGTCACTTAAGCTGAAATGGGCACGGCAGGCCTTGGCCCACTAACGGGCTGTTGCGATTAAGAGTTTTTTAAATTCTTAACAATGGAAGACAATTGATCCTATTTTATAACACACATTTTTGCACCAGTTTTAAAAAAATGTTCAGCAAATTTATAATGAAGCATTATCCTGATTCTAAAATTCAACCATCATTGAAACCTTATGGAAAAGAGGTGGGAAGAATATGCATTTCCCAATTCATACTGTGAGACACCATGGTCATAGATTACAGGAAATGAGGTTGCAGTGTATCTACAACAGGGGTTCCCAACCGATGGTACGAGGGAAAATTTCAGGTGGTACGCGTGAGTGATGTGAGCAACGTAATGCTATTAATAGCTTCTGTACGCATGAACAGTGAGCATGCAAACATATTCGTTATTTTCAACATTATTTTAAAGAGAAATTTTCAATAAACTTCTAGATCGGATGTAAAACCTATTACCCTTTGAGCTTCCGGTAAGCTCTGCTATTTTTGATGCCATTTGTTGCAATTTACTTGTGTGAGAGTATATTTTCTGAACTCCTGTACATAAAAAATAAACATAGAAGCAGAATAAGTGTTGAAGAAGACTTAAGAGTGAAGATAAGTTCCATTACTCTTAATGTTGAAATTTTAATCACAGGCAAAAAACAACAAATGCTAACTAGTTTCACACTAAAGACTATAAAAGTGTATTTTGTATGATGATTAATTTTTTGCTGAGCTTGTACTATTTTTTTATTTGTACGTTTTTAGAATTGTGGGTAATAAATAAAACTGTAAATTAATATCATTTTAATGTTTTTATTTCTCCTTTATTATAAGCATGTTATAAATAAACATCGAACCATTAAATATGAAGTTTTCTCAGGAATTTAATTCAAAAACACTTTTAGAAGTGTAAATATCATACATTTATTAAAATATTTAGGTCTGGTGGTACGCCAAAATTCCTCAAAAAGTCAAGTGGTACGCAGGTGCAAAAAGGTTGGGAACCCCTGATCTACAAGTATATGAAAAAATGTTTAAGTCAATATAAATGGGTTCTGGATCAAAAATTGTCATAGACTAATAGGTTATTTAAAAGGAATGGCTGTGACCAATCAAGAGAGACGGCCATTTTCATCTTAAAAGATATTACAGTGTCATATTTATAACTTATTTTTTGATAAAATATTAATCCAGACTTTTTTTAAACATCCTGTATGCATAGTATACAAAGCAAAAGTACATAACATTTATGAAACTAATCACAAACTTTCTAGAGTCTCTATACTGTCAATAAAACATGTTCTATATAACATAAAATTTGCCCACAATGTAATACCTAATAAAAAATTAAAGCATACAAACAATTCATTAATAGATTTTTTAATAAATATATTTTAACAAGGGAATCAGATAATCATATTTATAAGTAAATAATTTGTATTAATAAATCTAGTATCTTAAAGTATATTACAAAACTAATTTATTTTTCTTGAAGCTTCTTAGAAATTCTACGCTGCACAAGGTTCTTTAAGAAAAATTCTCCTACAAAAAAAAAATATATATATCAAAATAAATAATGTAGCTAATTTAAAAAAGTAAATATAATAAACTGAACTTTAACGATACCTGCTTTGTAGGATGACCTAACAAGTGGACCACTGGCAGTATAATGAAAACCCAAATCATTGCCATATTCTTCCCAATATTTATATTTCTCTGGTGTTATGTACTCTGCCACCTGTGAAAATTGAAAGCATTAAAAAAATGAAAACTTTATGTAATGCATTATAAATCTTTAAAATACATATATCAAGCATAATTCACAATGATTAAGTTTTTTATAAATAAATTGCCTCAAACAGATGCAAAATGTTAAAACAAGTAGGTTTGTACTAGAAACTGTCACCTGGCTTCCACACAAAATTTATGTGTCTAAAAAGTGCCAAACACAACATTTAGAAAGAGTAAATATTATATATAGTAATAAATAGTATCACAATATTAAAATTTTAAACCTCAAAATTTAACAAACTATTTTTCTTCCAAAATTCAATATTACTCCTTATCGTTTGCAAAGTTTATTTGATATTAAAAAAATAAAAATGTAGTATTGCTCATACTTAAATTGAAGCATAACATTTTATAAAACATACAACATTGAAACTATTTATCACTTTCAAAACATAATTATATGAATAGATTGACTTTTAAATACAATTTAAAAAACAAAACATAATAAAAAACCTCGCCAAAAGGAATAATTTGTATTATGAGATCATTAATCAATAAAAAATACTGAAATGTTAATGACAAATTACACCTGCTTTTTAAAATAAAAAATAGAAAGTCTTGCGTCTCTTTCTTAAACAAGTAATGCAAAACATCAAAGAATATCATAGTGATATATATTCTGATGTCATACCAAACTTATTTAACAAAAGTAAGTTAATTTTCTTTTTAATTTTTATTTAATAATAAAAGTTTCTCTTGTGATTGTTAAGTTTCAATGGTAATTTAAATCCTTAAAAAAGGTAATTTTCATGCATTTTAAAAAGTAGGGGTGATTGGGGGCTAATGGGACAAGGGACTAAAAGTGGAGAAAAATATACTTTTATACAAATATTTCTCCAACATTGTAACAGATATACTTCACATTTTAAAAACGAAAGATCAGCCATTAAAAACATGTGTTGAAGTGGAGAGAAGAATACAAAGTTTAAAGAGGAGAATACAAAGTTTAAAGTAGTATTAATAAAAACTTTTTATGAATTAAACTATAGTTTTACTTCGAATACATATCAAGATTAAGATATTATATGTTAAATACTGTTATATGTAAAAATACATGTGGTTCTGTGTTGGATCATTTATAAATAATAACATGGTGGGGTCTAATGGGACACGAATAAACCTAGCTTTGTATGCTTCTCTTGAACAATCTATATAAATCTTTAATATCTTAATTAGTCAAGTTGCAAAAAACTTTTTAAAACTTTCATTTTAAACTTTTTAAACTTTTTTCGTTGTATAATAAGTGAAAGTTTAAGTAGCTTTATTGGCGACATATTTTTCCATCTGCAATTTCATTGATTACATCTGAACAGAGCTTGGTGAAGATAAATGATTTGTTGTTGGTAAAATTTGCTAGAAAACAAATTATTCTTTATTACGTTGGATTGATTTCTGAAATAGAAAGCAATGAACTCCTGGTAAGCTATTTGAAGATAAAGACGATCTTTTTAAATTACTGTACCCTGAAAAAGGGGACAAGTTAGGAATAAATATACGATTTAGTTACAAAACAGTCCTTTCCAGTGATTGAACGAAAGTTATGGGAGAGTCTTTGATTTTGAGTTTTAACTTTGATAATTAACCTTTCAATGTGGAATAATTGTTTTAAAAAAAATTTCATTATGTATACGTTATGTAAATGGTGTTTGCTTTAAAATTTTATTTTTTCTGGTCATTTTCTGATTCCTTTTTCCATTTTTTGAAATTTTAATTAGGGCAACATTTAATATGTCGCATTAGACCCCCCCATATGGGGGCTAGTGGGACATTTACATGTCATGATTGTTTAAAATGCTCGGTAACTAAAATATGGTAATGTTTTAACATCTGTTGGATGACTTTTTAAGTAAATGAATGTTCAGTTTATGAGCTTGTAAAAAAAGAAATTAAAATTCTTGTATTTTTGATGAAATATAGAGGTTAATAAAAATTTGTCCCATTAGCCCCCACTCTCCCCTATTAAATTTTGCAGTTTTTTTCAATAATTAAAGAAAGTACTTTGAATAAAAAAAACTGAGATTTTCCATGACTTTTAGTTTTGATGTTCTGTATAGTTTGACATATCACACTTGTCTATAGCATTTGTAGTCTGGGCTGTAAACGTGGGTGACAGACAGAGCATGTATAAAAAAATTTATGTTATAAATGTTGTGTGGAAGCTGACATATAGAGTAGTGAAAAGAGATAGCAAAAATATATAATCAAGTGTTTGAGTACACAATAATGCTGATACAGTAGACTCCCTCTTAACCGGCCTCTGTTTAACCGGATCTCCGCTTTAACCGGGCTGAAAATGTTCCACCCTTAAAATGTTAAAAATAGCTAAAAATACAAGTTTTTGGTTATTTCAATCGGTTTTCGGTGTCACACATGTTTCAAACGTGTGGTTTGTTGGGGAGAATGGGGGGGGGGGGGGGACGACGACTTGTTGACCTTGGAAGGCTGTGGAGATTGACCGGACATTCCAATGAATTAGCGAGGGGTTGAAAGGGGGGATTTTGAAGGGACCCGTGACGAGTTAGTTTAGATTGTTGTCCTTGTAGGATTGTGGCCATTGGTTGGACCTTTCCAATCTATTAGTGAGGAGTGTAAAGGAAGGTGATTTATGCTGATAAAAATCAATGATGTGATGCTGATAAAAAAAATGGAGAGACTAGGCGGCAAGTTGTCGAATTTCCAAACTTCGACAAAAAAAAAGTCAGATTTTTTTAAGGTATGTAATCAAAAATGTAAAATACTAATTATGATACATTATCATCAATAAACAAAAGTGCAATCAAATAAACATCTAAATTTCAATTTATTTAATTTTCGTTTAACCGGCTTACCCTCGGTCCCGTTTAAGCCGGTTAAGAGGGTGTCCACTATATAAAAAGAAAGCAATAAGGAAGAATTTTATAACTACCCCCCCCCTTTCCAAAAAAGAGAAAAATCCTACTACTACAAAGCTATTAGCATATTTTTGAAAACACAAAAAAAATCCCATGTAATCAGATTCTTGGGTTAACTAAAATTTAGTTTAAAAAATTAAAAATTGAATTCCAATATCTAACGCTAAAATTTTAAAATGTTACCTTAAGACGATTTTTAGTAGGCTGCATATACTGTCCAATTGTAAGACAATCAACATCTGCTTTACGAAGGTCTGAAAATAGTAAGAATCTATTTAATAAATACACAGTAGTTATTGAATGTTTAAGTAGGTGGATTAAAATATTATGAAAATTCATTTGACAAGAATATAAGTATCATTTGGCTTAGTTTGAGTGAAAATTTTACCAGTATCAAAACAAATTGCTAGAGTCTGTTGAACCAATTTTTAATGGTGGGACAATTATTTCAATATTTCATTTGCAGGAGATTATGTAATGTGTTGATACTATTGCTTTCTAATATTTAGTTCTATTATTTTTATTATATTTCAATTAAATTTTTATAGAAACATGTTCATTTCTTAATCTATGCACATCTACATCCAACATGGCCAAAAAAATTCAATTGCAATTTTCGGGGATATACTTTTGTGATGTACAGAAATTTTAACAAAATGCAATGAAATAATGGTTTACATCAAGAAATTACAATTATATAAAAAAGAATCACACATTTGGACGACAGAAGTTTTAATTATAAGAATTTCTAAGGAATTTGGATATGTTCAAGTTAAAAAAAATACTTTAAAACTGAAACATACAATAAATGCAAATTCGTGTGAGCTTTTAACACTAATCTTGGACTAATATTAACATTAAGCATATGTTTAAAACAACACTTTTAAATGAGTTACTGTCAATGCGGGTAACGTTGTTCCAAAATCCTAGTTTCCTTACAAGAGAAGAAAGACACTTTGAAATCACCATGCATTTTAAGTGTTGAACCGTTAGAAATAATTTCTAAGCAATTTCGTTAAATTTTATAAATTAAAAAAAAAATGGTGTTAGTTTAAAAAATTAGGACTGTTAGAATCCAGGCGGGTAACTTTGGTCCAAGCATGAAATACATAAGAAACATACCTTTTACCATCCTTATGGCTATGTCCTCACTACGACATCAAACGCCACAAAGGCAACAAAATTTGGCGACCGCCAAGGGCGCCAAGCGATGCAATAGCATGGGGGCTGACTCTGCCAAATCGCCAATTTTTGTTGCCTTTGTGGCGTAGTCAGGACATAGCCTAAGGATTGTTACAGAATTAAATAGTAATATTAAAATGTATAAACATAAAAATGATAAAGTTCTAAGTTATAAAGTTATTAAAAATGGTTTATAGCTTAACATTTGCATTGCATTTCATCGTAGAATGACATTACACTATGAATAACAAGATTGATTGTCGCTTAAAGAAGAAATGTAAACTTCAATTTTAATATTGGAAAATTAACTTATTTTTAGAAGCAGGATTTAATAACAAATATCTTTATAAAAAGCAAATGATTTTATTGTAAAAGGAAAACAATTATATATTTGTAATTAGGAATTTGAAAATGTTTTCATTTCGATTTTTTCATCGCGATTTTGAATGTTGTACGTTTCTTGCATTTTATCTTTTTAATGTTTAAAATCATTTAATTAAAAAAAAGATCCTCTCCAAAATGGGTAGGTAATCATAAGAGACTTCTTCAAAAATAGTTAAACAGAATACACGTTTACATTCATTTTTGAAAGTGTAAAGTTCCATAAAGAAATCCTTGCAACTTGGACCAAAGTTACCCACATTGATCGGCAAAAGTTTTCCAATGACCAATAATTAAATATAGCATAAAAAGCATTCAACTTAGATTAAAACAAATGGTGTAATATTCATCCCCATAAATAAAAGAATAGTATAGCGTGTTTTATTTAGCTATTTTCAATATTTTTTTATGTGTTCCAGACAAAAGTTGGAATAAATAGATTTTTGTCATTAAATGATTGAAGGAATATAAATGTCATTTGGGGTATTGCCAAAATTAGAATGAGAATTTTTTTTATATGAAACGAAAGGCAATGTTTCCACCTTCCCACAAATGTCTAACAATTTAAGATGGGATCATTTCATGAAGAGAAACTAAGAAACCAATCTTTTTCCGACGTTTGGACAAAGTTACCCTCCATACCTTCCATTGTGGTTTTAATCATATCGTCTGTTTCACCAAAACCAAGCATGATGGACGTTTTGGTGATGTTGTCTGCTCTGACTCTTTTAGCATGCTTGAGAACTTCTAGTGACTGCTCATAATTTGCTCGACGATCTCGGATAAAACTACAATATATATAAAAAAACTAGATATACATATATACAATGATATTTAATTTGCACTTACAAGATTACTGCTTATGAAATTAAACCAACAGCTTAATCTATTTTTACAAACCTTTTACTGCAACTTACAATTAAACATAAATATATACTTATTAATTAATATTATCAGTTGTATTTAAAATAAATCTGTATACAATTAATTCATTTTACCTTTGGTAAGCTTCCACTGTCTCAATATTGTGAGCAAAAACATCAAGCCCACAAGCTGCAACTTGTGCGACAGCTTCCAAATCCCCTCTGAAGTCAGGAGTTAAACATTCAACAAGGATGCTTGGCTTCCTTTTGAAAAAGAAAATAGTTAACATGAGCATTAAAAAGAATTTAAAAATAAAAACCTAACAAAAGGGTATTCTAAAATAATTACTTAAATTGTAACACATTAAAACACAGTTTGCAAAGTCCATACTTTTCTCATTTACTAAAATATAAATAAACTAGGGGCGTAAAACACCACATGACTTTCAATTACCTCTCAAAAATAGATATTTAATAAACTAGAATTTGGTTAAAGACTTGTGCACGACGGTTTTTGCTTATCAGTAATACCTTTAAAATGTTCTATAGTAGCTACCGTTTGGGTATGCAGGATATTCTTGAAAACTTTATTTTGACGTCTGGCGGGTAGTTGGAACTCGTGTATAAAATTAGAATACTGTGGCTCTTTTGAACCAAACTGTAGAGTGGATTCAGACAGAATAAAAGATGGACCAAGGTTCAAACACCACTTTACCAGAATCAGCACCCTCAAAGTCACCATTGCTGATTTTCGACTCAATCACAATACTTTTATTACATCATATTACGTATTTGAAAGTAAAAAGTTAGGTTTATAAATTATCACTAACATATTTTTAAATACCAAAACAAAATGTTTGTAAAGCATTTTTCTTTTGTTTTGGTTGAATAAACTCCACACTAAAGCTACACATGTGCTACTGGTGACAGGTCTTGTTAAATGATCAAACAGTGTTTAGTTATATGATCAAATAGGGGCAGGAGATTACCTTTTCTTTAGTTCTATCACAGTATTTGCTATATGACTAGCTCCTCCATCAGAAAGGTCTGTCGGTGCACAAATGAAATAGAACATGAAAAATAAAGAACACTGAGACAAAGAACTAAAAAATATATATAAGTTTTTGAGTAGAAACATTTCATTGCACAGGGCATTGTTACATTTATTTTAAAAAGGTTATTAAACTAATAAAAAAAATAAGAAACGCTTCTTTGCATCAGGTCTTTTGCCAAGCTTTTTTTTTCTTTAAAACTTAAGGTATCCACATACCTTAGAAAACGGAAAAATTGATCAAAATATGTGTTCTGATACTTTTGCATTAAAATATTATCTGATTTTTTATCTTTCATTTGGTACAAGAAGATTTCTTGTACTGTAAATAGTTTTTAATTTACAGGCAGTCTTTTAAGGGAAATTCTACTGTCTTCAATCTTACAATGAAATCCTTGAACTCATTTTCTGAAGAACGATTTTTTTCATAATATGCTTGTACTCCGAGCAAGATATTTCAAATTAATAAACTTCGATATAAAAAATTTAAAGTGAATTTTAAAGAGTAAGAACCAGGGCATGTGGCCATACTTTTTATAACAATTGTAAAAAATATTAATTTTTTACAGACTTTCAAAAAATTAAATTAATAAAAAAAATCATATTTTAATGCTATAGCCATTTCAAATTATCATAATTAAATAACTACTTTGCTTAGAGCTTAGATAAAGTATGATCACATGCCTGGATATTTACTGTTTTCTTTTCTGCAAAAATTTTGTAAAGCAAGTAATTAGGATTGTCGTAAAGTTGCACACAATTTGGCCCTCTTAAATTAATTAATTGCTAATTAATTTATTAATTAATATTTTTTTTATTGCAGTAAAGTATTTTTATTTTAGTTTTTATGTGCCTGATCTTCTCACAAAGTTTAAAAAGTCTATCTCAAAAATTAAAGAAAAAGTTGTCTAAGGTATATGGATACCTTAACTGAATTAATTTTTTCAGAAACCCAATAGTCATAATTTTATCAAATTTGAGTTTTTTATAATGTTAATCAATTCATCCTATGTAAACACACATTCTGTGAAGAAATCCTGTTATTCCAGTGGTTTGCCCAGCTATAGGAAGCAACTGAATATTGCGTTTTGGGGAGAAACCCTATAAGTCACCGACCTTGTCAAATCGTAACAAGACACAAAACACAGATAACTGTAGGTTTTCCAGAAACCCCATAAGTCCAATATTGCATGCGATGGTTCTTATTCATTATTTTACTTTCTTTTGGACTAAACTTGTTTTGAAATTAATAAATAAAATTTTAGCTACACAAAACGAGTTAGTATTATTTTTCTTATACTTGAAATACAAATATTTTTATTTTTTTGTAGAAAACCCGTAAGCCCAGCAACTTTAAAATTAATGTTAAATATTTATTAAATAATTCTTTTGTTAATACTCTTTCAATAATAATGCATCCCGCTCAAAAGATTGCTGTTAAATTTTGTGTTTAGGTAATTTTGATGTAAGGTTGCTGAAGTTTTTTTTTTAATTTCTCGAAAAACTATGGTTAATGAATGGGGTTTCTGAAAAAATTGATTCAACTAATTTAGGCACAAATTAACGAGGATATCATATTTAAAACTACTTGAGTAACTGCAATTATATAACTAATTAGTAGGCTAAAACAAATAAGATAAATAAAATAAGCAAAAACAATGTTCTTTTAAGA
Organism: Oedothorax gibbosus; assembly: GCA_019343175.1. NCBI lineage: Eukaryota > Metazoa > Arthropoda > Arachnida > Araneae > Linyphiidae > Oedothorax > Oedothorax gibbosus. Next base: position 29,678,084 of record CM033272.1, read on the forward strand.
ACTGATAATTTATAACCACAGTTCAATAAGCCAGCTATTAATTTTCGGCAACATTTAATTAACTTTCATACAATTTTAATTTTCATTAAAAACATGTGCACACGAAAAAAAGAGACACTGAAACACTTGTGATAAAAACTCTGACTTATAAATTTCTCAGACATGGTTTCTTGAAAGAAAATATAAACAGTGATTAAAACTGAAAGTTACAACTTATCAGAAACAAGTAAATTTAACAATAACACTCAAAGGGAAACTCTTTCTAAATTTTCACCAAACAAAAGGGTATCCAAACATGAACATTCTTTTTAGTAACCAGTATCCAATTCTACATCCAGTGATCTGCCCAGTGCTTTTAAGGAGGTCCAATACCTTGAAATTGGTAACATTGCACTTTTTTGTTTTATTGTATGGAAACATAATAGAGCTAATAGTGTACAATTCATAGCAAACCAGATAACAAAATTCATAATACCAAAAGAGTTATGATTGATTTCATTCAATAACTTTGTATTCTGGTAACGTTAAAATGAAACTTAAGAGGCTAATATCTCCGGACGAGATTTTCATATTTTGATCTATTTCAAAATGCTAAGGCTTTTTAACTACAGCACTTTAAACGGCTGTCTTTACATTTTTAAATACAAAATAGTATTTCTTATAAAAGTATGCATTCTTTTTACTTAATTTTCATTTGATTTATTTCGTAAACAATGTTCAAAGTTGAAAATTCGTTTTTTTCCATGAAAATCTGTGATTTTTTTAGTAATATTTTTTTTCCAAAACAGTAGTGCGTGTTAACTAAAATTTGAATGCATACATCTATTAGGATATATAGCAATGTTACTTGAATTCAGTGAACATAAATGAGAGAATACATATAAACTTGACTTTTATTCTATTTCACAGAGCCAAAAAAAACATAACTTTTCGAAAGGCAAAAAAGACAAACTGATTTTTAAAAAGAAGAACTGCGCGAGACATTAGATGAGTCGTCGCGAGAGAAAATGTAATAATTACTCTCGTGAAATAATCCTGCACAAAATAATAATACAAAATAAGTTCGCTACAGACTCCCCCTCTGGATTCGCTGACGTCCCGGCAAGGATCCAGCAAGAGTGTCTTGTTCAGTTCTTCTTGGGACGACCTCTCTTGCGTAGAGGGTTTACAGGGCTCCCGTTGTCGGGAGACTCAAGGCAAGGGCGTAGAGCGGAAGTGTGGTACACTCCCAATGGCACGTCCGGATTATTTGGATTTGCCACTTCATAGCTGGTTAGCGAGCGTTGAGTTTTCACTATATACGGTCCGTCACGTCGTGGCATGAACTTGGCAGATTTCTTGTTAGCTTTGCTGCTTATAGGGTGAGTGGTGACCCATACTTTATCGCCAGGTGCGTACTGTACTGCATTTCTGCGCTTTTTGTCTGCATACTCCTTTCGCTGATCTTGTTTTTCTTCCACTCGGTCTCTTATCTCCCGACTCAAATTTGCAAACTTACACAAGTATGGTGTGATTTCCGCTACGAAGTTGTCGTTGTGAATTACACTGCGTAAGTCATGATTCACGTCATCTGGTGTGCGCAGTTCTCTTCCAAATTGTAGGAAGGCAGCAGTATATCCAGTTGAGGAGCAATGGGCAGTATTCATGGAAAATCGAATCATTGGCAGCTTTTCGGACCAGACTGTATGAAGGCCGTTTCCAACTAAGATTGCAATTCGAGGTTTTAGATCTCTATTTTTCCTCTCAACTGGGTTAGCTTGAGGGCAATAAACTGGAGTAAGAATTTGGGCAATGTCTAGTAGATTACAGATTTGCTGCATCACTGCACTGACGAACTGAGAGCCATTGTCAGAAATGAGACGTCTCGGTAGTCCATATCTTAAAATTACCTCTTCTAGCAAGGTTATAGCACACTCTCGGGCTGTGGCCTCTTGTAATGCGAAGAGTTCTACCCATTTCGTTGATGTATCCTCCACGATGAATATCCATTTTTTCCCATCTGGTGTTTCGGGTAGTGGGCCAAAAAGATCAATTGCCAAAGTCTCAAAACGCTGGGAATACACTGGTGTTCTTAAAAGTCCAGCCGGTTTTGATTTTCGGCTTTATATCTACTGCAATCAGGGCATTTCTTGACGTAGTTGGAGATAAAGGATCTCATTCCTGTCCAGTAGTATCTTTTGGAGATTCTTTGAAATGTCCCCTCCTCACCATAGTGACCAGCAGTTGGGGCATCATGATGTTCTTTTAGAATGTTGTCCCATTCTTGTTTGGGTACTACCAACTGCGCCTCTTCAGAGTCAGAATCTGGTGAGTATCTGTAGAGTACTCCTTGGGTCATGAGGTAACCGCGATTCGTCCAATTAAGGAAATTCTCGTTCTTGGAACTTTGTTCAAAAGTCTCTATTATTGTCTTCAAATTTTGATCTTTGAGTTGTTCTTCCCTAATGTCACTAGCCGACCTGGTGGGGAGGTCCACCATAACAGCACAGGACTCGCACTCTAATTCACCATGTGTGCACTGAGGTCGGGAGAGCATATCTGCAACTACATTTGCTTTTCCAGGCACGTATTCAAGCTTTAAGTTGAATGTTTGTATTTGTAGAGCCCATCGAGCTAGGCGCCCTGTAGGTGTTTTCAAACTCAACAGCCACTTCAGCGGTTGATGATCCGAAACGACCCGGATTTCAGCTCCTTCGATATATCCTCTAAACTTCTCTGATGCCCAGACGACGGCTAGCGCTTCTCTTTCAGTGGTTGAGTAATTTCTCTCAGCTGGATTAAGAAGGCGACTGGCATACTCTATCGGGTGTTCTTCCGAACCTTGACCTTGACTAAGGACAGCTCCCAAAGCGTAGGCTGATGCATCAGTTCTCAGAAGGAAGGGTTGGCTCTCGTCTAGTTGTTTGAGGACTGGTGGTGAAATTAGGCTTTTCTTCAAGGCATCAAAGCTGTTCTGCTCTTCCGAACCCCAAGTCCAGGCAGTTCGTTTTCTTGTAAGATTGCTCAGTGGTTTTGAGATTCCTGCAAAGTTAGCTATGAAACGTCTGTACCAGCTGCATGTCTGTAGAAATGATTGAACCTGCTTTACATTTTTCGGAGGAGGAATATCCATAATGGCTGACACCTTGGCAGGATCAACTTCAATTCCGGAACTTGTGATGTAATGTCCAAGGTATTTGACCTTCTGACAAACGAAGTGACACTTTTCACGATTTGCTTGTAACTTGAATTGTTGAAGTCTTTTGAATACTTGGCGCAAATCGTCGAGATGTTGTTCAAAAGTTGGGGACATGATAATTATGTCATCTAAATAAGCTAGTGTATTGACCTTTAGCCCATTTCTGAAATGTCTATCAATCTTTGGAAAGTTGCTGGAGCGGTTTTCAATCCGAAAGGCATTCGTGTGAAGCGATAAACTCCAAAGACACAAACAAAAGCAGTTTTATCCTTGTCCGGTGGATACATCTTGACCTGGTGGTAACCTGCTTTTAGATCAATTGTGGACATAAAGTTAGTCTCTGAGGCTTTCTGCAGCAGGTCATCCATCCTCGGTAATGGATAAGGATCAGATTTAGTGACTGCATTCAATTTTCTGTAGTCTACGCATAATCGGAATTCTCCATTCGGCTTAGGAATTAGCACAACTGGTGCCGCATAAGGTGAGTCACACTCTTCTATAATTCCAGAGGCAAGTAGAGAGTCCAATTCCTTCTTGAGCACCTCCTGGCGCGCTGGTGACATGCGATACGGTGTAGTGGCCACCGGGGGTGCATTTCCGGTGTCAATACGATGCTCCATATATGGTGTAGGGCCTCCCCCTGAATTGAAGGTATCCTGGAATTCCATTATTAACTTGTTCAATTGGGTTCGCTGCTTAGGGGCAAGCCTTCTCCTTCCTCTTCTCGAAGTTGATATTTGATTGGTGGCTCAACCTCTTCAATCTGGGATGTTGCTAAGTCTTCAGGCAATACGCCCGGTTCAGGAACATCCTGTTGTAAGACTTCTGGTTCTGGAACAGCTTCTACTGGCCGTAAGAGGCTAACCGGAATATCTTCCTGGAAGTGAATCTTCCGCTTTGGGTTCTCACAGAAGTGCCAATTTCTGTTCTTCATGTTGAGTACGATACCAGTCTTTTCCAGAAAGTCCGTCCCAAGTAGAGTTCGATTTCCTTTTGCACTTGGCAGAGCCAGAATATCCAATGGTACGGATTTATCTTCAATCCTAATGTTCACTGTGGCGGTGTACGCTTCTTCGGTGGATTTGCATCCATTTGCCAACGTCATTGCAATTTTTGTGGGTTGGAATTTCACACCATTGTGCAACAGACAGGAATATAAAATCTCTCCAGCGACCGATCTGGAAGCGCCAGTGTCTGCACAGACTCGAGCATTTACTCCTGATATGTTGGTGTCAATCAAAGCCAGAGGTGAGTTTGTTTTGTAGTAGGTGTGCATAGTCAAGAAGTTGACAGCAAACTTCTCATCTCTTCCTGGTGAACAGGTGGGACATTTAGTTTTAATCACGCCTATTCTACCACAGCCATAACAGCTGACAGTTGGCCTTTCCACATTTCCAGTTTCATTTCTAGGGTTAGAGGGAAACGTTTTTATTTTCTGTGGACCAGGTTTAGAATTTCGGTTAAACTCGTTACCTTGACGACACTTCGGAAATTCATTCCTTCTAGGCTCTTGAGAAGTAGCCTTTTGCCTTACGCTTCTAACTTCGTCGTAAGAGTCCAACTTGTTCGCAAGTTCAATAGGATTTACCAGATCCGACCAATTGTCCAGGAAATGGTCTCTGACATCGGGTGGAACGCGACGCTTAATTTGATCACTGATCATCAAGTCACACAGAGGTTTAAACTCTGTTATTCCAAGTCCCGATATCCATCCGTCAAAAAGTTCTGCAAATCAAAGTAGAAATCACGCCACGTAGTGTCAGGGCTTCTGCGATGTTGCGTAAACAACTGGCGAAACTTCTCGGCACTCATCTTAAAACGCTTTAAAAGAATTCGCTTCACATAGTCGTATTCCTGAACATTTTCTTCACTTTCTTGAGCAATAAGTTTAGCGATGTCTTTTGGGAGAAGACCGACCAAGTACACAACCCACTTTGTGACTGGTATCTTTAAAATGTTAACTGTCTTTCGAACAGGTTCAGGAACAGGCTGATGTCATCACTTTTTGCATCGAAGCTAGGAATTAACTTTTCGAATCCAAATTTTGGAAACTCTGTGTCGGTTGACAAAGCAGAACCCGATGAAGAATTCGGATTTTCCAAATGAGATTGCAATCTCAGTTTTTCTAGTTCGAATGATCGTTCTTGTTCAAGATTCATTCGTTCTTGTTCAAGCTTCAATCGTTCTTGTTCAAGCTTTTCTTCTTTTTCTTTAGCAATTCTCAATCGTTCTTGTTCAAGTTTTTCTTCTTTTTCTTTAGCAATTCTTTCTACGATGATTTCTTCAAGAAGTGTTTTCACATATTCAAGTTCTTCTTTATAAACTTCACTTTGCTGAATGTTGTTTTTTATTTCTATGACTTTGTTATTTACATCATACTCTATATTTAAGTCATCAGCTAACCTTTGCAAATCAGACTTTTTTGCTTTAGCAAAGAATGACATGGTATCAATGTAAATCTTCTAAGGTATCAAATATTAAGTCAGACTAATATATACTTGTATACTTTGTTAACAAAATTGCTAAGCAGGTTTGTCTACCTTTTATTTTAAAAGTTCAAAAATATTTTCTCGTTGCAAGTATGAACACTTATTAGTAACAATTCACTATAACCTCATTAAAGTTAACAGGGATAAAAAAAATAATATTCTTCAGGTACTAAAGGTAGGTATACACATGGAATTTTATAAAAAGAATTCCTATCATCTTGGATTTATTTCGACCGAAATGTTCCCAAACCAAATTTGAATTGGATAATTCAATTTTCCTTTAGTTCCTGATTTCACAATTAGCAAGACAGCGCAAAAGGGTTTTACTTATCTTTCTTCTCGGCGACCTTCCATAACCAAACCGTTGAAAAAGTCGCCATCTTGCATCGTTTCACTACGTTGAAAATAAGACTGCTAACTTCTTTCTACAAGTTCAAAGTTCACCAAATAACTATTTCAAATATCGTAGATCGGGCCACGAGTTGGAGCGCCAATTTATAGCAATGTTACTTGAATTCAGTGAACATAAATGAGAGAATACATATAAACTTGACTTTTATTCTATTTCACAGAGCCAAAAAAAACATAACTTTTCGAAAGGCAAAAAAGACAAACTGATTTTTAAAAAGAAGAACTGCGCGAGACATTAGATGAGTCGTCGCGAGAGAAAATGTAATAATTACTCTCGTGAAATAATCCTGCACAAAATAATAATACAAAATAAGTTCGCTAACTAAAATTTGAATGCATACATCTATTGGGATATTAATAAAGAACCTATAACAAATTTTTAAGCACACAAAATTCAACTTCGAAGAGGAGTAGGAATTCGTAAAAAGGCAAAAATTTGATAAAATTTTTTAATTTTGTCAAATTTTGCCCCTAATTTGAAGTTTTTTGGGGCTAAAAAGAATTGTTTATAGACGTTGCTCACGTAGAAAAAATTTGGATTCAGTAAGTGCAAAAATAAAGAAAAAGTTAGCAAAGGTATCGGACCCCCTTAACTTAAAAGGCAGATGAAGCCACCTAGTGCAACAAGGCAAATCATACCTACCATCCCTATCGACTGATGTTAGCACAACATAGTCCAAGTTCCAATCAGCAATAGCTTGTGCAGTGTTCTTTGGTTCATCTGGGTCAGGTGGAGGGGGTGTATTGGATGTCTTTACAGAACAGAATCGGCAATTACGTGTGCAGGTATCTCCTAATAACTTAGAAAAATGGTATGTTAAACAATTATCTTTACATAGACATACAAACTATTAAGTAGTTAACATATTTTATTAGTATAATGTAAAAATACCCTTGCTACTATCCATTTGGGTGATTTTAAAACAGTAAAAGAGAGAAGAAACCCATGTAAAATAGTTAGAGAATTATTTTTTAAACTTATTTAATATTTGGATAACTTAGCTTTCATCCATAACTTAATAAATAACTCAAAGAAACAATTTTTTTTATCAATTTAGAATGCTTGTTATAAAAAGACATACTAACAGTAATTTAATTAGTAATGGCCAATTACCAAAAGGATTATTTATTCACAGCTGTAACAGTCAACTATACAGTGTGCTACCTTAAACTTAAGGCTCATAAAAAATCAGAAATTTATATAAAAATTAATTTATTAAACTAACAGAGATTCTCATTGCAAAATTTTTATTTTGAAAAAGCCATAAGGATCATCTGATTTTGTGTTAAAACCTCCATTTAGAGAAAGAAGAAACCAAGATGGCCAACTTCAAACAAAGAAATCAATCAACTAAAATTGTATTCAGTGAAAAAATGAAATTATATAGCTACTAAACACAAATCTGTTATACTTTAATTATTGGTATTAGAAGCAAATAATTCTTGCTTTTTGTTAGAAACCACAGATATCCAACAACTTAAAAATTTAATTTAAATATTAAATGAGGCTTTTTAATTACTTTTCCGGGTTCCAATAATGGGTCCCACAGAAAGTAATTATGTTTAATTTAGTACTTCATTCAGCAATTTTAATGCTGCTTAACCCTTTAAAACTACTTGGCTGGGTATACATCATCATTGGGTGGAAGGAATAGTTTAGAGCAGAGTCTGAAGATTTAAAGACAACCAAGCAATAGTAGGCAAGTCCAGTTTGAGTTTTTTGGTTGTGGGCATTTTTTGGTCCTTAAAGGATTTACAAAATTATAATTTTTAAAATGGGAGTTCATAGACTAACATGTTTAAAGATCTCACCATCAAGGCTCGAAAAAACTCGGAAATTTTTCCCGTCCCAGAGGATGGCTTATCTATGACTTATGACTTTGGAGGGGGGCTCTGTGTGAGCCAAGCACTGCGACCAGGGGTCCATTGTACCATCCCAAAGAAATAAATCCCTCGTTCTTATAAGAAGAGCCCTGTTGCCGAAGCAAAATTCAGCAAGGATCTGATGGGAATATCCTGGAGTTCCCAGGGCTCAAGTAGGTTATGCCCCAGATGCTCAAATCTGTGAGCTGCGAAATTCTCGCAATCACAGAGAATGTGGGTGACCGATTCATCCTTGTCCTTACAGCCCCTACAAGTGGGATCGTCGAAGACCTTCATAATGGTAAGGTGCCTTTTAAGGGTGCAGTGGCCAGTAAGTAGACCTACAGCCCTGCGTATACCATTACGGCTAAGACCGAGAAGCTCTTTGTGGCGAGAGCTGGGGCAACCTGAGTTAAGTTCTCTAGCTTGTCTTTGATTAGTCGATCTACGCCAATCGGTGTACTGTTGATATCTGAAAATGGATTGTACAGTACCTCTGATAATGTCACTGGAAACGCCAAGAGCTGGCTCTGGACCAACAAACAAGGTACTAGAACCTGACCTGGCCAGTTCATCAGCCATTTCATTGCCTGGAATCCCTGAATGACCAGGAACCCAGGATAGAGTAACCTGGTTAGCGATTGCAAGGCTGCAAAGAAGAGTGTAGCATTCCCAAACCAAAGGTGAGGTGAATTTGGGCTTTAGTAGTGCTAAAAGAGCTGCTTGGCTGTCAGAGCAGATAGAAATGGATCTGCTGGCTTATCTAACAATTTACCCGTTCTCCTTTAAAACTAACCCGTCACTAATTATATAGAGGGTTTCTGCCAAAATGAAATGTCTCAAATTCGTGACTATTCATGACTGAAATTAACAATTTTCATGACTCCAAGAATCGGACCAAAAATAAGAAATTTTTTATTTCAAAATAGAATTTCAAAGAAATAGCCAGCTGCGGTGATCAAAAACTCGCATTGCACATACGCACGTGTGACGTTATAATAGAAGCTCCGGTGAAAAAAAAAAGTAAACAAACGCGGCACCCCGCAGCAACAAGCTGCGACGTCACCGCTATTAAGAACTTATATTTGCATAAGAGGAAAAATAATTAAACTTATAATATTGCTAACAAAACCCATACCATCGATTTTCATGACTTTTGGTTATTTTTTGCTCAAATTCATGACTTTTCATGACAAAATTTACCCTTTATCCAAAATCTGACTTTCATACGCGCACAAACCCTGTATATAAATATATACAACTTCTAAATAAATTAAAATACAACTTTCTCTTATTTATTACAAACATTCATAGAAATTGCAAAATGTATTATTAGTTACTGGGATTACATTATACAGTAATAAAAGAAATACTAAGTTACTAATGGTAACCTAGCTAGTATTTCATTTACGAAATAATTTAAATGGTAAAGGCTAAGTTATCTGGAAACGGGGAAATGGCCGTCCACGAGGACGTCGGATTCGAGAAATTCGTTGTCCTCAGGGAATTTTTTACTGCTCAGGACGGGCGGTTTTTCGAGCCCTGCTCACCATTATAGTAGCAGTGGCAGTGCCATATTCTCCTCCTCCCCAGCACTCCCCAATATTTGGGCACCTTGCCTCTTCACATACCTAAAAACAAATATCTATAGGTGAAATAAAAGTACTTGTAGTGTTTATTTTATCTAGTTCTTTAGTTTTAATACTTTAGGGTAGAATTAAGGTTTTGTTCTATGGTCTGCATTGACAGGGACCTTAGAACAGGTTTGACCACGCAAAAGTTCTTAAAGGGTTTTACTAAAACTTAACATAAGATCACATAGGCTGCTAAATAAACTACACTAGATTTTTCAATTACAACAAAGAGTTGAATTATGCTAATTTAATTTTATGATACACTTTTTTAGACAATGTTAGCTTGGGCACAACTACTTTCCGGAGAGCAATGAAAATTTATACAGCCGAAAACACGGAACTATCCTGCTCCTAATCGTAATAATCGCTCCTATCGTAAGAGTAATAATAATTAAACAAAAACTATATTGTTGCCATAGGTAAGCTGGTATACACATATTTTTCAGCCAGAAAGCTTAAAACAGCTGATTTTTTTTTATCTTAAATATTTTATAGAATTATGAATTAATTTAATTTAAGAAGATTAGAATTCTAATCCCATATAAATTTGTAAACACACCTCACTATAATCTATGATCAAACAAGAGCACTGGCTATGACTTTATGCTTAATTAACCAATTCTTAACATCTTAAAAATATTAGCACCTTCAAACTCATAATTACATAGTTAATTAAATGTAGAAGGCAATTTAAAAATATACATATACTTACCGTATGTAAATTTAAATGTCTTAAAGTGTCCTTCAGTTTGTGGTAGTTTTCCCCTACAGGAATTTTAGTCTTTAACCATGGAGGCAATCTCAAGCGACTGGAAGACAAAAATACCAAGCAAATACATTAATTGAAACCGAAGAGATTATTTAGACAAAATAGGGTATTTGTGAAATATATACATATATTCACTGTTCAGTTGAAACTCGCATATCATCCAAGAATCCTAGTTTTCATAAAAAGCTGTTTTAAAGCTAAAGGATTTGGTGAAACAGCTTTAAAACAAGTAGTATGGTAGCAGATCAGTAAAAAAACTAGTTCTACTAAAGCTACATAATTCTAATGAAATAGTAGTAATTGAAGTTCGAACTAGAATATATATTCTAATGAAAGAGATACGTCTTAGCAAACTAACGAAATTCAAGGAAACATAAGTAAAATTTTTTAACTGATATGCATTATACGACGTAAAGCAGAAAGTTTGAAAAATAGATAAGTGATAAGTTTTATAACTTTTTCAAGAAATTCAAATTGTTAATGAATAAACAGAAAGATTTTTTTAAAATATAATAATAATGTTTGAAAAGGCATAAAAAAATAGTAAAATAAATATGCATACTACCTTTTACGGTCGTCTATATCCCGCACCAAATCACCCTTATAATTCTCAAATGTAGAGCCTCTAGGCACAACTCCAGCTATGAAATCATGAAGATCTGGTGCAGAAGGCGTGTTTTTTGATGAATATGACCGAGAATCATATTTATAGGCATTGTTTAATTCTTTCTGTGAAAAAGAAAGCATAAGAAATAGTTTTTATAGTGATCTATGAAATAACAAGTTAAGGAAACTTCACCAAGCTAACATATAGGATCAATAATGCTGGTCAAGAAGTATGAAATAATAATTGAAAAATTATTTAGAATTTTAAATATCCATCAGCAGATGCTGCATTAAATAATATTAAACAGCTATTAATTTTCCTGTACAAGTGCACTTTTGGTGAATAAAAAACAGTTTTGAAAAGTTACTAGAGTAATATTTTTTAAAGAAATTATACATAATTGGAAAAGCAAATAATCCTTAATTTTTTCGTGTTAAAATGTAATATATATATATATAAATATTAAACACTCAAACTTAAGTCTTTAACAGATTGCACAGCTATTAAATTCAAATGCACTTAGAGCCAATTTAGGAAAAACACACACCTTTTTTTATTTTTTGTAAAAAATAATAAATTATAATCTTACACGTTACAATAAGTAAACAGTGTTAACCAATGTGTGTTTGTTTACATAATGAATAATGAAACAGGAGTTATAACAAGAAAAATATAATCACTAATTTAGTTCTGAAAATTGAAATAAATAGAACAATACCTGATTATTTTTGTTTTTTAGCGAATACCTTCTATTTTCAGAATAAATACATTTAAAACTTGGTTGACCTATTCGTCGACAAATCGCAGAATATTGAAGGACCGCCATTTGCAATATAACAGCGCAGCAGCGCTACCTGCAGGCGATTTAATGCAGAACCGTAAATAACACGGAACCACAGAACAGAACGATGCAGGAAAGAGAACTTGCGAATGCCAAATCGTTCTTGCTATGACAAGAAGGTTGTTTATTACAGTATTTGGGGAAGTGACATTTCAGGAGAAACATGTGCTTACTATGAATATCCACACAGGTAAGAGAAACGCTCTAATTTTAATTAAAAAGTATCGATGGAACGTACCGGAAATGTGGCTTATCCGCTAGGACTGGGCTATTGCAAGGAAGCTAACACAACGCGAAAAAGGGTGTATTAATGATAGATCTGTATTGCGACAATTTCCGTTAAATCTGGAATTACGCATTGAATAAAATATAAGTGCATGTGGCGTGAACTGTGTTTAGAAGTAGGAAAAGGAAAATCAAGTTAATATGTTTGATTATTTAAGTTAAATAAGTTATAAATTTTGAATGAATGTTCATTATTTCAAATATTTTTTTTAGATATTTCTGAAATATATTTGGAAAAAGTTTTTTATGATATCAAAAATTTCGTAAGATAAAATGATAAATGAAATATACTTCTAATGCAGTGTAAATATTGAATATAAATAATATTTTAAACTCTTTTACATTTTATTGTGTTTTTGTTTAGTTTACATTTTAAACTAAAAAATCTTTTACTAATATGATGTTTTACTAATATGACTGGCATTTCATGATATCAATGTGGTTAGTTATATTGAGTTTTTAACAATTATCTAATAATATAAACAAAAAAAATGAAAAAATTACAAACTTTTTACGATTTCGATGCGCTAATTTTTTTAAATTTTTTTTAAAAATATATAAATATTTTTGAAATTAGAACAGAAGTTTATCGATATTTAAGGAAAGCAATGAATTTTCATTAAACAATTATTTTTTTAACAAACTAAATTTAAAATTTAAATTTCAAAATTTTATTTTTTTAATTTAATTTTTTAAAAATGTTTCCCTTAATTTTTTAAAGATTTGAGAGTCATTTGAAAAAAAAAAAAGAATTGGTTATAAATATGTATATTGTTTTATACATTGCAGATGGTACCTGTATATGTTCTTGATAAACTAATTGTTATTTGACATTTAAAAATATCGAGCATTTGAGTACGTTATTCTTCCTTTTTATAAGTTAAATGGAGAAGCAAAAATATTATTCAAGTATTTTTATGAATTAAAAGTATTTACTACCATTCTTTTTAAACATATTGTGTAATAATAAAAATCGTATAAGAGTTTTTTTTTAACAGAATATACAAATTGTATATTAAAACAAAATAATTTTTTATAAAATCATTCTGATTTCACAATAAAAATATATTTTTAATAATTTTTAATTTAACTTAATTTTGTCACAGATTTTAAACATAACTTTAATAAAGACGCAAATTATAAAAATATAAATTTTTTACATATTTCTTGAAGTTGTGTACAGAAGGTTTAATTGTTCCCTTTGTTTTCATCTCATTGTACAAGATTAATGTTTTTCATTTAAATAAATAACAGAAAAAACTTAAATGTAATGTAGTACTTATTCTGCAACAAAAATCTTCACTTTGAAATTTCTTTTATTATTGGTTCTCAAATACCATGACTGCAACAAAATTCTCTGCTTTAGAAAGCATTTATAAAATTTTCAAATGAAGTTGAAACATTAACAAGCTTTATGTGGCTATACTTTTCCAAAAATATTTATTTATAGAATAATAACTTAGAATAATAACAGGGATCATTTACACAAGACTAAGGTTTGGTTGAAGATAGACATAGAAGACGACGTCCGGAAACTTGTGACCCAAAATATTGTGTAATTCTGTCTCTTGAAATCGCTTAAGGTAACAATAGAACATGTTTTAAGTAGGAATATAATCAAAAATACATTTTTGGAATCAAATAGCAAAATTCTTTGCAAATTAAATAAGATTTAAATGTGTGTGTGCAAAATAAACCTCAAAATAAGTACTCATTTATTTTTGGCGCAAAAAAATTATCTTAACTATGACCAACATTGAGTAATATTTTTTCCTCAGCTAAAATAGAGCACTTAAACCACTAAATAATCATTTTTAAACAATAAATAAATAGGAACATAATGTATAATCACTATAGTTGGTAATTGAAATAAGAGGATTTATTGTGTACTTTCAATTTTAACAAAAAAAAATTGTATCCATTGTGCATAACTTGCAATCGTATGTAATTTTATTCAAATCTTTTAAAAGTTTGTAATAAGACATTTTAAAGTGTTTGAAACTTGAAAACACATTGTATATTATTTACTGATTTACATATAATAAAATCCATAATTTCCTACTTCTATTGGTCTTTAAATTAAAGTTTTTTAATTAACTATTCTAGTAGTATTCTTCCTAGTTGCATTTAAATTTAGATCAATGGAAGGGAATGGAAGGGAATCAATGGAATAAGCACAAATAAGTATAACAACAAATGAATAGTTAAAATTTACCAATCAGCCGTTATCTTTTATTTATTAACGATATTAAAATAAACACATAAAATACAATATAAAAATGTAAAATTCGTTTTTCAGAATTTTATATTCCACTGCACTTTAAAACTGAGAATTAAGAAAGTAGGGTAGGCTGGTTTTCACTGCATAAAATCTTAATTTAATTTTTTGCGTTTTACATTTCAACATATTACTTCAAAATTTATTATGTTTATTCGTATTTCAATTGGTTTTAAAGGAGCCCTTATCCATTTAAAATTTTGAAAATTAATACAATTATATAAAATTTATGAAAATATCTTTAAGTTATGGATATACATATAGGCAACTAGAAAACTGAAAATTTTGAAACCATTAAGAAGTTTATACAGAATTAGCCTATTGCAAAATTATATTTTTCTTAATTGTATTGGTTTGAGTTTGTACCATTTTTTTTTATCAATTTTCTTCCCATTATACTGCGCAATTAATGTCTGTAAGATGTTAAAATTTCGTACTACTGTAACTGTTACACCTTTTTGAGACTTCCCCAACCAAAGGTTATATGCTACACAGACAAATTTTCATTTGTATTGTTAAATATTTTATTTTAATTAACTGTGTACAATTAATTTCAATCGCAGATAGGGTTTAAATTAAGTGGATTTTATTTTCGTTGAGGTTCATAAAACTTTTTGAGAATTTTTATTAGATTTTTTAATGAAAAATTCCTTGTATAAAAATTTAATGTTTAATGAATGAAACATTTTCAACATAGAACAAAAATTCGCATAATTTGTTAAATTAAATGTTTTAAATAAAACTTTTGTGCAATTATTCATTATATATGGTTATTATGTACTGTAAAAAATAAAATAAATTAACCTCGATGAATCATCATTTAAATTTTCGTGTCGATAATTTTTACTGTTGGTATATTTATATTGAAGAATGTGTAATTTTAATTACAAAAAAATTAAACTATGTTTTTACCAATTGCCGCAACACTTTTCGCTGCAACAATTTTACTGCCGCAAAACTTTTCGCTGATAATTTCCATTAAACATAAATAATGGATGTACAAGATCGAATATTCAACTATTAATAGGATTAAGGATCAGAAGAAGAATACTTATGAAAAATGAGTTATAAGCTTTAAAATTGTAATTTATATTTAAGAATTGAAGAATTCATTAGCTATTCAAACAAAATTTTGGAAAAAATATCTATTAAAATAACGTTCTAAAGCCTTAACACCTGGTGAAGAAAAGCAAAGAGTTCGTAATATTTATGTAATTGCAGATCCACTGTATCTTTAAACCCTTGCAATATTGCCATAGTGATTTATTTAAAGAAAACTTTTTTCGGAACTGAGAACCGTCATTAGACTAAAGTCTATACGCAATTAACATCGTTTTATGCTTCTTCCAAAGGAATGAATTTCGTATAACTGCTAACTGCTTGTCTGCTTGTTATTGAAGATGAAAGTTTCTCTTCGTAAGACTATATAGTTAATGTTTAACTATGTCCTTTCAAAATACACCATTAAAGTGTATCGTCATAGTTACTTATTTGTTTTTAACTTTTGGTTCGTTCAAACATTACCTGTCATTTTATAATGATAATAAACATGAAATGTTAAAAAAAAAACGGGGGAAGTTATTTTGCTTTTATTATAGGAGAGACCGGTGCTAGTTTTCCAATGGGGCAAGTTTTCAGTTTTTTGTATTCAAAATGAGTTGTTAGAGGACTCCAACTTGGTTTATGAAGTAACACTTCACATGTCACTCACAAGAATATTGGGTCAGTTGGTGTTGTTATATTGTTGTTACATCTTTTTTTGAGATATTTTCAAGGTTGCTCTACTCGTCAAACGTATTATTAAAGTTAAAATAAAGCAAAGGGACAGGTTTTATAAAAATTGATGGGGCACGAATTCCAAAATTGCTCCATAGAAAAGCGTGTCTAAAGGCTAATCAAACAATATATACGCCCTAGTAACTATTAAGAAAAGTTGAGTATCAGAAAAGCATCCTTGAACTTAAAAAAAAATGCAATATCCTAAACTACAATGTGATACCTCCAATTTTTTTTTTCAAAATTTAGCCATACTTTATACTCTTTATGGTCAAAAGGTATCTAGAAACGAGCACCAAACTATAGCTCCAGAAAACGACAAGTTACAAAATTTTCTTGAGTATAAAAGAACTGGCATTTTTTAAATATATTCTTCTATTTTCTGAGTCTATACTCTTCTTAGTTTATTTTAGTTTGTAATAAAATACGCATAGAAAAATAACAAATATATTTTTAAGTGTGTTAAATGTAACAATATTAAAAGTGAACAATTTGAAGCAGATAAAATCTTTTGAAATTCTATGCATAGGGTAGGGTGGGGTAAAATGGGTCTTTTTTGGGGTAAAATGGGTCACTTTACAAATACCTCCATGTAACTCTATATATAATTTTTTTTCTGAATCAATTTTTGTAATAATATTCTAATAGGTGTTTGAAACACATTTCATAAGATAAAAAGTTAATTTCATGAATCTGGCAACCCAAAATAATCTTTTTATAAGCAGTAAAATGCAGAGACATATAATAGAATGGACTGCGCATTGGCAAACCTAAAGCGATCCCCTCATGGGTCACGTGCTGGGGTAAGATTTACCCCAGCACGTGATCACGACCAGTTGGCGAGTTTTTTCACAGCGACTTGAACATATGAGGCCGACAATCTAGTGGAATGAAAAATAAGTTGGGAATGGAACAAAGATGAATTGCTATTTCGGTGAAAAAGATTACTATTTTTGGCATTTTATAGCAGCTGTTTTAATAAAAAAAGCTAAACATTATTTTTTATAGTTATATTATCGTGGATCTGATCAATGCATGTGGCGCAGAAGGCTAATTCGAATTTTTACAGAATATTTTTATCAAGAAAATAATCCGTGACCTTAAAAAGAGCTTATAGAATAATTTACTCTAATCAAAGTATAGGCTTTTAGGAATAAATTACTATAAATATACCTATCTAAACAATCTTTAGCTGTAAAGTATCACAGATCTTTTTTAATTTATGTTTACATTTTATAAACTGCACAAAAATTAGGCATCTAACAGAGATAAAACGAATGGAAACAAATATTTCTAATTGAACACAACAGCAAACCCACATGTCTTGGACATTGATGTGAGTCACCATTGCGGTTTGCCAGGCTAGATTTACCTGATTTTCAGGTTTGGCGACAATTGGCATAGTTATAACGAA
The DNA here is from genome assembly GCA_019343175.1 of Oedothorax gibbosus. Classification (NCBI taxonomy): domain Eukaryota; kingdom Metazoa; phylum Arthropoda; class Arachnida; order Araneae; family Linyphiidae; genus Oedothorax; species Oedothorax gibbosus. The sequence continues at coordinate 29,695,629 of CM033272.1, forward strand.
AAAGTAGCGATAAGTTGCCATATGTTGCAACCTTTCTCCTCTTGGCGATTTTCATGATTGGTACGCTTTTAGAAGCTGCTTGAAAGAGCAATGAGCAGTCCATTCTATTTATGTCTATGGTAAAATGTGGTGAGCACACAATATGGCTTTCTAACTTCTGAAAAAAACTAAGAAAACACTTCAAATCTTGCATTGCAATTTATTTATATCATAGAAGTACATACTACGCAACACCTCAGGCCAATCAGTTAAAAAAAAAATATTGATTTTCCTTTTTATTATTTCAATTTACTTTGAATGGGGTAAAATGGGTCATAGTTAGGCTTAGCTCTTTTGAAGCAACTTTTTGAAAGTTTAAGAGCAGATCATGCTGTGAAGGTCTTTATAGGTGCAGGATTGTTAAATCCTGACAGAAAAGCAGTAAAACACAGGATTGTGTTGACTGAAAGAGTCTCTGATCAGCCGGATATGTCTCATCATTGAACGCAGTTATATTGCATGATCCAGTTATTTCAGATGATGCAGCCGTTCCATCTTGTTCAACACCAGCTACATCAAACATACAATTGACGTACCCAGCCTTCTTGTTCAACACCAGCTATACCAAATTCAATTTCCACACTGCCTTCCTGTTCAACACCAGCCTGTCGGATACTCTTGCAGGGCTTAGTTCAATTCAAAAAGCCAATCTTTTATCTTTTACATTTAAAGATCTCAAATGTTCCATCCTGATAACTCTGTCACCTATGCAATCCCATCAAGTCTTACGAAGGCAGTGATAGCCAACTCTTAAAAGAAGAGCAAAGAGTTCTACATAAAGCTGACGAAGTAAAGACGGAAGCAGATGTGATGGCGCGTTTACAAGAAGATGAACTTCAACGAATCGCAAAAACACACAGAAAACTAAGAATTTGGATTTTCTTTCAAAACCTAAACGAAAGACACCATAGTCAAAAACAAAGCCACCTTAATCCAAGATTGATGACGATATTCAACAGCTTTTGACTGGGAAATGAGTGATAGTTGAATACAAAGGGAAAAAAATCCAATTAAATAATTTGTTGGTCAAATTACACTTATTGATGCGGATGCTTTACATGTAATAAGTTTTTAAAAAATCTAGTATAGGAAACTTTTATGTCTTTCACGATAAAGAGGACGGGGACATTGTAGAAAAGTCAGATATTATAAGAGTCTTGGAAGAGCCGTTTTGTAACAACCGCAAACAATATTATTTTGAAAATTTAACATTGTAATTGTATCATTAAATTTATTTTATGTGTTTTTGACCTACTCTTCTTATTTAGTGTATTTCCTAATAAATAGATTAGTATATACTCATCATTTTACATTATGGCCCATTTTACCCCTGTGACTCATTTTACTCCATGGTGTGGTAAAATGGGTCACAACTTATGGAACTAAGTTCAATCCATTTTTAATTTTTAAAAATAACTTAAACTACATAAAAATGTACCGAAAGAATGCAATGTTAAGATGCAATCAAAAAAAGTCTGAAAAAAATTATGGTTTTACTGTCAGAGAACTTTAAAGGTGAAAATAGCTAAAAAGTGACCCATTTTACCCCACCTGACCCTACAATGTGAATTTTTTTTAAAAAATAAAACCTAGTACATTTTATGTTTTTTTTTAAATAAATGTATTAAGACGCTCAAAAAACTTGCTAGAATAAATTTGACGATAATAAAAATGAAAAGCTCTGCCTTTCCAATGTAATAAAAGTTTATTTGATGATAAACATAGAAGTAAAATCTCCCATTTTTTTCCTTTTCTGCACTGTCTGATTTAGTTTATGCTTTTTTCAAAATCTTAAAAGCTTTTTTGTAGTAGTACGTATACACTTAAAAAAATTACAAGACAAAGCCTTCTATTCACTTGCTAGAATTACTTTTAAAATGGAAAGTCAATTTAGCAACGTAAAAAATGCATCATCGAACATCGACACATGTTCATTCTTATTTATAGACATTGAAAAGTATCTGACAAATGTAGGTAAATGACAAATAGGAAACCATAGGTGAACTTGGATCAATATCTCCAAGAAGAAAAAATATAAATGACTTTATTCTATCATCTTTCTTTGATTTTGTGTCGGATAAGTGTTCAAAGCTAGTATTGGTAAATTGTGTAATTACTGTTTATATTTCAGAGATATGTTGAAAGTTGAAGTTGAAATGTGTTATTGTATTGGTCTTTATTTTATATGTATGAACCGCTCTAAGCATATTTCCCATTGCTAACGTCTACATTTTAATACTACTACTACTACTCCTCGGCACAACACCCCATTAGTGGGCCAAGGCCTGCCGTGCCCATTTCAGCTTTCGTGACCTAGGGCTCTGGTGCTAGGCATATATGTCCCGGTAAGGTGGTCAGCCTCACGCGGAACCCCCAGTGTTTAGTTCCCAAGCATGCTTGGTCCCCATTTTATTACCACTTAAGGGATGAAAGGATGAATCAACCTCGCCCAATCTGGGTTTCGATCCACGGACCTGTGGCGTGGCAATGCGAAGCACTACCACTAAGCCACTGGGCCTCCTACATTTTAATATAACTTTATAATTAGGCGTAACAGACGTCCGGGTTTGGCCCGGGCAGGTATTTTTTAAGAGGTCCAGGAAAATTTCTGGAATTAATAACTTGTGGAATTTCAAAAGATTTTTAAAAACTGGATTTTTCTTTACATATTTAAATGCTTTTTTCACATTATAAATGCTTTTTTTCACATATTTAAATGCTTTTTTCTCATATTTAAATGTTTTGTTTTATATTTAAAAATTAGAATATGATTTCATGCAATCGTATTATTACTATTGATTTTCTAACACAGAATATGCTTTAATATTTATCTTCACATATAAAGTCACGGGCATTTTTCTATGAACGTATAAAGCACGAGGCAGTTGACCCAACAAAGGGATTACGGGATTAAGATGTCTCATTTTATTCATAGATAAGACATTATTCTAAATAACAGGTGATGATATGAGCACATAGCTATTTGAGATTTAGTCTCTACAGCGCGTTGGTATTTTCAGGTGTTTTTGATCATTTGCCACAGATATTTTTTGATCTAAGTTATTAAATATATCTTATTTTATTTGTTCGTGGGAGGAGTTATGCTTCGAAAAATTTGTAACTGTGAGAGTAAACTTTGAATATTCGCAAACCGAATATTCTACCGCCTATAAAATTAAATCATCCATTTTTTAAAAAATGTTAAATTTAAAATTATGCCGAATTTAGTTTAAGAATAAGAAAAGAAGCATGTAAGTTTTATACTTATCTCTATTTGTATTATATGTATTATAATACTTTTCAGTATGCAATACTATTTTGGCTTGTTTCACCAAACTGCATCATTGCTTATATTTTTAATAAAAAAACACGGTTATTGTTGAGAGACTGGAATTGGAGTATTAAACTTCTGGTATCAGTGGTATTCCTACTTTTAATGGATCTTCTTAGTATTATAAAGTATGTTTTAACGGTGAGGTAAAAAAAAAAAATCTGTTTCTATTCATTAAAATTTTTCGCAGTGTAGTTCCTCTTTTAAATGAAAATTAAAAAGAATCAAACATATATAAACATTATAAGTTTCAATCTTTATCATCAGAAAGTAAGTAAATATCTTTTAAGTTGAGGCAATATCAAACGATTATATACAGTCCTTAAGATATAACTTCTGAAAATATGCCAATTTTTATTATGTTACAGACACCTGACAATACATTCTCAAAACTGAAATACATTTCTGAGAAATTAACGAAAATATACTCTAAATTTAGCAACGCATATCTTACAAAACATTCGCTATTCTTTTGACATGTCGCTCAAATGGTTGCGTAGGTGCATCTTCTTTCAATAGGACACCGCAAGATGTCTTAGTTTTCAATTACTTACACGTGAAAGAAAATCGAGAATGTACTTACACGAAATATTTCTATTTTTAGAATTTCTATTTTTGAAACTTAACGTTTATATTTAGAAGAGGAATATTTCTTCTGACGTCACGATCTCTAAACTGCGATTTCATTGGTTGTTTGGTTTTCTTTGACAAAGTGTCGAAACAGCTCATTGGTTTTTAAAAAGGTCACGCGATCCGAACTGCGATGCCATTGGTTGTTTTATTTTTTTTGTGGCAACGTGTTGAAGCAAGCCCATTTTAAGCTTTGAATTTAATGAGTTAATTTAAATGAAACATTGTTTTTTCCCCACAAATAAATTTAGAACCTTCAGTAAACGCTTTAATAAGCTTTATAAATTATCAATGATCTGTTTTTTGTTCTCCAGTTTCTCAAGTGTTATATTCATTAATCTCTAAGTTGTATTCTACCAACTATAGAAAGATTGATAAGTAAAATATGCCAATGCATGGAAACTAATCCACCGAACACTGAACTGTATGCTATTTATTCAGAGAAAAAACATTACATCTGTATTTATACACATGCAGATATATTATAACATATTTTTTAAATGACTTAAACATCTGCTCAAATTTATTCTTAAAGCTCGTGCCATGTTTATATACTAAAGCGGCATGTGAGAAGTTCTCGATCCAACGATCACGCGCAGCAGTCCACGCTTACCGTGATCTTTTATTTAGATTGATCTGGAGATTTAAGAATACGTAGGCAATACCCTTAAGACGTAACACAGAAACTGATTTACACTGCAAATTAAAAGCGAAATTGAAGGAATATACAATGGGATGTAAGGGATACACAATATACTGAAATGGATATACCATGTAAATGTAAAGCAAAATTGAAACGTTATACCGCTTCGAATAGGAACTGTTATTTCTTATGTTGAAGAATTACTCAAAATACGTATAACAAGATATTTCGATTATTATCTATACATGATATTTTGAATAATTTCAATTATTTGTTGGTGTTTTATTTTTTCTGTTCCACTCGAACACAACTCTCGGCAACGAAGATAGGAAATTGCATTATTTTTAAATCTTCATTACTGGGAAAGAATTGCCTTGCCTTAAAACTTAAGCCCTCTTTTACAAAGTATCTGAAAGTCGTAATAACAATATAATAAAACAAATTTGAAGAGAACATAATTATCATCAACATATTAAAATATATAAAAGTTTTTAACTAAAAATCTTGTTCTTCTTCCTAAAAAGGAAATAAAATGCCCAAAATAATCTTTGAATTATATGAATCTGCTAACATGCTGACAAAAAATTAAAAATATAACGATAATTATGCTAGGAACCTAATAATTAATATTCGAATACTTGAAGTTCATTAACAGTTTTTTTTAGGCCTCACTATCCTTAAACATCGAATTTTCCTTTTTTACGCTAAAACAGATTCAGTTCCTTCAGATAACCCAAAACACTTAAAAAAATACTGATGCATTTTTTTAATGGTTGGTATGATTGATTCTTTGGTTGTTTGGTTTGAGTAATTGCTTTTTGCTTGCTTGCTTGTTTTATTAGTTATACTAGATCGATCAATGGATTGATTTTCTTGGTTTTGCTTGTTAGTTTAATTAACTGTTTCTTTGTTTGCATAATTTATTTTTGGGTTGCTTTATTGGTCAATAGATTGATCACTGGATGGATTTAGTTGTTGGTTGGTTGGGATACATATATATTCAGGTTTGTGTGCTTGGTACGAGACCTGCTTATAAACCTTCATCAAGTAAGACAGACACAAAACACACACACACACACATAACTGACAGATGCTGCCATCTATTGCCACCTCCACAATTTAGACATATCCCTGAAGGGGAGGGACATAGTCTACAGGGACCTGTACCCGTTGGAAACTGCGTCATGACCGCCCACAGGACTTTCGGACCAACAGATTTAACGAGCACGTAGTCCGCATATACTCGGTGGGTCTTCAGTGGTATCGGGACTCGATCGCGGGACTTTCCGATTCCGAGAACGAGGCTTTAATCACTATTCTATCCACGGCCCCGATTTAGTTCTGGTTTCTTAGGGTCAGTTCATTGATTGGTTGTGTAATTGATTGATTAGTAGCTAGGTTCTTTTGTAGATAATTTTTTCTAAATTTGGTTGATTGATTTAATTTTAGATTAATATGTTGTTTTATTAAATGTTTGTTTGATTGATTTGTCGGTTGTTAGGTAGGTAGGTTGGTACATGAATTTTCCGGTTTGTGTGCTTGATAAGAGACCCGCTGATAAACCTTCGTCAAGTAAGACAGACACAGACAGAATTTTTACTGATACAGAGTGGTCGGTTGTTAGTTTGATTGTTTGTTGTATTGATTTAGAATTGGATTGATTTATTATATTTTAGAGTGAATAGGTAGACTTTACAGGGAACGTATAAAAGAACCAAAACTTATTAAACTATCGAGACTGATCACATCGAAACTACAAGGCGACGATAAAACTTTAGAATGACCAATTTGATCAATAGCCCTCTAGCAGCTCTAGTGCGGCGACATTTCAGAGAACCCTAACCCAATCAATCTTTACAAAATCATACGATGTCGCTCGTGCTCAGCATGACGTGACATCGCGTGCCAAATGAAATGGCTTGACATCGCAAGAAAAAATATTTCCATATTTTATCAAAGGGGTTGTTTCACATCATGGATGGCAACAGCTCCAACGGTTTGTTGTCATTTGTTGCCTGGAATTACTTATGTTTTGGTATTCTAAAATGAGTTTTCTAAGAATATTTTACTTATTAATTATTTTTAATGCAAAATTCTTGCTGTGCTGTTGCCTGTTCAAAACATTTGTTACAGAAAGCTTACATAGAAAGAAATAATTCTTTTCATCTATATCGGTCATTTTGAGAGTGAAACCGGAGTAACCAATGAAATCCAGTACGGATAAAAATGAAATAAAAACGTTACATCATCTGAATCATTACCATTGGTTGTTTAATTGATGGCTTGATGCTTTTCCCATCCAGGATGACGTGAAGCATCAGGATGGGCGATCATCCCCAGCAGGACGACGAGCGTCAGGCCCGCTCCCTGGCCCTGGAGAAGGCGTACGTGCACGACGTGTACGACCACTTCTCGGGGGGAGGGGCGCCTCCCGTCGACGCCCCCAGGTACCGCCCCTGGCCCAGGGTGCGACATTTCCTCATGGAGCTGGAGCCAGGGTCGCTGGTCGCCGACGTAGGTTAGTATATCCACGCAAAATTTTCAAAGTTTATATTTAAAATATTAAATTTTAAAAATTTAATTTTCAAAATTTAATTTTCAAAATTTCATTTTTCTATCCATGCCAAAATTTCTAAAATTCTTTTTTTTCTATCCTGCAATAATTTATCATTTTTATAAATCGACCTCACGACCTTTTAAGGCAGTTCAGTACCATGTAATTTTCAAAAAATCGATTTTTTGATTTTAGTATTTGTGTAAAATACGTTTCAAGAGCTATCCAACGATGCCCTTCGTATGTCATTCAGACAACTTTAACCTAGTTAAATTTTAATTCAAATAAACATAAACAAACTTTTCTGAAAGCAAGTTTTCAACTTTAAATCTTGTTTTTCTCAGAATGATGTTTTTTCAGGTTTAGGTATGTACCTTTTTCTTAAAAACTTTTTCATGTATAGACCTAAAATTTTTACAGGATAACTGTTTCAGGTTTTTTTGCTTACTGGAATGAGCATTTCTCAAAATTTGAAGGAGAAAAAAATATGGGTAATTTTGTGATGTAAAAATGTTTATTTTTAAAACCTAACACATTACCTTAAATAATATTTTTTTTAAAGAAAAACTACTTTCTATATTGATAAAATCTCATTTTACTGTATTGTTCAAAGTGCATATAATGCACAGAATTTTTTAGTGTTGTTTTGTATGTTAGTTTCAAAGAAAAAGGAACATAATAAAGGTCAATTTAGCATTAGCCGTATACAAGATACCTACTTGCCTTAAGAATCACCCCTATCCGACGGTACTTTGATTCTGACTCACCAGATGGCACTACAATTTCCGCCAAATGATACATTTGGCGATTTAAAAAAAGAGATGCGTTTCTCTTTCTGGAGAGTGGTGCACGGAAAGATTTCTTAATCACAAGATAAAGAGGATTCGATTGTAAAGAAGGGTAGACTAACGGATACGGGTTCTAGTACTCTTTTGCGAGCCGGGACGGTGTTCCGGAAATTTATTGGCGTATTGTTTGATTATTCTTTAACTTAATTTTTTTATTTGTTTAAAAAATATATTTATTTTGTAAATTGTGACGAACCCCTTGAGATGGTTCTTGAAAAGCTAAAGCAGCAACATTGGATCTTCTTTCAAGTGATCCCCCTTTAGAAAAATCGATTCTTTTGCCACCAGTTGTTTTGCATAATTGACTCATGTATATTTATGCCGGATTGTTTGTCAAATTGTAAATCAGAGTGTTTGCAACAAGAGACAAGAATTCTCCTGATCTCGTCTTGGATTGCAGAAAGCATACTAGTGACTTGCTAGTGACAGTTCGTCGATTTGTTCATTTGATGGCTCTTGCTCTTGTAAATTAGACACTGATAGTTTTTTGATTACAAGCCTCACTCCCGCCAGTCTGTACATTCGTTCTGCAACGAGCTTCCTACATTGTACACCTTTGGAGCCGGGAAATCTTGACGTGTTTTTTTGCAACTTTTCAAAGCCTCTAAAATAGCGTCGGACTGCGTGATTGGCACACTCAACTTTCAGTACTCTGCCACCATACGACACATGTTCTTGTACATTGCTCATTAGGTTCGTGTCCCCATCTCCAACAATTCTGGTGCAACGAATGTGGTATTTGCTCTCCAAGTGTTTCATGCCATTAACTATTATGTCTGCTTCCATTGCTGTCGATGGCCCAGACCAGTTTTTTGTGCATGTGTGTGGCTTGAGAGGGCTTCCCTCTTTGTTCTCTTGGCATACCAAACACACTTTGTTTCGTGAATTTATAAATAAGATCTTTTGCGTCATTGTTCCTATAATGACGGCCACACCATTCGACGCATTATATCCATGACCATAAGAACGTTTACACACACCACCGTCTACTATAACGCATATATTGAAGTAGCGATCAAGATCAATATCGCCTCTTTCTCTTCGGCTAATTTTTTCTCTTGCTCAATTGCCCTGATAAGCGAGTCTTCGTTGCACGATTTTACTACTTCTCCAGCAAATTTTTCACAAGGAGCAAAAGTGTTCTGGGCCATATATGACATGTTCATGATGCGAAACTTTTGCTCTTCAAGTGAATACCCACTTCCGGTAACAAGAGCTCCCAAAACGGCAAGTTGGTTGAACGAGCGTTTTCCTTTATCAGTCGTCACTTTTGCGGTACATTTGCAACGGGATTTGTTACAAATAAAATAATAATCAAAAATTAATCATCTTTGAACTACATTCTGAAGTACCATCTTGCCTTCAAATGTGCAGTTGAAAGGTTAGGTTTGAATAATCGTCGCACTAGAGCTACACGAGGGCTATTGGCGACGGGCGTCGTATTTTAGAACCACAGTCAAGTGACGGCAGTTAAAAGAATGTTCTTCCAGTTTTCTAGCCTGAGAAATTACGTGAGCTACATCGCAAATGACCCTATTTGAGGGATATGGGCTTTTCCTTTATACTTTCAACATGTTCAATAATTAGTGGAGGAAGATCGTCGTCACTTGAAGGTTCGAGATCGTAATCGTTGTTAGTTGGAGAAAGACAGGCCTTCGGTTTATCTTCCATCAGCGATCCATTGAGTTCGGAAGTTGATGGCTCTAATGTCATTTCACCGTCATTCAAACTTGGGATTAATACGCCTCTAGAAATCCTGAAAATATAAATAATTTATGTTGTTTAGAAAGTGCTCCTCTCTCTATAAATTGAAACAGGAAAGCCATCCCAAAACACAATAACAAATTAAAAAGAAAAACTTAAGAACAAGAAGTCTATTTCAAAGTAAAAAAAAAATCGCCATTATATTTATCTGAATCTCATACTTTGACGGTAAACTAGATCCCACTAAAACGATGCGTAGTTCTTGTGCAAGAAAATCTCTAATTCAACCAAGTTTTCAATCAGTCGACTCAGAATGTTGTTGATCAACTGAATAGAGGCTGATAAATCGTTGGTGTGAACTTTTTTTTGTCGCAGCTGTACGCTAATAGCATCAAACAAAAAAAAAATACAAAACATTATTACGTTCGATTTTTTCGATTTCTAGTACGCCTTCTTCTTTGACTAGTTGAGACCTTTCCACGTTTTTTCGGACGTCTTTTATTATGCACAACACTTTTTCTCCATTGAAAGTGGTGGTGTCATTTTTAATTCTGAAGACCAAATTCTGAAAAAAGTTATTTATGTATTATATTATTATAATAGTAGATTCGAAAAAGTAACTGCCACTTATAACCACTTCCACACAAGATTTATGCACAAGAAAAATCAAGCAAAAACACTATTTAGTTCTAATTCCAACTTTTAAATACCAAAATTGTTTATTTAATTTAATTTTCTTGTGCATAAATGATTAATTATGCTTATCGTTTTTAATTTCTCTGCAGCTAGAAAAATTGTTAAGTAGGTTCCTGATGGATAAAACTAAGAATTTTTTTAAGGGCCATTTAATAAAATTAAGGAATTCTTAAATGCCCTTAAAATCCAAAATACAGAGTTCTTAAGACTTGACCCGTAGGATCCTGTAATTGAGTAGGCTACATAAGAGCAAAAAAAGTCCTCGTCCCTGATTAATCAGAAGCTATTCCACCAAGATATAGAATAAAACAATTAAAACACCTTGGAAATATGACGGTTAGAACGTAATTTAGAAATAGGGTACGGACAGATACACAGACAGAGGGACAAAAAGTAAAAATGTTAGGTCTTTTGATGTTATAGGTATCTTTAAAATAAAAAAATTTAAAATCTGACGGTTAGAACGGAAAATGAAAGGGATTACGGACAGGGCAGATGGACAAAAAGGATCAAAGATAAGTATCTGATGTCATCATTTAAAAAAAAAATCTGATGGGTAAAAAGTAGGTGTTGGTAAATGTATTTTCCGGTTTGTGTGCTTGATCAGGGACCCGCTTATAAACCTTCGTCAAGTAAGACAGACACTAAAATTTTTTCCTGACACAAAGAAAGAAAGTACACCCAGGGCGAATGCGGGAATCGAACCCGCACCCGGCAAAGTACGCAGACTGTACCGCAAACGATCGACTACGATCAAACTCACTAGGACACCTGGGCCTCAAGGTGATGGCTAGAATGTAAGTTAAAAGGGTGGTTCTGACAAACACCTTGGAAATATGACGGTTAGAACGTAATTTAGAAATAGGGTACGGACAGATACACAGACAGAGGGACAAAAAGTAAAAATGTTAGGTCTTTTGATGTTATAGGTATCTTTAAAATAAAAAAATTTAAAATCTGACGGTTAGAACGGAAAATGAAAGGGATTACGGACAGGGCAGATGGACAAAAAGGATCAAAGATAAGTATCTGATGTCATCATTTAAAAAAAAAATCTGATGGGTAAAAAGTAGGTGTTGGTAAATGTATTTTCCGGTTTGTGTGCTTGATCAGGGACCCGCTTATAAACCTTCGTCAAGTAAGACAGACACTAAAATTTTTTCCTGGCACAAAGAAAGAAAGTACACCCAGGGCGAATGCGGGAATCGAACCCGCACCCGGCAAAGTACGCAGACTGTACCGCAAACGATCGACTACGATCAAACTCACTAGGACACCCGGGCCTCAAGGTGATGGCTAGAATGTAAGTTAAAAGGGTGGTTCTGACAAACAGACAAACGGAAATCTCCACGATGTCAACCCCCTAATGACCTTTTTTTAATTCTTTAGAATAAAAAAAAAAGCTATAACTAGGCTAAAAAATAATTTATTTCTTTATATCAAGTTTGTTTTGTATAAATTAACGTCGCACTAGGGCTACACAAGGGCTATTGGCGGTGGACCTCGTAATTTAGAGCCGCGGTCAATTGAAGAGGTCAACACCCCAGCCTATTATATAAAAAATTATAATTTTAATCGAATATAACGTATCGGTTTAACAATTTTTCTGGTCAATAAGAATACTTTAGAGTTTATAAAAGGGCAAATATTACAATATTCATAAAAACAAGGGGCTCCAATATTCATGAATATTCAATTTCCAGGTTGCACATCAAAATCGCTGTGTTATAGTATCAAACCTGACTACAACTAAAGTAATCAAGTTTAAAAGTCACGCCAATTCTTTGACAGGATTTTTCATGAGCTCCGCCCACTTTTTCGTTTTTGTGGTTTTAGGGTTACACTTCAAACGACTTACAAGTTGGCTGCTGTTTTACTTCTACGATTTGGCGACCTTTATTTCTGTCTGAAATTCCGATAAAATCATAGTTTCTCGTTTGTAATAAACGTTTTTGTCATAAAAAGTACTTGAAATGCAAAAGTATCATTTAAATTCTGTCTTAACATACAAAGATAATACATAAGTGAATTGTTTAGATTTATAAAAAAAGATTTGTATCACTTAAGCCAGAGTCATTAATTCATCGGCACGAACTCTTTTACTATCTTTCTCGAAAACCAGATGTCGCCGTGTTTTTAAACTAGAAAAAACACTTTATCGCCTACTAGGCGAAAAGCAATCGTTCAGTGCGTTTTTTTATCGCCAATGAAATTCGAGGCCCCACGACTGAGGCCCCCCAGGGTCTGGATTCCTTCCCCCTCCTTCTAGAGGGGATGAAGAGATAAGAACATAGAGGATTCTTTGAATGTCGGGGTTCTGGGTGGTTTTAGCTGATAACTATTTTAACTGGTTCTGATACTAAAGCTTACAATTTGTAGAAGCATTTGTAGAAGTAAAGAAATTTAATAAAGTGATTATATTTTTTGCAACCATATTACGTCATTAAAAGTTTATATTTGGAATGATTGCCTAAAGAAGAAATTTTTTATGGCACAAAAATCTTTTCTGAAAATCGATTTTAAAATGTTTTAAAGTAAAATTGCTAAAATTAAAACTATTTGATGTTAGTTTAACTATTTTGTGGTTTTTTTCTTAATTTATTATTTCAATTAACGAATGTGAAAGATTATGTAATGGAAGTATTGAAGTGCGGTCGAAAATCCGAATTTTGCTTTTGGAGGACGCTGAATTAAAAAAAAATTGTTGTTTTTTCTTTGTAAAAAATTTTTCGTCTGTCATTATCAGATGGATGTAATTGATTCAATGAACGGTAATGGAAAGTCGTGAAGTGGTACACACTCCTAGATTTTAATTATGATTAATACATTATTTCATCGAAGCAATTTCGCGAAACTGAAAAGTTGTGTTTACGACGGGTTTCTTTATAATAATTCATTATCAGTGATTTGCTATAAACGCTACAATAATTTCCTTAACTTAACAACTGTCTTTAGTTTGTTCAAATACTACAAAGTTCTTTCAACCACAATACAGATCTTTTGTTGTACAAAGTCTATAGTGGTGACAGATGATTCCTGCAATTACAATATGATGCATAGAATGTAGGGGGAACTAGGGACATTTGACCCCTAAGGGTACATGACCCAATGCCTTTCTCTCAGCAATGGAAAAGTTATGTGAGTTGAAAGTGGCATCACTTTTTTCCTTTCAGCCAGTTGATCACATGGTGAAAAAAAAAAGCTGAATCATAGCGTATTTGTTAAGTTATGCGAAGAAATACGTTTTCATGCACTGAAAGTAAATTTTTGAGAGCGTAAGGTTTTTTCGGTCTACATTTTTTGGTTTAAAAGAAAGATTTTTTCAATTAGTCATTTGTTTAGTTCATGCTATTAGCTACAGTTACATGCATAATATTGCTAATGTAATTATTCGCAAATGTCTTTGTTTTGGGATTAAACAAAAAAAGTGCAACTAGGGATAAGTGACACAAGCCAATTAGGGATATGTGACCCAAGTAAACACAAAAGTAGACAGAAGTAGACCAAGTAAATTTTTTAAAATATCACGGGAGTCCCAAAAGTAAATGACTGGGTCTTTAACGAAGTATAAGGTTTGTTTGGAAGGTACAAGGGAATTTTTTTTAACGAGCTTACAATTCAATATGCAGAAAAAATTTATGGAAAATGTTTCAAATGTCCTAAAATGGATAATGCATCCCAAAATGATATTGATAAAATAGTAGCGATTCTTCAACCACATGTGTTTTCTTTGCAAAATAAAAGAAGCCCCAGTTTCGTATTTCGAACAGAATTTACTTTTAAATTTGATTATTTCGTTAATATAAGCATAATTAATGAGATAAAAATAAAAGTAATAATTTTGTCTGAAAATACTATGAAATTTATATAAACTATATAATATGATATTAGTTTTGTTATTTGGTAAAAGTTTTTTGATTATTTTAAGTTATACTACCACATTTTGGGGTTGGGTCACGTATCCCTGATAGGTGGGTCATGTATCCCTATGCATTGGGATATGACCCAAAACTAAAGTTTTAAATAATTTATATTTTACTACTATTGCATTTAATACTACAGAAAAATACTAATATATATTGTGTACTACTTTATGAAGTATAAATTATCTGCATTTACACATTCATAAATAGTGTTTTTTAAAAGTTACAAGCAAAAAACTTCGAGTGGTGTCATATGTCCCTGGTTCCCTCTATGCTTTCTTCAAGAAAATGTGTTATAGAAAGCTTTAAAAATTTGATATTGGGGTATATTCCAAAAGGAGATATTATTGCTAGATTGGAAAGGAGATATTATTGCTATTATTGCTGAGATACTTATAATATATTCTGGGGTCCCGAATATTCATAGAACGTGTATATCGGGGATCAATTATTTCTGGCGTTAAACAATCAAAAAAGCTTTAAGTTTTTTTTCATTTCTTTTGCCCAAAAGTTGTCATCTCTTAGAACTTTTTCTGTATAAATCCTAAATGGAGTATAGAACAAAAATGCAATAACTTCTTTTGTTTATCTGTAATTGTCCCTGAATTTTAAACAAATATGTGTCTTTTGTCTATACGTGATGTCTCCGTTTTGACATCAAATTTTAGAAATTAAATTTGTTTGTTATTTTGTTATTAGATATAACTTTTAGTAAGTGAAAATGAGAAGAATTTAAAAAATAAATGTAATAAATCTGAATTCTTTTGTATGTACATATGTATCTCTCTGAAGATTTTTTAATACTTTTTACTGGTATGGGGACGTACATAAATTACGTCACGCAAAGTTTTGAATTTTTTAACCACTCTTTCGCCTCCCCCTTTGTCACGCTGCTTCACGTTTGATCGAATCCCTCCCCTTAAAATTGCGTCACGTTGTAGCACTCCCCCCCCTTTTTTTTCAAAGAAAAGGTTAATATTAATATTTTCCTTTGATTCTGAAATTTGAAAAAAGAGCATATTTATATAATATATATTTAAAAAAAAATTAATTTTGAAAGAAAAAAGTTAAATTTATATAAAATAATTTATTAAAAGGAATAGACCAACATTGTATTTACATTTCCGTTGTCCAAGGACTAACTAGCCATTAGCTAATACCTTAAAAAGGGGCCTGGGTGTAATCGGATTTTTTTTGGGTCTTTTGGTATTCATCCAGGTCCTAACGTAATAGGACTAGTCCTCTGTAGTAAGTAGCTGATAGTCTTCTGATTGGTCAAGATAGTGTCACAATTTACAGCGTGTTACGAAGTACCATTAGGAAAAGGTCTGTAAAATGTAAGAGGCTAATAATTCCAACGTTGTGGCATATAATAATCCCCCTATCCTCTTTCTGAAATAAAGTGTTTCTCATGATGATCTTATGATAAAAAAAATTAAGATTTTTTCTCAAAAACTTCATTTAATGCAAAACAGATTTTCAATGCAAAAGTGAAATATTCCGAATCGTTACGTCACGCAAGCGATTACCCCTACCCCCTCCATGTCACGACCCGTCACGTTGGAGCGCACCCGTCCCTCCCCTTCTGTGCATGACGTAATTCATGTACGTCCCCCATTTTCTAATGCAATATTTTTAAGGATTTACATATATTTTACTTAATTTACAAAAGAAAAAAAAGATCTCAGTTGTGACAATAGCTATAAGCATAGCACATACTAAAAAGCTCCGAATTTTGAATTTGGAAACTGGAACAGTTGATTTTATGATTTGACTTGGAAAATATTTTTAGTCATTTATAAGAAGAAATTATTTTCTTAATCCTGATGCAAAGATGTAATAAAAAATAAGTGCTTTGATAGTTATGTGGTGATATGTGGTTATGCCTTGATAGTTATGGATACATGTGGAAAGTCTATAGTGGTGACAGACGATTCCTGCAATTACAATATGATGCATAGAATGTATGCTTTCTTTCTTCAAGAAAATGTGTTAGAGAAAGCTTTAAAAATTTGATATTGGGGTACATTCCAAAAGGAGATATTATTGCTTGATATGCAAATCTTATTCAAAGTAGCTTAGAAGTTAGACATATATGACACTCACTTCACATTTTGAAAGGAGTAATGAACTTGAATTTCTAATTCTTCAGCTATCAAGCAACGTATATTCATAGAGATGAAAGAAATGAAGAATTTTTTTCATTCATCTGAACTTTCAGTTGAAGAAATATAACGTTGAAAAATATGGCGATGTAAAATAGTTAAAAAGTATCACGGTTTTAATTTGCTTCAAATAGATAACACCTAATAAAGGATTTCCTTATGATAGTTATGGTTTTCAATAAATAGTCTTTGGAATGTGACACTTCGGTTAAATATGATTATTGACAAAACTTGATTTATTCTTGGGGAAGTGATAACTGGGCCTATGTAGATGTCCCGATGTAATATTGGCACCTTTTTAGACACATTCTTGAATTTGTGTAGAATCGATTCTAAGTACCAGTGTCTGTTACAAACCTAGTTTACGTTATAAACGTAATGTGAAATCTAAAAAATTAAATATCCTTCTTATGTTCAAAATCTTTTATCAATTTCAATTAACAGCAACATTGGAATTCAGTCATGTGGCACTGTCTAATTCTGAGTGATTTAGTTTTAGTTGTTTTGCAATGATTGTTGCAACGTTTTGCTTTACAATATTCTAATGCTCAATCAGTTGAAGAAATCACAATTAAAAATCCTTGCTGAATTTGGCCAAGTTGTTTTTTGTCCAAAATCAGGGGTAAATTAGATTGTTTTCAATAATCTTTAAGTTTATATCATCAGGAGGTTAGTCAATTTAATTTAAAAAGAATAACAGTTTCTAGTTGTTTCCCTAAAGAAAGGAAATAAACTGAATTTTGCAATTTGGCTCCCTGATATAGAGTGACATTACAATCTCTAATATCCTGAAAATATCTATCGACGAAATATGTTTCAAAATCAAAATATTGGAGGGGGTATTGTGGAGGATTACAATATTTGTTTAAATTTTCAGAATTAAAAACATGAATTTAATATCGTAAGTTGCAACTATATGGTTTACTAGATGTATATCTTGAGTCAGTCTAAAGATTATTTTTGGGGTCAAATTAAAAACTATGCAGATCTGTTTTTGTTAATTTATTCTTTTTAATAATACTTAGATGCATGAAAAGATAACTTAGCTAAGTCAATTTTATAATGTTTGTGGCTTTTTTTCTCTTCAAAATGCTGATTAAATTCAGTTAAATTCTTATCTATTACTCTGCTTTACATTTGAGAAGCTTGGGGAAGCTTGGAAGTAAGACACGATAAGTTTTATATTAACTTTGTATTAATTCAATAAATTCAATAAACAAAGTTTTGAGTACCAACAGAGTTATCTTTTTTTATTACAGTGAATGAAAATTAATGTTTCAAATGATCAATTAGTAACATCAGTCTTTTTAATATGCCAATTTAGCACATTTTTCTGTAACCTACCATTTCATCTTATATTATTGAAATTGATGCATCCTTATTTGATTTCAAAAATAACCATTACCCTATTCCGAATTCTTACAACAAGAAAAAGTAATAAAGAAAAAAACGCTCTTTGACCACAACCCTAGCTTTCTCAAACCGGCTTTTGAATTGTCCCATACGACTCTCCTGTTACCAAGCGAAACCCAACCCCCTTAGGTAAGTCCGATGCTTCCCCCTCTCCCCCCCCTACCAGCAAGCCACTGGTAAACCGCAAAGGCATTTTCTACGAAGTCACCAAGGGTTCTATGCAAAGTACAGGGGGGAAAGGGGTTCCAGATGTTGACAGATGCGACACTAACTCCAGCGTCTTTAGGGATTTCTATTCAAAGAACCCCCCCACCATATGTAGAGAGATAACGTACACTCTAAATTAGTTGGCGACACCTTTCAGGTGATCGCCAAATGTGGGGTTGCCATAATTCGCTTTCCAAAAAATAGCAACAACTTTTCTTAAATTTTTGAAAAATACAATTATTTCAATTAAAATTTTTATTTCGAAATGAACTGAAAAATAAAAATTTCGATTGTGTTCAAAATATATAATTATTGCAGTATCTTTATTTTTTTACTGAGATACATCGTCATACACTAAAGACATTGTATTTGCCACTGATTTCCAAACTTTAAAAAATTATTAAAAATACTCAAGATGTGATTTTCAAATTTTTTTTTCTGATAGTCTATTTTAATTATTTTGTTCTTTAAAATGGTGTCAAAAACTAGTGGCCAGTATTAAAATTGGGGCGTCATTTAGTCGAAGAAGATTCTCCATAGGAATACCATTACGATTTTCAAGGGGTGAAATTCGGCTTCATGACTCTTAACATACTAATGTCCAAAAAAAATTTAAAAGAAAGCAATATTATTCCATTATGAAACACATTGTGAAATTTCGGAAAACAATTTTCAATCCTTCTGCATCTAATATACAATATACATATTTGGATATTTTGCCCTGAAAACTATTTTAATTTTAAGTCTATCACCCAATATTGCTTATTATAAGACGAAAATAGAAAATCATTTTTGAATTTATAACATATACTTCGAAAATCCGGCACTCGTTACATTTGCCCTGGAAATCCGGAAAATGGCTAAAAATCTGGTTTTGTCGGGTTCAATCCAGAGAGTTGGCAGGTATATTCGCACAAGATAGTACTCAGGAACCTCATTGAATAGTCTTATTAATTTTTTTCTGATTATTTAATTGGTGGTAACTCTGTATTGACTTACAAGTACAAAATGTGACAAATAGAAAACTGGTTACAGGGTTTTATGCAACCTGATGAAGAACAGGGTAAACGAATAAACAGGGTCTGCTCATTCCGAAATCAGCCTTTAACACGTAACATCAAGCTAATATGACGCGGTCGCAACTCGCCTAGCTAATGCATTCTCAGCGTAACGAAACTAAAACAGCATTTGTTTCTTGTATTATATATGTATTTTCATTATTACCTTCCTATTATAACAAATAACATATCATAACATGTTTTAACAAACCTCAATATCGAAAAACAAAATCGAAATCTTTAAAAACATTTCTATTTATATACCAAATTACGAAATAATTTATGAAGCCTAAAATATAAATGCCATAGCTTGTTTGTCCACTCATAGCACAAAAAAATGTGTTTTTTTAGGGCTGAAAACCTCAACATCCAATAAAGTAAATGTGCCCCTCAGAATATATTAAATTTAATTTTTTAAACAAATTCCTTGTAAAACATTCTTTTAAATATAGATTTCTTTGAAAATATGTTTATAAAAAGATTATTTGTGTGTAGAATTTTTGTGGGGTCTCAAGAGGTTTGATAAAAACGAAGACATATCAGAATAGAAGTTCTTCAGGAAAATGCAAATCCTTTCTGAATAGTTGTGGTTGCTCAAAAGTATTTCGCTGAATAAAACTTCTGAAGTTCTCAGAAAAAAACATGAAAACATTGTTTACATAAAGGAAACACACAGCACAAAGAATGTGTTTCTTTGTTGAGCGAAATCTTTTAAATAAATCAACATCTTAGACATTGTAAAACTTTGGTGTAACGTTACTTCGTAAAAGCGGTGGCAGGAAGTGTTGACTCCGGTGTTAAGGAGTAACGTTACAGCATAAAGTGTTTGAAATTTACATAACTGATTAACCTTGCACTACAAATGCGGAGTAAAAAAACAAGTGGAACCCAAGCTGCGTCCAGATTAGTATAATAATATTATACATACAAGCAAGATTTGGTAGCGAAATCTTGTGGTTATTTTTTAATTTTTATTCCCAAGTCAAAGTTAGCCCTAAGGCTAGTTTCGACCTTGCATTCGATTGTAAGAACGTCACTTTACTGACTACTCAATGCATGCCGGCTTACTAAAGTTCCTCATTAGTTCGTAATCCTCTGTGTTTCAAAATATATATGATGCGCATATGCGTTTGGAAGGTTACACCGGAAAGTTGGAACATTACTTAGAAGATTACACCGGGTTACGGAGCGTTTTGTGAAACGTGTTCCTCACATAATTTAAGTTTAGTACGCTTACTCAAAAATTGGAATACCGTTAAATTGAAAAATTATGGTAACATTGCACAGATTTAGATTTCTTTTGCAGTGCAGGGAAGAAATATCTCCCTCTTCTCTATTTTAAACATTAAAATTTGCCAAAATCTAACTTTTTGATGGTTAATTATTGTCAATGGTTTATATTTTCTGTTTCAAAGTGAAAAATACATAGAGACCACACTTTAATTTATTTTAACCCATTTACGACAGTTGGCAAGAAATTTTGCCACGCGAAAATTAACTGCACATGCTTAAGTTTATCTAAATAAACAAAATATAAAAGAACTGAAGACCCTAGTCCTTATCAATTTAAGTAGGACAAATTAAGTTACATGAAAAACGATTGTAAACAAATTTAAGGTAAAGCTTTTATTCGGAAATGAAAGTGTGAATGGTATTCACAAAGTCGTCGGTAATGGGTTAATCTCATTTGGATTTTAAAATCCTAATTTTTTTCTTTTTAGTTAAATTAATATGCTTTATTTAACCTAATTTAACAAATTATTTTAAAGGTAGTCTTATACAAAAACCTATTAAATAAAAAATCGGAAACAATACAAAACGCATATTTTTCTTCCTCTAAATGAACGTTAAGTAGGTTAAAGCTCACAATATAAACTTCCAACTTCAAATTACGTTGTCAACTTCAAAAAAAATAATTTTATAGAAAGGTATTTTAAAAGGATTAGTCTTTTTAAAGTGCATAAAAAAACCCATATTCTCTTCGTTTTAACTAGGAGAGAAACTTCTTTAGATTCGCTGGAAAGAGTTAACCTTTTATGTTTCGAAGTAGGAAAAAGATCGTTTTAGTTGATAAATAATAGAAAAAGTCGTTAAAAAAGTTATAATTAATGTACATTTAACTAATTTCTCAGGACAAAGACATTTTAACTTTATTTTCCTCTCAACTCTCACGGATCAATTAAATAAGTAATTTATACTTTTAAAAGATGAGGTTGAAGGAGTTCAATATTGCCGTTATGAGCCTCCAGGCAAGGAGAGGCGAATTTGAAGGCAAGGAGAGGCGAATTTGAAGGCAAGGAGAGGCGCAATAACTTCTGTAAGCCCTAAGCCTGAAGTACTGGAGTAGAAGTACGTTTCACTTCTACTCCAATGACGATTGAAACAATGAGTACATTGATAGTGCTACTAAAATACTGTTTAACTATTTAATTTTCAAAAAACAACAATTTTAACCTGAACCCATAGGTGAGGAAATATTCTCAATAGACGCCATGTTGCTGTTCCTATTATAACAGTTAGCGACTGTGTGTGTGACTACAAGACTTTTATAACTAATATGATATACAAGCATCTACTTGTTATGTAGATGGATACTAAGATTTGATTGACTAAGATTTGATATACTAAATCAGGAGAAAACACAGAAAATGCGTCAACAACTTTTCTGC
The DNA here is from genome assembly GCA_019343175.1 of Oedothorax gibbosus. Lineage (NCBI taxonomy): Eukaryota > Metazoa > Arthropoda > Arachnida > Araneae > Linyphiidae > Oedothorax > Oedothorax gibbosus. The sequence continues at coordinate 29,717,509 of CM033272.1, forward strand.
CAATTGGGTTTCAATTATGAAACTTTTAACCAATTTTCACAAACAGTTGCTTAAAAAATAATGAAAAAAAAGCGATTTTTTTAGTACTGTGTCCCCTGTGCATTTCATTCCTGGCTAAAGTCACTTTAGCTAATGCCTCCACTAACGTAAACAGAGTCGTGACAACTTTGGCTGTAGGTATAGCAACCCGCCTTCACCAAGATCATCAGCTAGGTAAATTCAGTTCGGATAGCTATTAACCTAAAGGGCAGTCAATCATCTTTTAATTACCTTAAGACAAAACCACCAGTTGTCGTGGCCTTGTATTAGTTGTTGTTGTTATTCTCCTTCCTTATTACACTTGATCTAGATTAAGTCTAGACCAAGTCCAAAAGACAGTAGGGGGAAACTAGGGACATTTGACCCCTAAGGATACATGACCCAATGCCTTTTTCTCAGCAATGGAAAAGTTTTGTGAGTTGAAAGTGGCATCACTTTTTTCCTTTCAGCCAGTTGATCACATGGTGAAAAAAAACGAGCTGAATCATTGCGTATTTGTTAAGTTATGCGAAGAAATACGTTTTCATGCACTGAAAGTAAATTTTTGAGGCCGTAAGGTTTTTCGGTCTAAATTTTTTGGTTTAAAAGAAAGATTTTTTAAATTAGTTATTTGTTTAGTTCATGCTATTAGCTACAGTTACATGCATAATAGTGCTAATGTAATTATTCGCAAATGACTTTGTTTTGGGATTAAACAAAAAAAGTGCAACTAGGGATAAGTGACCCAAACCAATTAGGGATATGTGACCCAAGTAAACAACACAAAAGTAGACAGAAGTAGACCAAGTAATTTTTTTTTTAAATCACGGGAGTCCCAAAAGTAATTGACTGGGTCCTTAACGAAGTATAAGGTTTGTTTGAAAGGTACAAGGGAATTTTTTTTAACGAGCTTACAATTCAATATGCAGAAAAAATCGATAGAAATTGTTTTAAATGTCCTAAAATGGATAATACATCCCAAAATGATATTGATAAAATAGTAGCGATTCTTCAACCACATGTGTTTTCTCTGCAAAATAAAAAAAGCCCCAGTTTTGTATCTCGAACAGAATTTACTTTTAAATTTGATTATTTCGTTAATATAAACATAATTAATGAGATAAAAATAAAAAGTAATAATTTTGTCTGAAAATACTATAAAATCTATATAAACTTTATAATATGATATTAGTTTTGTTATTTGGTAAAAGTTTTTTGATTATTTTAAGTTATACTACCACATTTTGGGGTTGGGTCACGTATCCCTAATAGGTGGGTCATGTATCCCTATGCATTGGGATGCATGACCCAAAACTAAAGTTTTAAATAATTTATATTTTACTACTATTGTAGTTAATACTACAGAAAAATACTAATGTATATTGTGTACTACTTTATGAAGTATAAATTATCTGCATTTACACATTCATAAATAGTGTTTTTTAAACGTTACAAGCAAAAAACTTCGAGTGGGGTCATATGTCCCTGGTTCCCCCTACACACACACACAAAATCTTAACCCCAGCGCATGGCTTTTAAAAAGATAACTCTTCTCCAAATCCAAACAAGAGAGCAGGTGGTCCGGAGAAGCTAGGTGGGAATTACTACTTGTTTTAGTACAGTAGAACCTCGATTATCGGGTCTAATTGGGACCGTAGGTACGTCGAATAATAAACAATTTCGGATAACAGTGAATTTCCATTAAATAGTAAAACTTGTATAGGACTTTAATTTCGATTCTTATTTTTTTAATAGCTGAGTGGAGTTCTAGGAAAAGTGCTTATTTTTTTTGTTTTATAGTAGATATTACTTAGAGTATCACGATTTTGGAAGATTCCGGGAGTTTTCCGTTAGAAATTATCTTTTACTTTTTTGAGTTGCCGAAATTTTGCTGTTTTAAAATCACGGCACACAGTTTCCCGATTTCACAAACGCCGGAAATTCCTGATTTCAGAATCACCAGAGAATTCCAATTTCAGAATCGCCGAATATTCACGATTTTTGCCGGAGATTTCTCACTTTAGAATCACCGTAGATTTCTGAGACTGGTTTCTTTGGTGACAACCGAGAATGACCTAGTTGGAGAAATTTTTTGCAGAGAATTCCGGATAGAAGAGAGGATGGATAATCGAGGTTCTACTGTATATGTAAATTTTAAGTGGCTTCCTTCCATCTGCAGGTTGCGGCAGCGGCAAGTACCTGGACATCAACCCTGACCTGATGAAAATCGGCTGCGACCGCTGCGCCCCGCTCGTGGTCCAGGCTCGGTCTAAAGGAGAGGTGCTGAGGTGCGACAACCTCCGCCTCCCCTTTCGTGACGACACCTTCGATGCGGTTCTGTCGGTGGCGGTGGTGCACCACTTTGCCACCACGGATCGGCGGGTGGCGGCCATTAGAGAGATCACGCGGGTGTTGAGGATAGGAGGGAAGGTGCTCATCACGGTGTGGGCCATGGAGCAGAGGCACAGGAAGGTGTGTGCTTACAATTAACTCATTGGCAAGGAAATTTACCACGCGAAAATGAGCTTTCTGTTTAAGTTTAACTGAGTTAACAAAATGTAAGACAGATGAAGGCGATTGAAGAGTTTGGTGGAAGAACGTGCTAAGTGACAAAAAGGTGAAAACGAGAACATGAGAGTTGAAGGTTTTCTATTGCACTTAGATATGAAAAGGAACTTACAAAAGGTAAAAAATATATTTAGCATAAACTTTAGGAAAAGGGGGGAATCTTGTAATCTTTAAAGGATGGAATAAGATGCTCATTGACACAAAAATATCAATTTTTTCAAAAATGTCTCCGGTGCTGTCTTCCATAGCACGTTCTTCCTCCAAGCTCTTCATTCAACACATTAGAAACGTCAATAGTTTATTGGTACAGATTGGTCTTCAGAATGGTACACTACACAGTCTAAATGCAGGTTGACGACGCGAACTAAGTATAGTGTTAGTACCATTCTGTAGAAGGTGGGGATTTTGAGTTCCCACCGAAACATGTAAATTTGTACTAATAAACTAGTTGCACCATTAATCTACGTTGTTTTCTTTATCAATCTTCTCATTAACGAAGGATTGCAAGAAAGTGAGTGAGCTTTCCAATAATTGCAATGAGCTTTCTGTTTAATTTTATCTATAAGTAAACAGAATGTAAGACAAATGAATACAATTATCTCGAACAATTTATGGAGGACAAATTAAGTTGTAAAAACAGAATTTAAAACAGAATAAAAAAAGATTGTAAAAAACTTAAAGTTAAAGGTTTTACAAGTAAATGAATGTTTTAAGACATTTTTTGCGTCAATTTACGTGTTCTTACCTCCTTTAAAGATCCTCCTTTTGGATCTAAGTGCAAATTAAAAACTTCAAAGCTCATTTTCTATATTTCACCTTATTGTCACATAGTCCACTACTAAGATCTTCAATTGTAAGGCGATATTGAGAAATAAAATAGAGTAAAATACAAAAGTTGCTCAAAATATACCAATAACCAAAATTCATATTTATTAGACTTGTTCAAAATCAAATATCATATACCAACAACATTGATGTTTGTAGAAATGTGCAGTATGTTAACTAAATTTACTTTTATTTGATGATATAAGTATGTTTTTAGTAAACATACACTACTATTAATCATGACCATCACAAACAGTTCAATTGCCGAGCCATGTAACCTTGAAATAGAATTTGATACTGAATCATAATATGCTTGGTGCTAGAGTCGCAGAGTGCATTATCTGGTTAGATGGTTTCCAAAGTAATATGTAATTAAAACCCAAAGTTCCAAAACAGTTTCAGGCTAGATGTCGTAAGAATATTAGAATTTTCCAATGCACCAAAGTTTGGTGACATTGCAAAACAATATTTCTTGCTATATAATTGACTCCAAATTTTGGTGCAACATGGTACTTTATTTTTTACATAGTAGCTCCTAGTAGTTTAACTACGTACGCAAGTAAACACTTGTCAATCGAATTACTTGACTATTGTATTATTTCAGTGCAATAATTTTTTTGCAATTCATCTACACAATTGTTTATTTTTATGCGTATTTTTTCAGTTTGATTCCCAAGATGTTCTAGTGCCTTGGCATCAACCAGTAAAAAGTAGTAGTGAAGGTAAGAAAGAATTTCCGTCTTTTTTTTATACAAAATATAACTTATACATGAAAATCTATCTCACATACAGTTATTACAGTAAAATAGGTCCAGTCTACAATGGATTTGTGCGATAATAACAAAATGAGCGAATACGAAGTTTTCTAAAATTAGAATTTCGATATTTATTAAAAAGTAATCCGGTTAATTAATTTAAAATTGTTATTCTATTATAAAAAAAATCCGTCCTTTTTTGCACTTCATGATGTTTAATTAGTTGCTTCTAATCTTTATATAGCATAAAAACACAAAAGCGCTTTAATACTGTTATCAGCGGAATTATTAACGCTGGACTTGTCTAAAAGGAAATTAATGAAACTATTTTTCTCTTTCAGAGAAAATAAAAATTATTTTACTTCTCGCATTAGAAAAACTAGTATTACAACATTAATAAATAAATGAGATTAACCATTTCAATAGGAAATATTTTTAGGTAAAAATAAGAGGACTTCATATCTCTGCTTTTTAAATGCGTAACCAAGTAAATAAAGGTACGAGTTTTTATTAATATTTCCTCTTCAAAAATAAATTAATTCGATTTCTTTTTTTATGAAATACATTAGAAGAATTAAAAAAACCCATCACTGTCTGGAGTCCGGAGTCATTGTTTGCTTGACAAAAAGTCCTCTGCTAAATTTTTGACTGTGAAATTTTTTGGAAAATGAACACAAAATTTCAATGATAATTCGATAACGTTTTTCCGCCAAATTACAAATTTTGTTTTTACAAATGCACAGTGACTATTCAATTACAATAATAAAAATAGTAGTTTAAACTTGTATATGTGTGGTTTTTTTTGTAAGGAAGTTTTCTGTGGCTCATAGCTAAGACTTTTTTTTCACTTTATTTATCTAGAATCTTTTCAAAATTGAATGAAATGGATTTATATTTTAATACAAATAAACAGATCTCCGCTAAATCAAATGAAAGAACTGTGTATGTTTTTTCCCCCAGACCACGCCTCGTCCGCAGCCGAACGCGAAGTGACGAGCACGACTAGTGACGATGACATACTCGTCTACCACGCCTACTCCCACGTATCCGACCACGAAAAGGGACAACAGCAGCAGGGTCAAAGCATCAAGAAGAGGCAAAAGTATCGAAACGGACGCGGAAGGTAGTGATGCACTGTTATACTGACACTATTCCAAGTTTCTAAAGTTTTATTTAAATTACTATTAGTGTTATATCCATAAATATTATCAGTATTCCACGAAATATTTAAAGGATTGTAGGGGATTGTAGGGGGCGGAAGTAGTGATGCACTGTTATACTGACACTATTCCAAGTTTCTAAAGTTTTATTTAAATTACTATTAGTGTTATATCCATAAATATTATCAGTATTCCACGAAATATTTAAAGGATTGTAGGGGGCGGAAGGTAGTGATGCACTGTTATACTGACACTATTCCAAGTTTCTAAAGTTTTATTTAAATTACTATTAGTGTTATATCCATAAATATTATCAGTATTCCACGAAATATTTAAAGGATTGTAGGGGGCGGAAGGTAGTGATGCACTGTTATACTGACACTATTCCAAGTTTCTAAGTTTTATTTAACTTACTATTAGTGTTATATCCATAAATATTATCAGTATTCCACGAAATATTTAAAGGATTGTAGGGGATTGTAGGGGGCGGAAGGTAGTGATGCACTGTTATACTGACACTATTCCAAGTTTCTAAAGTTTTATTTAAATTACTATTAGTGTTATATCCATAAATATTATCAGTATTCCACGAAATATTTAAAGAATTGTAGGGGATTGTAGGGGGCGGAAGGTAATGATGCACTGTTATACTGACACTATTCCAAGTTTCTAAAGTTTTATTTAAATTACTATTAGTGTTATATCCATAAATATTATCAGTATTCCACGAAATATTTAAAGGATTGTAGGGGGCGAAAGGTAGTGATGCACTGTTATACTGACACTATTCCAAGTTTCTAAAGTTTTATTTAAATTACTATTAGTGTTATATCCATAAATATTATCAGTATTCCACGAAATATTTAAAGGATTGTAGGGGATTGTAGGGGGCGGAAGGTAGTGATGCACTGTTATACTGACACTATTCCAAGTTTCTAAAGTTTTATTTAAATTACTATTAGTGTTATATCCATAAATATTATCAGTATTCCACGAAATATTTAAAGGATTGTAGGGGATTGTAGGGGGCGGAAGGTAGTGATGCACTGTTATACTGACACTATTCCAAGTTTCTAAAGTTTTATTTAAATTACTATTAGTGTTATATCCATAAATATTATCAGTATTCCACGAAATATTTAAAGGATTGTAGGGGATTGTAGGGGGCGGAAGGTAGTGATGCACTGTTATACTGACACTATTCCAAGTTTCTAAAGTTTTATTTAAATTACTATTAGTGTTATATCCATAAATATTATCAGTATTCCACGAAATATTTAAAGGATTGTAGGAGGAGGTGGGGGAAAACGAGGGTAAAATCAAGCATTTTTAAAATTATCTCATTAAAAACCTACTTTTTTACTAATTTTCATGGAATTTTTTTTGTATAAAATGAACATTTGAACTGTTTAGATTTCAAATATATAGATATTTTTAAATTTTTCCCACTATATGCTTTAATATATGGCAATTTAGAGAACTTAGTTTCATACCCTCATTTCCCCCCTGGAAAGGGGGGTAGCTCAAATTAAAGAATATAATGGAATCAAAAATCATTAATATAAAGAAAAAATTGAAACAAAATCATTCCTAATATTCCTCTTCACTTTTATTTCAGAAAAGCTAACTTAGGGAGATAATAATAATAGTAGAATAATAGAATATTTAGCAAAAAAGTATGGTCATGTACTATTAAATTGAGGCTACTCTAAAACTTTACAGATTGCACTGAACTTTACAAAATAAACTTCTTTGTCTATTTCTGGAAATGATGAATAGTTTCCCAGCTTTGATTTGGTTAAGTATTTTACATGATAGTTTCTAGTTTGTATCATTTAGTAAATTAATTGCAAATAAAAACATTACACATGGCATGTTCTTCTGGGCATATTCTTAAAGGTACATTGTTAAACTTAATAGATTAAATTAAATTTTTAACAGTATTATTAAATAAGTTTTTTAATAACACTGTACATTTTAATTACACTAAAATGGTTTTTAAAAAATATCCTCCAATATAATCCAATTTAAGTTCATTCCAGAACCAAAACTCCATTACATTTTACAGCCATAGCTAAGCCTAACCATACCACTACTTTACCCTACTGCCTAAAAATAATTATTAAAAATTTAAATATTGGAATTTTTTTTAGTTATTTTTGCAGAAATACTCTTCAAGAATGTGGTTATTGCATGTAACAATACTCAAGAGCACAGTATGTTTTATAAAATAAAAAGAATAAAGTTTTTAGGAGTGAATTCTAACAGCTAAAACAAAATTAACTTTAGAACAAGAATCTGAATAAATTAATGGTGTTGTCAGATCCTAATGACCAAATAAAATAATCGGAGATCATAAAAAAATATTTCTAAAAATAATAGTTCAAAGAAAAAAATATATAAACATTTAAATTTATAGTGGAAAAATGTATATTTTTAACATATCCTCATTTCCCCCCGTACCACCATTTTCCCCCACCCCACCCTATTCTTTTCATACAAAAGTTTTTGAGAGCGAAGTCAATGTATTACTTTATTTAATAGTGTAAGCATTCGTTACACTTAAAGTTTTTAAAAGTGTTCATTTAAGTATGTTCATTAAATTTGAAGTAAAGTAATTTTGTTTTAAAACTAGACTTCTCACTCAAGTGAAACTTTTCATCGAATTTTCTGAAATATCGACAGGTACAGGAGCGCGGATAGCGCTGTTCACTGCAGGAAGACAGCCGGCACCAGTAGCCAGAGCAGCTCGGAGCTTTCCAGCCCTAACGAGACCTGTTACAGCTTCGTAAGGAGGGCCTTCCAAAAGTTGTCCAACTCTACGTCTCCCACGTCGCCTTCTGACACATTTGGTAAAAAATCGAGGCAGTATTTTTACAAGTCATGCCGAAAACCGACTGTATCAGAGAGTATGGAGTTCGGGAAGTATAATGGACGTATGTCGCCAAGGAACGAGTTCGGGCACCAGGTTAGTTTTAGCTGTTAGTGATTTAAATGAATCCTTTTTTGTTTATTTAACCATATTTTATATCTGATTTCGTTTGAATTTGGTGTAAGGCATCTTTCATCTACTAATGAACGCGTTAGTTAACTTAGTGGGCATTTTTAATCTGTTGTTGAACACATTCAATTATCATATTATAAGTTTTTCATACGTTGTTGAAGTATGGATTCCTTAAGCTGGATATAACTATTTACCAAGGGTAAAATACATAGATCACTAGTATTAAAAGTTATAATATTCAATAAAACATTTTTTAGTTATAAGGTATCAGAACTCCACAGATCGATAGTTAATAAAAATATCACTTATTAGTCTTTCCTCTTTTTAGGACAGTATCGAGTCTGAATATCCGGATCAGCCCACCACAGATGACGACATCCCAATCGAGCTACGTCATCTGGAGGGCTACGAAACTTGCAAGAAGTGTGGCAGCCCATCAGTAGAGTTTTCAGGATTTGGTAATTGTGAAAGTCAAGTGTGCACTTCCTGTCTTCCAGCTGATCCAGAACCATGCGGGAAAAAATCCCGATCCCTGGGCGATTTCTTGAACATGATCCCGAAACTTCTGAGAGTAAAAAAATATGAAAAAGAACCTTTATCCGATCTCCATAAAAGGATATCCACGGCTAGCGACCCTAGAGAGTATGTGGTAAAGACCAGAGGGAGTGACGTGAACGGGATCGTCCGCTCCAAGTCTACAGTATCTATGATGTCTCGTCTGGAGGAACTTATGGCCATGAGTCAGCTAAGCGACAAAGAGGAATCTGTCGCCAATCCAAACTGTTCAGCTGGGCCCAGATCGAAATCAAAACCTTCGATGTTCCAATCGTTTCCGTCTGCTACCACGTTGTTCGAAAGTGTCAATGGCACCGTTGAGATTCAGAACGATGAGATCGTGAAGACTAACCTAACAGCACGACGTTACAACAGTCCGGCCGATGCGCTTCAGAAGTTGAGGCAAGACGTCTCCCTAGATGAGCCTTTCAATATAGCGGAGGCTGTCAAGGAATCGAACGAGGAGAAGAACAACGACGAGAAGGAGGACGATGTTATGAGTCCCACGTTGGAGAGAAAGATGCAGAACAGCGAGTTACTAACACGCAGGAGAAGATCTTCAATAAAGCAGGCGAGCAGTCTAACGGAAACAAAACACCCTCCTGAGTCCAAAGGGGATACCTCTCCATCGGACGGGTCGGATAATAAAGGACGAAGGGCAAGTTTTTAAGTTAATTAGACTTGTTTTGTATAATTGCAAAAGAAGGTTAGATTATTTGTTTGGTTATTAATGCAATAAATCCATGTACAGCTGTAGGAAAAAAATTATTCAAATTAATTCAAAATTTTGAATTAATGCAATTAATTTAAAACGTTATTTATTTACAAAGTCAAAAAGATCCGCTTCTATAGGATGAACAATGACTGCAATAATCATTAGTGTCAACTTTTTTTCCACAGCTGTACCTACAATTTCATTTCAGACTCCGATTTTCTGTCAAAGTTTCTTAAATTTGCATTATTTTAATAGCATATTTTAAGGAATTAAAAAAAATCTAAACCCATATTTAGACTGATGCTTTGTAATTTTAGGTTTGCAAATATGGTTTTTTAAACTTGATGTATCGTTTTTTATTGCAGTCCGAAAGAAGCTCTGAAGGTCGCCTTACTTCATATTATTCCATGCCAGAACTGTATAAATCTACTTTGGAGGAGGAATTGACAGAAAAACCGGAGATGAACTTGCAGAAAGAAAGACACATTAGTTTCTATGAACAAGCTCAAAATATATTTTCCGATAATTCCACAGATTCTCCAAATGACCTATCTCGAAGACACGAATCTACCTTGAGCTACGCAGTCAGAGAACGAAGCAACATAGGACAATACCAAAGAGGTTTTGTTAAAAGAAGTTTAAGTGTGGATACTGGAGACAACTGCTTGTCTCGTCGCGTCCCAAGAAGATTCTCCGCTTCTGCTGCCCAAGGAGTATTGGCTTCAGCCCTCAGAACTTATTCCATGCCCAGAAGTTGCAGTCGAGGAAGTTCAGTGAAGAGCGACACCAGTGTTGACAGTGAAGAATCAATCGTGTCTGTGATTCCTCGAAAAGGTAACAGTATTACGAGTGACACAAGTGTAGACAGCGAGGAGAGTGTGGTTTCCGTTATTCAGAGAAGTACCAGTGAATTTGAGACTCTGGGATCCCAAAATGGCCTGAGAAATAATATTTCTAGATTCGGAAGTCGCTCGGCTCAAGCTTCGCCCGTTACCGTTTTAAGCAGCCAAACATCATCAGCGGAATCATCTCCGCCTCAATCGGGTAAAACGGACGGAAAATTTCCGGGATCTTCTGGAGTCATTGATCAGCTGTTACAGCAGCAACAGTTGCTCCATAATCCTAGCGAAGGTACGCACTCTGAACTTTGCTATAGAACAAAACGGTGTTTGCTGAGGCCCATCTCAGACCCTAAAATTGAAGAAAAACTATCAAGCTCAAATAATTTCGAAGACCTTACTAGTAACCCTGGAACAAGACAAAGTACTGTCGGCTTTCCAAGATCCAACCAAGGTAGCTTAGAATTAACTGAGGAGTTTAAAACTTCAATAAAGGAATATTCTACTTTAAGTAAAGTAAGCTTTTCTCAGAATGGAATAACAAAACATTCTGTTGCTGACATGGCTTTAAATTGGAAATCTGAAACAATAAGTTCCCAAGAAGGTGATTTATCACGCACACCCTCTCCGGTTGGTCCTTTTCAGTATATAACTGACCCTCTAATAACTGGAATCGAAAACAAGGAAATTTCAGACGAAACTGATTTGAAAGAAAATTCTACAAAAACTACTGATACGAAGTCCAAAAGTATACGTTTTAACACAGAAATTATGAATTTTGAAGTGAGCAAAGGTTTGTCTGTTTCAGAAATTCTAAGACCTCCTAATGGAATAATTGATTTAGTGCTAAAAAAATCAAACCTTAAAAGTGATGAAAACAAAACTTTGAAAGACTCAAAGTCTAACTCATCTTCCTTTGATGATTCGAATGAAGCATCTTGCTCAAACGATATTCCGTCAACGAGCAAAAATGAAACCTTAGTGAAAAGTGATAGCGCAAGTTCTGATGACTCCACGAAAAGTAAAAAAGAAAATGACATGAGAAAATCATTTTTTAAACTAAGAGAGCGTTTGGAAAATTTAGCATCGAGCCAAAGCTCAAGTTTAGATATATTTAAAAATGTAGGGCACAGTTTCGGTTCTTTAAAAAATATAAAAGAAAAGATGGATTCAGATAGTTCGAATGATTCATATAAAGATAACAAAGTGTCTTCAAGTCCGAAAAGTCTCAACGATAGTAGACAATCATCTCTCGACGAGTCTAGTCAAGTTACATATTCAGATGAGTCGGTAATGTCAGTTGAAGGAACATCATCCGTCTCGGACGAAAATGACTATAAGAAGACAGATGAGGAAGACGACAATGCGGAAAGCAGTCAAAATATAACTGTCAAGAACGTAGAAGAATGCCAAACAGCAGCAAGCCCTTCACAGAATGGCTTTTCGGAAGGGGTGCATCAGAAGAATTTTCAAATGAAAAAAATCGAAACTTGTACTGGAAAATGTGGTTCTGAACATTATAGGCCCTCCAAAGCATCATCGTTTAGTGATACGGAGCTGCATGTAAAGAAAGGTGGAGCAAGGTGTGCACTTAGAAAGCGGCTTAGAAGGTTAGTGGATAGATTTTGAGATGTAACTTCCGCATAAAATATATTAACGCATAAAATATATTAACTAGTATGTTATTTTAATCACAAAAAAAATCTATTCCGTTTAAATCTATTCCATGTTTTATGCTAAAAATACATTCTAGGTTTGTCTTGCATTCATAAAAAATAACTTGAAACATAAAAAAAAACTGTATGGAAAAAAAGTATAGTATACCCTATACTTTTGTTTCTCTATCTTTGTATTATCTTTTTATATCGTCTCTTTTCGTCATAAAATATTGCAGTCAAAAAATACAGGTTGTTTTCACATTAAATTTTTATTTTAAGTTTCTAATGAATTTACAGGCTTTCTAGATAACTTCGTTGACTAAAATTTATTCGTTTGTAAAAAAGAATTTTTATTATAGATCCTGCGTTACAATCGATGAAGTGGAATGCAGAGAATTCGTTTCTTCTGAAGATACTTCCCCTTCTTCCTCATTATCATTAGAATGGAATGATTTCGACAAAATAGACACGGATTCATCAAGTTACGTAGGTGGCTGCAAAGGCATAACCACAATACCAGAGGACGATATCTGCGGAGGTGAGGCATCTGTTGAAGCACGTTGCGACGATGTAAATGTTACAGAGACTGAGACAAAGTTCAACATTGTAGATAAAGAGATGTGCGTCTTCTTTGAGACGCCTTCCTCATCTATCGGAAAATCGGCTTCTTCATCTTCCAACGCAACGGATTTCTCGACAACATCCGATCGCTTCCGTGGCATTATGCAGAGAGAAAAGTCAGATGACAGATCGTCAAAAGAAAGCGACAGCGACAATTTGAGTAAACTCTCGGACGTGGAGGCCAGATCCGATTCGGCATTTTCCGAAGATTTCGCCAGGAGATGTGACTTGGCTTCTTCGTCGTCTTCGGCATCTATGGATGCCCTGGACTCAGTGCGGGTGAAACTCAGCAATGATACTGAGTGCGATGATGCTTCTGGCTGTTCGAAGCAGATATCAAACTGGGTGTTGGATGACATCGACGAGATTCCAGACGACGAGAAGAACCACGACGAGAAAGGCCAGTATGAAGGAGAGAAGTCACCTGCTGCATCCATTTCTACAGATTGGAAACCAGATAAGTCCATGGATTTCGCGCAAAGAAAAGAAAACTTTTTTAGTTCTGCAGCCGATTGCAGAGACATGTACAGAATCAGTTTTGACAGTAAATTGAAAAGTGACAGAAATGGTTTTGACAATAAGTCCGAAAGTGACAGAAATGGCTTTGACAATAAGTCATATATTGACAGAAGATCTAAAATTGAAAGAAATAGTTTTGACCGAAGGTTCAAAGATGACAGGAATAATAGACGTGACATAGAACAGGCACAACATAATATAGAATCAAATACTGGTTCTCGTGATCTTGTTCCTATGGGAATGATAATGCCGGATCTTGCACCTAATTTTCTGGAACTATTCCCACCTGCACGAAGATTACAAGATGAAAATGAAGCACCTACTGATATATTAGCAGCTTTCGTCGAAACTATCTCGGATATAACATCAGCTTTCGGCGAGCTGTACCCTAGAAAAGAATCAAAAGTTGAAGAGGCTAGTTCTGATGATTCAATATCAGTTGGCATATCGACATTCGAAAGGATATTAACATCAAGCGTTGCAACACATTCCAAAAATCGCCCAAGAAAATCCTTGGATCATCAAAAAGAAACACCTGGCAACGAAGATTTTGCAGAAAAAGTGTATGTATATAATATTGCAGTGCAGTTACATAAAAGACTGTACCTTGATTAAAAAAATAGGATCGATTTTATGCGTTATTGAGCAAAATATATTGACCTTTTTTTCTATCAATGTACATTTATAATCTTTTAAAATTCAATTATTATGCATCTAACTTCTCCACTTCTGGCGAGACTATAATGCACCCTACACAGAAAAATGCCGGATCGAAATATTATTTTTTCCCGAGAGAATCGACCACAGTTTTATTTCACTATAGAAAAATTAACGCACGTCTAAGTGTACCTCAACTGTTTAACGTATTAATTTACGATTTGTTTCATTTGATAGACCTTCAAATTTTGAATATAGTATTCATAACTCGAAAAGAAACATTTGTTTGATGTACCCCTTTTCACTTTTCCACGTTGCGACTTGTCAGGGATAAATCCAAGTGTGGCAATAATAATCGCTCTTCAAAATGTGAAATTCCTTGCTTCTACCAAAAAAAAGGCTAGGTCGTTATCGAATCCTATTGGTCTATTAGCCTATTTAACAAATTCCAAAAAATAGTTTCGTCTGAGTTATTCGAATCAGAAAAACTAAAAACTATACAAAAAGACTTGGTTACCCTAACATTTTTAAAAATCAACGGCGTTTATAGGATCCTAGAATTTGAAAGAAGTTAGGCTTAATGATTTTTGAGCGAAGGGGTAAGAACCAACTTACTGGTGAATGATATGTTTTTAGTTAATTCTCAAATGAAAAAAAGGCATATTACATCAGGAATTAATATTTTTTTCTCAGGCGCAAACTAATATCGAGTATACTCTTTAATTCTTAGCTAAATAGTTTAACACATGTTATATTATTATTATTATCTTTGGTTTATAACGATTTTCAGTACAATGAATTTTCTCTGTATATAATTCATTTTCTCTATGTATTTTAAAAGGCGAAACAGCGATGGAAATGCACAAACAGAAGACAACAATGCTAAGAGTATAAAGTCAGATCTTCAAACCATCGGTCAAACCTTTGTCAAGTTACCACCAGAAGATGATCCCTCACTGAACTCTACACACGCAAAAGATTCCGAAACGAATCCTAAACCACCGACAAAAGACTCTGACTCGTCGCTCTCTGAAACACCCAAATCTGAAAGAAAACTCCCGGGAAAGTTGAAGATCCTCAATCGAACTACCCAAAGTGTGTGCCTGGATCGCGTTCGACAGAATTCTTTCGATAAGGACGACGAACAGTCTGCCCAGTCGACGCCGTGCTCGCCAAGGATGAAGCCAAGACAGAGGTCTGTCGAAGAAGTCATGAGCAGCAGCAGGAATGAACTGAGTCGCAACTCTTCTCTTTCGCAGTCCACTTCCCAGGAGAGTCTTCCAGGCAACGACAGTGGAGGAATGATGTCTTACCACAGGTACTACCACGTCTTCCGTCAAGGGGAACTGGACAGTCTCATCGAAAACCACGTCGACAACTTGCACATCCTGTCCTCCTACTATGACCACGCCAATTGGTGTATTGTAGCAGAGAAGGTCCAAGTGTGGACTATCTGAACACTGAAATTACTAACAGCTCAGGACGCAGCTGAAATTTGTTTTAACGAAACACGGGGGGCTATGCCGGTTGTGGAAGATGTCTAAATGTTGAAAAATTAATTGAAGAAATTGCTCATGACTAATCCAAAATTTCTGTACAAGTACTTTCACAACCCTATTTCTTTTTTTAACAACAGTAATCTGTGCATAGTTGGGGAAAAGTTCAAAATTGGACAATTCGAAGGCATACGTTGTTTTCACTCAACTCACAACCGTTACTTTTTGTTATCTTCTTATGGTCCCAAAGGGCAGAGAAGTGATCACTGAAATTGCTGTTTTCGGAGAAAAAAAACAAAAAAATAAAAATAAATAAAACAATTCTACTATAATACTGTATGAGATGGTGCACACAGTATATCAAAGAGCAGAAGCAAAACTAAAACTGATGTTCAGTGTTCACCGTTCATGCAGCTTGTACATGTACAATGTCCATCCTGCCCTTATAAATTGCCACTCCCATTATTGCAACTTGACAGTGTGGGTCCAAGTGCCGATAATCTCAAAACTGTTATGATTGTTCAAGCAATTTACGCATTTTACCGTCATACTAAGAATGTCCGTTAATCTTAAAGTGCTTCGCTGTTCAGATGTCTTCAAATATGTTTTCTCCCACTATGACCCAGGGTAATTGGATAGTGTTTCTGAAATGTAGACGTATTTCAAGATGGAACAGAAATTACCTTCGATCTCCATCAAGAGGTGTTTTTAAGAAGTTAATCTTTATGCTTCATCTTTAAGCTTAAATATCTCTTGGAACGGAGTCAGATTTGGCTTTAAACTATGCATGCAACTGTGCATTATCCTAAATCCATACTGAAAGTTCGAAAATATCTCAACGCCTATTAACTCACCAAATGAAAATAATTATATAAAAATTCTGTGAACTTTAGGATTGAAAAAAATATCGAATATCTGTAGCTTGACAATGAGACATTTTATTTATTATTTTTAACAACATTAAATAGTGAAAAAATTAAGTACTGAAATTTTGAAACAATAAATTAAAAAAGGAGATTTGTTGCCAATTTGTCTGCTTTTAGAAAATGAAGAGCTTCAATAATTTATCTTTCCTATAAAAGTATATTAGTTTTTTTAGTAACTTGGTGCCAAAAAGGAAGATAATGAATTCGCAATTTAAATTGAGTGTTATCATAATTTTAACTTATTTTAATACTAACTGTTTAATTTTAACTAATTAGTAATTTAATTGACTTGTAATTTGATATCAAATTTCGTAAAGCCAGATTATCTTACAAAAGATTTAAGATGTTATTAATGTATATAATGCTCTCACTCGTCATGACAAGTACGAAACGAATATTTTTACTGCATTTCTTAAAAGTATGCTTTACATATGATTTCGATTTGTTATTAAATTTTACATAATTGGATTACTTTGAAAAGAAAAAAATATTTTAAACTTAATTTAAAAGAGAAAAACTACTGAAACTAAAACGCCTAGCACAATAAAAAATATTCATGATTATTTAACTTTTTTTATAAAAAAATAATGCCTATTATTATTTTCTTTTTTTATCGGATTTATTATCTTACTCATTTATTATTTATGATATATGTGCCATAATGGAAAATTCATGATCAAAACTTTTATGGAACATTAGAAATTACTATTGTGATATTAAATGCGTGACCCATCCTAATAAAACTATTTCACTTTAGTTACATATTTCAGCTGCTTTCGACCTAGATGAAAAAATCATCGAAATATTCATTGATAATCCATATCGATTTATAGAATATGTATTCCGATAAATAAGTAAAAAAACGGCAAAATAAATTATTTTAAGATGATTAATTTGCCAGTGGAAGTATATAATATGTAAGAAGGGATGCAAATTCGCTCAGTTATGTTAATATTTTTTACTAATGTGCCTAATGTTAATAGAATTACTTACTTGCCAACGCACAAATATAAATTTAGATGTTATTGAAGAGTTTTTAGGCAGAAAAGCTTTTCTTATTCCATCATCACTTTTCAATTAGGTAATAAAGTTATAGAAAACAAAAATAAATTACAGCTACTGTGGGGAAAATTTAAAGAACAAAAAAAATATGTCTAGATTTAAGAGAAGATAGATTATTAATATGTTCTATAAGAATTAATGTAGATTGCAGATTACTGAAGTGAGAGTTAGTTTATTTTTTAAATGTTTTAAAACTATGAAAAGAACTAATAGGAAAAATAGACAAATTATCTTCCAAGGTAAGGTAAGTTTGAATAATCGTCGTACTAGAGCTACACGAGGGCTTTTGGCTTCGGGCGTCGTAATTTAGAAAAAAAATATCTTCCAAGAGAATGATATTACTTTGGCTTATACAAATTAAATTCATGTAGGGTTTGAGCTTATGGCAACTCTTAAAAATTTTGGATTTTTCCACTATTCATGACGTTATAGGCTACAGATATTGAAGGCTATAGTCTTATAGAGCGAAGAGAATATATATATTTGTTGGTTTGTGTGTAATGCATATTGCTGTCGAAATGCTACAATTAAAATAAAATAAGACTTAATATCAAAAATCAAATGAGTATAAGAACTTTATTCTATTATAATAAATTTATAGTACAAAATTAATAAATTATAGTCAAAATTATTTGGACCTATTTCAAATTTCGACAGCAACATATCGTCCTTCCAATAACAGAACCACGAATGTGCCAAATTCTAAATACAGTAGAACTCCAATTATCCAAAGCGTTGCTAATTATCCGAATTTCAGGAAAAAAATTCCACCCGGTTATCGTTACTGTTTGTCTTTGTTGGATGTCATATCTAGTAGTTTTTTTGGGCCGACAAATACAAATTACACTTTTGTGAATGAAAATATTCAAATATAAGTTGAATTAAAAAGCTATTAAAAAAAGCTAATAACTCAAATGCCAAAACAGCACCTTACACTTTGGTTTTCGGTAGGGTTGATGATTATAGAAACAAGATCTACATGATCTCACAGCCTAACATAATACATTGATTAATTGATAGAATGTACCCTTATTTCCGATTAACTCCAACTATCCGAATGTAGTTAGGTCCTAATTGCTTCGGATAATTGGAGTCCTACGGTATTGGCGGTTTTTGAAAAGGTGGGTTTAACAGTTTCCGGTTTTATCCATCTCAGTGTTTTTGCACACTTGTGGTTTTGTGTTGTTGAACCGACAATATTATACTTTATTACAGTTTCTACATGTTTCGTAATTACTACATTTATATTTATTATGCTTGTATTGTATAAATTAGTAGCAGATTTCTCTGATTTACTGATATATTTGTATAAATGGCGTATCTAATCTTATTAGATATATAATAACACTTTTTGTATTCCATATAATGACGCATTGTTACTTGAACACTTGTTAAGCAACGCAATTAACTTATTAAATGTGAGTAAGTATCGTATATCTTTCAAGACTATTATGTTGATATTTTTTAATGCATCTTAGCTATTTATAACGCAATGGACCAATTGAGTAGTATCATTAAAATATGTATAATTTAACTTTTTCTTAACTAAATTAACTGTTTCCTATTATTTTTACAAGCTCAAAATTACCATTAGTTTTTAAAAGTTACAGGCTTTTTGTGTTTGTCCAAGCAATACATTTATGACGACAAAAACTTCAAGTAAAAGTTAAAGTATACACACCTATTACATTAGTTTTGCTCCTAAAAGAGTTATTTTTAAAATTATAGACATCTTATATCGCTTTTGCAAGAAAATTAGCATTGAACAACTGATATGAACTAATACCTTATTTTTCAGAAAAACATATTAAAATAAAAGAACTGGTCATTGAAGGAAAGTGCCTCTTTAACGATATTTTGTGGTCCATCGCTCTTTTCAAACACCCAAAATTATAAGAAAAAATGTAAAACCCCAAAATATGCCACTTTTAAATAATTCAAAGAAAACTTTTTTGCTGATAGATAATTATAAATTATTACAAAATCCAAATTTTAATTACAGTTAGATCATTTAAATAAGCAGTTATCGCAATGAAAGAGAGCGGTTAGTTTCAGAAGACCAAAACTGTATGTTTAACTGTATGTAAACTATGAAACTCTTTTGTTTGTTTCTACTTCTACTAATAGTCGGCGACAAAAACTAACCGGACTTACTCGGCCGGAAAGTTAGAATTTTAGTTGGCAAATCCATGTTAAAAAATGTTGACTAAGGCCGGAAGGGGTTAATGTAATGAGCATTCTATATGTGTTTGAACTTGGTGATTTTTTGTGTGTGTTATTGTATCTCTCTCTATATATAAAATTTCTACTATTTGTGTGATGTATGTATATACTATTGAGATAAATCCTCTATATATTACTGTAAAATGTAATTATTTTGTCTCAGATCAAAACTACCAAGTGTTTTTGTTGAAAAAATAATCAATATCATATGAATTATCTATTTTATTCTGAAAAATAAATGGAATATCTAATATACCAAAAAGTTGAAATTAAACCTGTTTAAATTTAGTGTAATAAAACTTAAAAGAATTCAGATTCAACTAGGCTTGATTACATAAATGGTATATGAATATTACATATCAAATGGTCTTTCATTCAACAATAAATACAGATATTTCAAAAATAGATTATATATATGAAATGAATGTAAAAATAAAATTAATATGTAAGATAATTTATTATTCTAAATAAATTGTTTTAAGTGAGTATGCTTTTTTATTCCAAAATTATTTTTTAAAAAACATTTATTTGTAAATTTATTTAAATGTCTTATATTTTTTATATAATCGATTTCTACTGTTAAGCTTAACAAACCAAGACAATTTTTAATGTTAATGCATTTTTCTTGTATATTGTTGCAAATAAATCCGAAGTAAATATAAAAAAGTAGTGCTTTTGTTGTTTCTAATGCCACTCGGAAACCGAGCCCGGAGTAGAGAACTACCCGATTTTAAGGCAAAGTGGGGCGGCTTCCGTTTTTATTGAGCGCCACAAGGGAGGAAGTCCGACTTTTGCTCGTCAGCATGACACATCCGTTTTACAGGAAGGTCCCTTTCACACATCCATTCTCACTCACATATCGGAATTTTGATCCAGATCAAAGGCCGATAATCCCCTGATCTGGTACCCCCAGAGGTATTAATTTGGTATGGGAACATGAAGGACTTTGTGACCACGACATATTTAACGTGCCCCAGCCACCATTAGCAACACGGCGGTCTTTAGCCGAATACAAGCGCCGACCCAGCAACCATCAGCATTGCGAGCACCGCCGGGGACAGAACCCACAACCCTTCCGATGCGAGCACGACGCTTCACACGACTGAGCTACCGCGGCTCTAAAGTAGTGCTACAGAACGTTAAATATGTTGTTTGAGATTAAAATATTGAAATAGTACTTAAACGATAGTTTGTTTCTTCTTTTCGTAACACTTTTATACAAAATCAACACACATATTAAATACCGGTTTAGTTCGATCGGAAGACGGTTTGCAACACATTTACCATTGAACGTAAATTGTAAACATGTTTAAAGAGCAAAATCTTTTGAAAACAACTACATTTCAAACTTTTATTTCAAAACACCGTTAGTACAAGACTATACGTTCATAAAAATATTTTTTATGTTGCTACATTTCATTTAAATATTATTTTAAGAAGTTACAGAAAAATTGCTTTTTATTCATGTTCCTGCTCATATAATTTGAATAAATAACCACACCTCAACAATTTAATTCCTGATTGTGAAAGTTCGCCATAAAGAGAAACTATTTGCCCAAAAAATTAAAATGGGTTGTTCGTGCGTATGTCAACGTTTGACGTGAGCACAAGGCAGGCGTGGTCGTTCCAGTTGTTCATTTAGCTATTGCTATTCAGTGTTATACTTTTAGTTTCTCTGGAGACTGATACTTTTTAAAGATATTCTTGTTTAAAACTGTATCGAAATTTCATTTTTTAGAAAATATCCCCTTATAGCAATCAACATCCAATCAAAAGTTTTGGTCAAATAGTCTCTTATTGTGATTTTTTATAATCCTTAATCAAATTTTGGTGGAATTTGTGCTTATTCAAGTTATAAAGGCAAGAACATGACACCAAATGCAATTTTTTGTAACATTGATTCATAAAAAAATTTAAATGAAATAAAGCTGCATGAAAAATGTATATTTTTAGGGAAATTTCGTTTTGTACTAACCGATTTTTTAACAGTTTTACACTTTAGAATGTTTTTGAAAAGTATAGCCGGTTAAACATGTTTTTACGTTTCATGTTTGATGAGAAATGCGTTGCAAATTCATAAATGTTGACATTTTCTACCGACGCGGGATATTCTTTTATGGGCTCAATCCTACACGTTGTTCATATGGCATAACAAACAACAGCAGCTTTTGTAGGCCGCAGGGGGTCTTTCTTTCAGGTGCGATAAATAGTTCAGTGAACGCATACCTCCGTACCCAACACGCAGAGCACGATGGTAACATGCGCTCTGCACTGGCAACCGAAAGCCTACCACCAACCAATTCGGATACAGAGTGAGCCTACATATTCCAAGCACTGTTCTCCATATCTGCTTCGGTGGAATCACCTAAAAATAGAATTAGTTCCCTAAAACCGGAGGATATATCCGTGCTACACTCTTAAAACAAAAGAGTGAAATTCACTCCTATAGGGGAGTGCATTTTCAGCACCGGAAAGGAGTAGAAATTAACTCAGACTGAGTTAAAACCGCTCGTTTGTTTTAAGAGTGTACATTTCTTTTCAAAAGCAGTTAAAGTTAGTCAAGACTCTCCCTCTGGAGTATAGTCAAATGGTAAAAATTAATAATGCGACATAAACATCTGTAACTATTTCTCAACGAACACGACAAAATCTAAAAAAGAATTCATTTAAGGCATTATACATACCCAAACACAAGGCCTTGGGAAGTCTTTTCTTTGGCGTGTGGAAAGAGGGAGCAGTATGAAACGCGAATGGATCGACATATGTTTTTTAATTTCATGTGGTTTGGCTTTTGTAGGCCGATGAATTCCATTGCATATCGATGAGTTTTAGCTTAATACTTTGATTACTTTGGCTTTTGTAGGCAGACGGGGGTCTTTCTTTCAGGTGCGATAAATAGTTCAGTGAACGCATACCTCCGTACCCAACACGCAGAGCACGATGGTAACATGCGCTCTGCACTGGCAACCGAAAGCCTACCACCAACCAATTCGGCTACAGAGTGAGCTTACATATTCCAAGCACTGTTCTCCATGTCTGCTTCGGTGGAATCACCTAAAAATAGAATTAGATCCCTAACACCGGAGGATATATCTGCGAAACATTTCTTTTCAAAAGCAGTTAAAGTTAATCAAGACTCTCCCCCTGGAGTGTAGTTAAGTGGTAAAAATTAATAATGCGACATAAACATCTGTAACTATTTATCAAAGAACATGGCAAAATCTAAAAAAGAATTCATTTAAGACATTATACATACCCAAACGCAAGCCCCTGGGAAGTCTTTTCTTTGGCGTGTGGAAAGAGGGAGCAGTATGAAACGCGCGTGGATCGACACCTGTTTTTCAATTTTATGTGGTTTGGCTTTTGTAGGCCGATGAATTCCATTGCATATTGATGAGTTTTAACTTAATACGTTGATCACTTTGGCTTTTGTAGGCCGACGGGGGTCTTTCTTTCAGGTGCGATAAATCGTTCAGTTAACGCATACCTCCGTACCCAACACGCAGAGTACGATGGTAACATGCGCTCTGCACTGGCAACCGAAAGCCTACCACCAACCAATTCGGCTACAGAGTGAGCTACATATTCCAAGCACTGTTCTCCATGTCTGCTTCGGTGGAATCACCTAAAAATAGAAAATTAACACAAAATCTAAATTTTTTTCAAAAGCACTTAGCACGTTATCACAACTCTCATTCACTCTCAATGTAGTTAAATTGCGTGTTAAAATTAATAATGGATAAACACTGTAACTACTCTAAAAGATGAGAAATCAAAAAAGAATTCATTTAAGACATTATACATACCCAAACGCAAGCCCCTGGGAAGTCTTTTCTTTGGCGTGTGGGAAGAGGGAGCAGTATGAAACGCGCGTGGATCGACACCTGTTTTTCAATTTTATGTGGTTTGGCTTTTGTAGGCCGATGAATTCCATTGCATATTGATGAGTTTTAACTTAATACTTTGATCACTTTGGCTTTTGTAGGCCGACGGGGGTCTTTCTTTCAGGTGCGATAAATCGTTCAGTGAACGCATACCTCCGTACCCAACACGCAGAGTACGATGGTAACATGCGCTCTGCACTGGCAACCGAAATCCTACCACCAACCAATTCGGCTACAGAGTGAGCCTACATATTCCAAGCACTGTTCTCCATGTCTGCTTCGGTGGAATCACCTAAAAATAGAAATTAACACAAAATCTAAATTTTTTCAAAAATGTCACTTAGCACGTTCTTTCACTAAGCTCTTCAATTTTGCAACATCTTCAATGTAGTATAAAATCTTGCCGAGTTGTTCAATGATTTATTAAAATTTTACAACTGGATTTAAAAACTGAACTTACCCTAGAAAGATGAAGAAATGCGAGAAATTCAAAACGTGTAATCCTAAGTCCACTCGCAATCTTAGAAGGGTTTTTTTTTGCAGAATTGATGATCTTAATTGGTGGATCTCTAGTATTTCAGAGGACACGGTTTGGAGAAGTTAGAGTGAACCTTAAATGAATAAAAACTTGTACATACACAGAATATATATCTAATTATATGAGAGTAAAAGTAAGTTATTTTTAAATTCTGAATTAATTGCACATATACAAAATTTAAAAGGCTTCTTTTTTATAACATATTAAAAATTGGAGCTAAGATTTGATTAGACGAATAACCTCAAGGGTCAAATATATTTTGTAACGTGTTGTTAAAATGTTATTTTCAGGTGTTTGAAATTACAACAGTGATGCACAATTACGCGTACAAGTACATCAATAAAGTATTAAGTTTCAACACAATGTTACAAAGATAAATTAGATATTAATATTACAGATTTCCTTCTATTTTTTTTATTTAATTTCTATGAATTTATTGAATGATGATTGAAATGGAGATTCTTTTCAAGGAAAATGGCAACAAGATAATAAAAAAATAATATTAAATTTTGTTTAATAACTTAGTTTTCCTGTAAAATTAAAATAAAACTTCAAAACCTAATATATATTCGATGCTGTGTTTCTATTTTAAGTTGGGTTGATATGAATTATCGTCGCACTAGAGCGACACATTGGCTATTGGTGACGGGCGTCATAATTAAGAGCCCCAGTAAGTGACGACCCGACACCTGAACAGGCATCCAATGTAGCTTTTAGTAACAATATCGTTCGCAGCTCGTGTGAACACAGAACGTTTTATAGGTTGGCAGTTATTTTGGCAAAGCCCTGGCCCGAACCTGTTACTTTTTTTTATTTACAACGATCTGTATTATATTTTAATTCTTTTTAATACTTATCAAACGAAACGGTAATACTCTAATTTTATAACAGCAGCATTTTAAGTATTACATGGCTAAGAAATACAGATTAAAAGTTAAAAAATATATTTGCAAAAATAATCTTGAATTTCATATAATTGTTATTAATGCACGGCTACTAGTTTAGTTTGATAAGTAGATATTTTATACCGCGTTTATGTATAAACATGTCACTAAAGAAGTGGGAAAATAGCTTATTATGCAAGGTATTATTTGTTTTAACCTTGCTGCGATGTAGTTAGGACAATTTTTCTTAATTCTTTTTAACAATATACGTTAGAAACACTCACCACACTTCAGATAAAATTTATAAAATTCTAATAAAAAATATTTTGATTGTATATATAGTTATTTTTGTTATATTTCAGTTTAACTATATTCTAAATTAGAATAGGGGGCTGGGGAGCCCAGTTGGTTGAGACGTTTGCCTTGCATGCGGAAGATCCCAGGTTCGGGTCTGGGCATGGCCAAAATGACTGCCGACCTATAAACGCCCCAAAAATGTCCGACAAATAATACCCCATGTACAGGGAGTGCACGTTAAATATGCTCCAAAGTCCCAACACTGCGTACGATGTCGCCCTTAACGATTGCGTTGGTTGCCTATTTAGGTGTCGGATCATCACTTGACTTTGGTTCTAAATTATGACGCCCGTCGCGAATAGCCCTCGTGTAGCTCTAGTGCGGCGATAATTCAAACTATTCTACCCTAAATTAGAATAGTAGTTTTCACTAATCACAATTTTTCAAAACTGTATAAGGTTATGTAAATCTTGCCACGATATTCTTTGATTTATCAGGACATTAAAACTGCTTCATATTTTTTTAAAAAAAAGTCTACTTACCCTTGGAGGAGGATAAGATGCGAAGAAATTCAAGATAATTTTGTAATCCTAGGTCCAATCGCAGGCTTTGCAGCGACTTTTCAGAGAAATAGAGATCACAATCAGCTCAAGTAGTTTGGCGTTGAATGTAAACTATAATAAATGAAATCTCTTTTATTATATATTCTATACAATAAAACAGTATAATAGAATAAAGTTATTTCTTAAAGAAAATTACATAAATACAAAAATAACTTGCAAGATGAATTCTGCACCAATCCAAAAAATTGAATGCTTCTTTTTCTCAACAGAATTTTTTAATAACAGGATCAGATATTTGCTTAGACGAAAAACAAAAAGAGACAAATACTTTGGTGTAGGGTTTTATAATGTTATTTTCAAAAGATTTGGAGTAAATTGTTCGAATTAAAATTTAAAAAATGGTATAACGAAAGGTAAATGCTACATACCTATGTTGATCTTGATACGAAAACTGCCAAAGAACATATTTTTGGGATTCAAGATGAGCTGCTAATAAATGCGTCCACTTTTAAAGATGGCGTCAAAAGATCTGAAATTTCAACAATGATAGACTCGATTGCTTATAATCGCATTATTATAACATTCATGTTTTACATTTATACTTATATTTTTAATTGTTAAGGAGGTTATTCATTTTTACCTTTGTTAAACTCAAGTGATTCACTGAATTCAGAGGAAATTGAAATTAAATTGCGTACTATACTAATTAAAAAAAAAGACATTTGGGATAGAATTTTACCCTCCGAGAGAAAAGTAAATTGGCTGAAGCGGAAACTAGTTTTCTTTGCATGTGAACAAAATTTGAATTTTAACATTATATTTAAAATCTTTTTATTGTATTTCTAAAGCTGATTTTGATAATTGACTCCTTCAGGCGTCAAATTTTAAAATATAGTAAAATTATAAAATTTATAATTATTTAAACAATTAATGTGTTTCTGGAAAACCTGACAGTCAGGTGACATGCTAATACGTCTGTGTCCTTTACATAGGATTTCAAATTATATATTTTTCTATTACTTTAAGACTCTCATATTCTTATAATATGGAACAGAAAAGCGGGCAAATATTAAATAAGTTTCTGATAAA
Organism: Oedothorax gibbosus; assembly: GCA_019343175.1. Lineage (NCBI taxonomy): Eukaryota > Metazoa > Arthropoda > Arachnida > Araneae > Linyphiidae > Oedothorax > Oedothorax gibbosus. Next base: position 29,744,365 of record CM033272.1, read on the forward strand.
CAAATCTGAGGACTGATAAACAAACGGACCGACAACAACAAGTCATATCTTCGAGCAAAAAAATGAAATCTGATGTTTAGATAATAAATTAAAAGGAGGAACGAATAGACACGCAGACAGACGGACTTAAAATCTCCAGGATATACCCCATCTACATTTCTTTGATGTATTCTTTAATTCTTTTGATTTAGTTATTTTTTTAATAGTATTGATGACTTATATTTTCTTTCGAATTATAGTGTCATAATTTTAACATAAATAAATTAATGAAAGAATATTTCAATTGCGATTCAATATTATGCCATTTGGCATTTTTGAGTATTAAGTAGCCAAAAAAATTTTAATTAATAGCTGATTATAATTAAATTTATAAGCAGCTAGAGAAAAATTTAAATAATACTATTCTAAACGAAATACAAGTTCTAAAAAATATTTTTATGTCGTAAATATTTTATATTCAAACGAAATAGTACTGTTTACAAAAGCAAATGCACATAATAATTAAAAATATTTAATCTATTCATTTCCTTTACTTTATTCACTAAATGTTTAGGTGTTGGATCTTACTTAACATTCTGAGCATTAAGAATAGATTTTAGTGTAAAGTTGACCTCTGTGTCAGAAATTTTATTATTATGTATAAAGAGTTTTAAAATAGGGTAGACCGAGGAAAATGTACATTTTTTTAAAAAAAATCACATTTTCCGTCTATTAAATGTATATTGACAGACGCTCTGCTCGAAATGCAATAGAAAAATACAAGCATACAAGATGCATAGAAATAATAACAAACTTGTAGATTATAGTGGTTTTATATAATGTTCACTCTAAATAAACATTTTCTAGCAATAAAAACAAATATTTACAAGTAGTTTTTCCATTTAATAAAAAAAAGTCAAAATTTTGAACTTTTTTAAAACGCTACTCCTCTTTCAATTTTGAGAATAACTCCAAACTTTTATAGTTTGTTTTTAGTACTATTTGTTCAAGAACTGTGCACGGATTTTAAAATGTGAGCTACAGTCAAAAAGTAACATGCATTTATACAGAAAATCACAAAAAAATTACAAATTATTTAATTCAACATTTAAAAAAAAAACTATACATAGTAGACCTTATTCCATGCACAATTTTGTGCACCATTTATATAAGAATACAGGTTTAAAAAATTCAAAATTCTAACTTAATTAGCAAAAACGACTTAGGGATTTATTAAACACAAGAACTGAAAAACGCAAAACAGAGAAAAAAAAATTGAAAGCAGACGAAATACGTATTCAAACTTATAGGAATGAATCCAGAAAATATTTAAAAACTTTTTTTCTACAGAAGATATCTTTATGAAACTTTCAGTAAACGTTCAGAAAAATATTGTAAATAATAAGAAGTAAATCACCTAAACCTCACCGCCTCGAAGGAATCACCTAAAAATACAATACGTTTCCCTGAAATTGGAAAAATATCTTCCGCTACATATATTTCTATACGACAGTTTCACTGAAACAAGACTCTCCCTCTGGAGTACAGTTACATGATAAAACTAATAATTATACGACATCAATCTATCATTGGTTCTATGTATCATATTTAGCAATTCATTTCATCTGAAAACTTGCAAAATCGCACGAACTTTAAATAGGTAAAAATAAAGAACATTACATGGCAAGAGTTTTGCTAGAAAAATAAAAACACAAATACCTGAAAAGATTTTTAAAAAAACATATTTTGTGCTTTCAAGATGCAAAAAAAATAGTTATATACGTCATTTTTTAGATAAAGTTTTGAAGGTAAACTCATTGATTTCATAAATCTCACAATAGTTTCAGTGCACATTGATTAAGTAATAAACTAAAAATATAACAAACTCCAAAAATATATTTAAAAAAAAATCTACTACTTATGGTATTTCTTAAAAAATAACCTAAAAAAATAACATTTATACAATTTCAATACCAAAACTTTATTACTTTTCATCTGTTTGTACAAAAAAAATTCACATACGGTATAATGTCTAACAAGCTCAGGCGTAGCTTTTGTACCTGGCCCTGATTCTAAATTAAGACAGTCATGTGTTGCTCTAGGTCACGAAAGTTGAAATGGGCACGGCAGGCCTTGGCCCACAAATGGGCTGTTGTGCCGAGGAGTTTAGTTTTTTATGTGTTGCTCTAGTGAAACGTTAATCACCAAACACATCTATAACTATACCTTAAAGTACTATTCTGGAAGTTACTTTGAGAGTATTTTTTTATCACGCTAAAAAATCATCCGACCTCTAAATTTACTGCTTACTCTAAAGCTGTTTCTGTCTAACCACTTTAGCTACACAAATTTTATTGACAGAGATACTTCATGAAAAATTTATTTCAAAATTTATAAAGTAAAGAAGTAGATAAAGTACCTCCATGAGTTACCATTTAATAATAATAATCTTTATTATTACAAGAACAAAAAGTACAAAAGAAACGATATAAAAATACTATGACACGTCAAGAGGAAAAAATCCCTACACGAGAACAAAAACTTATAGTTTAAAACAAACACATAAACAAATAAGATTAGATAATAATGATAAGACAGACAAATAAGGTATTTCCTCTGCTATTTGTTTGTAAATGAATTCAAATGAGTTTTTGTAAAGAAAAATAAAATTTATTGAAACACACATCATTTATATGAAAGTTTTGAGGATTCATGTATTTATAATGCTCCCGTATGATGCCATATAATCCTTAAACTTACATATAACCCTTAAAAAATTTACTGTACCTACAAAATAATAACATACCGTTGCAGCTAAGATGATTTTCTTTTAATCGGCATTTCTGGTGTCACAGTTAGGCAATTAGGGTACAAAATATTTATTAAAATCAGACAAACTGTGCAAAGCAACTTCTTAGGCAAAGGCTGAAGCTGGAATGACAAAAAATAAGCTTTGTTACTTATTTTCATTGTTAGCATACATTATTGTAAAACAGCTGAAAATAAAACATTAATTGTTTTTCTTATGAATCAAAATTCTTATATATGTAACCATTGTTTAAATACAATAGAAAAGACATGACATTTTAATATTTAAATGAAGGCGGCATAAATGAAGAGTAATACGGGATAGATATACTATAACATAGTTCAAAGTTTTTACTTTAAGTCTTTTGAGTCCTTTTCAGTACCCAATAGTATACATATATTTTTCTATTTCAATGAATAAAGGAATAATTCCTGGTTCATTCACTATAAGATAGTAAATATTATTTTTTTTCATTTATTTTTTTATGCTTGATCATATTTACGTAACTCGATTCTAATTTTATTTTCGATTTTATTTGCTGTTAACAAATAGAAATATTGGAAATATGAAGGAATTTTTATGGATAAGTGGGGAGTTTGTATTTCATTCAATATTCCCAAATATTGGACATGCATAGAAGAGCAAGTCTATTTCGTTCTCTTTATTACGGGCGTCATAATTTAGAGCCCTAGTAAGTGACGATCCGACACCTAAAAAGCATCCAATGTAGCTTTTAGTAACAATATCGTTCGCAGCTCGGGAATTTAAAGCATATTTTACATGCACTACCACTACGTATATTATTCGTCGAACGTTTTGGCTGCACAGAACGTTTTATAGGTTGGCAGTTATTTTGGAAAAGCCCTGGCCCGAACCTGTTACTTTTTTTTTTACAATGATCTGTATTATATTTTGATTCGTTTTAATACTTATCAAACGAAACGGTAATACTCTAATTTTAACAGCAGCATATTAAGTATTAAATGTTAAGAAATACTGATTGAAAGTTTAAAAAAATATTTGCAAAAATAATCTTGAATTTCATATAATTGTTATTGGTGCACGGCTACAAGTTTAGTTTAATAAGTAGATATTTTATACCGTGTTTACCGTTATTATCTACGCTTTTGTAGGAGTCGCACAGTTTAAATACTACGCCATGATTGTTATCATTAAAAACATTAATAAAATTTATGTTAGGAACAGACTCTTGATGACAAATAGATATTACTTTCGTCTGACAAACCAACTTAATTCGAAATTCCTTTTTATTTTAATACCAAAGTAAACTTATCCAAAACCCTTTTCAGACTAGTAATCCTTTATGTCAGCGTGACTTGGATAATAAAAAAAGATAGAAGAAAACAGACTACTGAGTTTTGAAAGAAATATGCTTCGATCAATCTTCGAGCAGTTAACGAAAAAAACGCATGAAGAAGTCTATATTCATGAAGTATATAACTAGTACAAACAACCTGACATACTATAAGGTCACCATACTTTTTTGTATATTTCGTGGTTGTAGGCGATTCTCCAAACACCGTCTTGTATAACTGGTCCAAAAATCTTTCTTTGTATTTTTCTTTCAAATATAGATAAAAGTTCTTCTTCTGCTCTGTTCAGAGCCCAGCATTCACTGCCATACCAGGGCCACAGGTCTTATCAGGGTTTTATATAGGTTTACTTTTGTTTTAGTGCTAATGTATTTTAATTTTAGTTGGCTTTTAAGTCCATAGAAACATCTATTAGCCATTGCTAATCTGCTTTTAATTTCGAGCTTTAAGTCATTGCAGCTTGAGATTATTGTGCCAAGGTATTTAAACTGCTTAACATTTTCAAATGTGTAATTAATTATCTTTAGTGGAGCCCTATCTACAGTTTTACTTGTCGCAATCAAGTACTTTGTTTTATCTTCATTGATGGTTAACCCCATCTTACTAGCTGCAATCTCAAGTGAGGCGAAAGCATCAACAACGGCGTTTTTCCGTATTAACACTAAACGATAAAGGTTGAAACATATAATGAAATTATAGCCACTAACAAGAAATAAAAGTATCGTAAAAGCTTCTTAAACATATCCTCCTTATCCACTACAACATGCGGGATCTGCTACTTATTATGGAATTACCCGCATGAATTCGGTTATTAGTGTATTAACATCCACGTGCTGACCCTTGAATAATGCCGTAAATAGCGGCTAAAGACATTATTTGAAATAGAAGTAATAGGGCTTTTAAAGGTAGAGTGGTTGGGGAAGCTCATTTCTTTTAAAGGAATCGTTTAACAAAAACGGCTATTTCCCTCACATTAAAAGAAAGAACAGTAATTGCGTCTTAATTCTGTTATTATTGTTTTAGCAATTTTGTTTTTCGTTAAAAAAGGAAGGTGGGGCTCGTTGGGACGTAACACATGGCCTACCTGGGTAATTTTTTATAACAGGAATTAGTTATTTTGAAAGGTCATGCCTATGGTAGAATACAGTCTATAATTGTTTATTGAGATTTTCAATCACTTGTATTTGTGAAAAACAGTCGATCTATCATTGATTGATTTTAAAATAAGCTGTAATTCATGAACTTCAAAATCTGCAATTTATAATTGAGAATATTTTAACAAAATTATACAAATACTAGTATTAGCCTGTATCTTCATAGAAAGTAATCTATAGTTGTTCATTGTAAAAAGCAATCCATATAACATTGACTGGTTTGAAAAATAAGTTGTAACTCATGAACTTCAATATCTGCAATTTGCAATTGGGAATATTCGAACAAAATTATACAAAAAATATTAGCCAGTATCGTCATAGAATGTAGTCTATATAGTTGTTTATTGTGATTTTATATCACTCGGATCTGTGAAAAACAATCGATCTAACATTGTTTGGTTGTAAAAATAAATAATAACTCGTGAACTTCAAAATATGCAATTTAAAATTGGGAATATTTGAACAAAAGTATACCAATAACTATTTGTCAGTATCGTCGTTCTTTTATTTTTTGGCTCACTTTAATTCTACGAAAGGCTTGCTCTAAAATAAGCAAAATTAGAATTGTTAACAAAAGAGTTTGTATTTTCATTTTTGAAATTTATTCTCAAATAATTAAATTTAAAAAACAAAAACAAAATAGGTGATGAATGTTTAGAAAGATAGAAAAGTAATTTTGTACTTTTCTAATTTGCATTAATATATATGTGGGTCATTCTCTGTAAAAGAGACAAATTGATGTCCCGGATACTTTGGTCTTTATTTTAAAAATTATATATGCATGTTTGTGATTTATTAGTGTAAACTGACCCACAACCTAACTAGTCCCACTTAAAAAATATCAAATAATTATAATTTACTTACATAAAATTTCATTTAAATACCCAATTTGTCACTCCCTCACACTGTCCCTGTATGCATTTTCAACTTTTAACGTCCTATAAAAGGCCGTTTTAAATATAGTCCTTTTTGGCGGCACTATTTATGGTTAATTTGGCTCTGTAGTTTCCGAAAATGTATCTGATGTTTTTCTACCATCAATAGTTTTATGTAATTTTATGAGTATGTCATGTCCCTGGGTTATAGAGTCACTCCTATAACACTGCTTTAAAGTTCAATTAAAAACTTACTAGACAACTAAGAAATCGAATTTAAATTGGCATGTTATTCTTAAAGGATTGAGGCTTCTAAATCAGCCATCAGTTGTTTTGATCCATGAGTGATAACGTTTTTACAGTACTTTTAATATTAAAAATATCATGGGAGTCTTTTAATGTCGTCACTCGCTCAATCTCATTTACTGATTATAGATAAGTTCGAGAATTTTTTTACTAGTCTCAAATTGTAGGCATTTAAATGTAGATTAACATACAATCTTTAAAACTTATAAAAAATTATTTGAAAATGATGTTATTTGATTTTTTCTACGGAATCGTCACTTACACGTCACTAACTCACATATCAGCCTTGAAGGTCAGTCCACATTGGATAACTTCATCTTGGATCTTTCTTTCCAAGCGCATTCAATACCGATCGGTTGTTTCGCTTCAACTGTAGATTTTTAAAAAACGCATGCCTTTAGATATTTCACGAGAGTAATTATTCGTATCTTCTACGTTATGATCAAGAGTTAGGGTTAGTTTTAATTATCCTTACATTAGAACTACACTAGGGCTATTGATGACGGGTATCGTAATTTAGAACCACAGTCGCGTTATCATCAAGATATTTATGACGAAAAACTCTAAAATAAAATGCGGTCGCAATTTTTTTAAGCCGCTCTTCTCGATCAGGAGCCGTTTACTCTAATCACGTCATACGCATATTAAACTTATTTAAAACAGTTTATTCCATTGAAATTATACTTGACAAAATGCCAATATTCAAGTATGGTTGGTGTCGACCTCATCACTTGACCAGGGTTCTAAATTACGACGCCCAGTCGCCAATTGGCCCTCATGTAGCTCTAGTTTGACGATATTTCAAACTAACCCAACCAAACTTTCCCATTTAAAGAAAAAACTCGCATTCCTTTAGAGATATATATCGTGTACTCTGTCTACTGTAGGTTTAGTGCGCATTTATTCAACCAAACTTATTCCCACCTAGATTTAAATCATGCGTTTTGGAACTGAAACACCATGCGTAACTTTTGGGGCAAGTCAAAAAGGCATGCAATGTTTTCGGTGTCGCATGCGCGTATATATTGTCTGTTGCGCATGCTCAGTATCTACAGAAGTTTACGTCAGTTGTCAAGTATGGAAAATATGTATTTTTTTTTAAAAAATCATCAATAGGATCTGAAACATTTTTTTTACTATATATGAATGTGTGCTACACATCTAAAGAAAATTATTCAATAAGAAAAATATGAAAATATTTTTTTCTTCCAGTTTTTAAAAGTGCAATTTGTCCCATTTACAGAGAATGACCCATATACATTAGTTTTAGTTGTGTTTCTTCCAAGTAATAAGTAATATGAACTGCATTTGATATTAGTAATGTAAAATAATTAGTATACTATTTATTAAATATATTCAGTATTACAAAAAAATTAGTTTTATTTATTAAATATACATTAAGTATTCACTAATTAAATGTCAGATTTTTTTAAGAAATGTTTTTTGCGGTATTTTCTTTTTAAGGTGTATAACAATGTGAGGAAGCAGTTCTAAGTAACATTTACTGTCTTTAGTACTTATTTTACTTATTATCTAGCATTTTACTTATTTTATTTTTAAAAGCAGACGTAATTTTTCCTTTACATTTAAATATTAATAATTCCTTTTGGTGAAGTTTTTTTTCATTGTCCTTTGTTTTTTAAATGGTATTAAAAATTAAACTTGTTTTGAAATGTTTTGAAGATGATAGATAGTTTCAATGTTTTATGTTGATATGGCTTTAGGTATATTTATTAATTTAAGAAGTAAAAAAAATATGCCAAAATTTTCATTGTAAAATTAAGTGCATATTTTCCTCACTAGATTGCAGCACCACTTAAAAATCAAATGTGAAGCTTTCTAATTAGTAAGACTTACTGACTGAATCGCGGGGCCCGGATGGCCGAGTGGTTTGTTGGACCATTACGCTCATTTTATTTTAATAACCCTTTCTTTATTCTTTCGCAAAGCTACCCTGGTAATATTTTGAAGCTTTAGGTAAATTTTTATTTTTTTAAATAGCTAAAAAAAATATTAACAAATTTATCTTCGTATAACAAGAGCATATTTTCCCCACTAGGTTGCAGCACCACTTAAAAATAAGAGGTTGAGCTTTTAATAAGAGAATGAAATTATTTGGACGATTATATATAGAACTATTTGTGGAAAACTGGGAAAACGATTTGGACAATTATAACACATTAACAGTAGCACAACAACAAATAAAGGAAACAAAGAAAAGACTTGTAGCTGCCTCGAAGTCTACAGATCATTATTTACTTGATTATTCCTGTACGATTCTGTAGTGAATGAAGTAAGTGATATTAAAACTTATATTCTATACTTTTCTGAAAATGTACAAAATCTTAAATTAGTTCCAGTATCCAGATAAGAATGTTGCTTCATCTATTGAAACTAAAAATTTAGGCATACAGAGTGATTAGTTTTTAATTAACATGGGTCGGACTTTCTATCCGCAGCCTGACATAAAAACAAACCCAAACCCAGGACCTGATCTAGGATAACACGGACTATAGGCACAGAACATTTTGGGGGCCCCTAAGGAAATTTTTGTGTATCAATGCTCGTATAATGGTCAATGTCTGAATGAAAATCACAAGCTCTAGAGCTAATAAAAGAAAATAAACCTTATTTTAATCATTTTTCTGAACTTGCCTATTTTAATGCTTTATTTCCTAGCTTTAAAACTAATGCGGAGCCACAAAATTATACAATTTACTGAAATTTCAAGGGCAACACAATTTATCATAAAAATAACTTAAAATTTGGGGCCCCCTAAAGTTTGGGGGTCCTAGGCTCGGGCCGACCTTATGGATGACTAGGCCCTGCCTCAAACCTATAATAATATACAATATGCATAAAATACTAACATAACAAATCATTCATAACAAACCTTTCACTAGGTTCAGCATGTTCCTGTACAATATTTATTTTTCTTTTGGTCATTTCATTTTCTCACAAGTAAAGATACTCTTTATAATAATTTTTTAGATCGCTCCGACCAGTATTTGCATTTTGCAATCATTTTTAAACGCGATTTAATTATAATTACCATCTACTTGTTGTAACAGTTAATGTTGTATAATATGGTATAATAACTGTTATATTATATTATTATCTATTTAACATTATACCATTATCTAAGGGATATACACATATAAAACTAAAGTTTTTCTTACAACACACATAACTTTAAAAAATATATAATTTTGTTAAGTTTTAAAAGTTGAAATATTAAAGAGTCCTTTAAAACCATTAACAGCAAAATTGTAATTTTTTTAAATATATTTTTTTAACTAATGAGTTGAAATATTAATCTCATCAAGTGAAAACAAGCTTGATGATGCTTAATTGCGTATATCTGGGTTAAAGTAACCGAAGAAGTTAGAAGGGGTACAATTTTAAAAGGCCTTCAAAGGCATGATAAAATACCTATAAAATACGAAAAAAATCGTATATAATTTTATCTTTAAAATAAACTAGCCCTTTCCAGTGTTCTTTCACCATTTATTAGAATTCAAAGAAAAATTCTTTATCTTCCATTCTGTTTCATCCAACCCGGATGGTGGGCTCCGCCAATGCGTGTCACCATTCGGTAATTTGCATGTATTTGCATCTCCGAGTCTTAATGACGGCTCGGTTACGCGAGGCATTCATTGTTCCCGGCCAGTCAGAGGATTGGATTAGCTAGATCCGCCTTCGCTGGCGGAATTTTAAAATATAAACGAATTTAACAAAACTTTCTCACTCGGATTGTTGTATTTGTCTTGAGTTTATGGAGGATTTTTATGTGGGAATCTTATTTTTTTTTTGTCTACGGCATAGCAGAATCAAATGAATCCATGAGTCATCATTACCTCTTCTGCAATTTGCTTGGTATTATCGTCATACAGGTCTACGAATGACGGACATTTTGAATATGGGAATGTGGGAATTTTAGATCCTAATGTAGAAAGTGGGAAGGTGTGTGTGGTTTCTTTTTAGGACCCCGTTATAACAAGGTCAACAATCTAAATAATGATTTGGCACCCGAAATTAGTATTTACTAAGTATTGAAAAATATTAAAAATTTTAAAAACGGGAAAGTGTCGAGCTTCTTTGTAATTGTTCCTCACGTTTACCATCTCATTAATTTATTTGTTCTTGGAGGTAAAAAGCATAGAGGCGAAAGAAATATTCTGAAAGAATTTAGCACGTTCTCCATGAAAATCATGCTGACAATTTTTCTGTAGCTCTAGTTTTAGATATATTTGAAAAACTTAGCCAAAACAATTACAAAGAGTCAAAAACAAATTATAAAAAAAGAGAAAAGTTAGTTTGAAAAGTTTTGAAAGTTTTTTAAAAACTCTAATATAAACGATTATTGATTATTTTTAGATGGTAACAAGATTATAGTTTCCATTTAATTCTACCTCTAGTGTGTGGTTTTGACAATTATATTTTTTTAATCTGGAAATTGTTGCACTTCCAAGTTTTTCTGTAATAACCGAAAAACCTATTTTCACAGTAAATTCGGTTTAAGTCACACAAAATAAAGAATGTTACTAAAATCATGTAAAATAATTAATAGCCTTAAAGTTTTTGTGCCCTTTTTTCAATTAAAACAGCACACTTTTTTTTCAATAAGAAAATGAGCTAAGAAATCTACTAACGTTCAAAAAACAAAACCAAAAAAATCGCAATTTCGATCCATGAGGATACGGAATTGATTTTCGATATGTATTTAACGTAATAACATACATTTGCCGTAAACTCTTATTAGAAAACGTACATTGTTAGTCGAAGTCATCTGAAACAAGAACGTATAATTGGAGAGTCTTAACAACAATTCCGCGCTTTTTCAGCTCGTTTGTTGGTGGACGGTGTCATGTCTCGAATAATAGATCTGGATAATTATAAACTTCCGTCTCTTTTTTTTCCTTGTACCTGGATAACATTAATCTTTGGCGCGCGCAAGACATTTAATTATGGAAGGGAAGACAGAAATCATTAGATGACTAAAATTGAAACTTCTATTTGGGCTAGTTACAGTCATTACTTTTTAGGAAATTGGCTGAGGATAGTTTTTTTTTCTAGACCCATCTGAAGGATACGGGCTGTCTGTTTTTCCAGAAACGTCACATAAACTCCTAAAATGTTGCAAAATTTAAAACTTAAAGCATTTATGAGTCTCATTTATACAAAAATATAACTTTGAAGTAGAAAATTTAAACTTTATCTTATGCAGTGAAAACAAGTCTACCCGTTTGCTTGTTAGTCAGAGGAATAATTACAAACTCAAAGATGACAAAAAATTGTCAAAAATTATGTTTTATTGTTAATTTAGTACATTAATCTTAAACAAAACTAACTTCTGTTTGCAAAACTCACATTCGTCGAAGTATAACTAATGTATAGAGTCCGGTCCGTTCATTGGCGACTTCGTCCAACTGAATTTACGATCATCAAAAGTCGCCAATGAGCCTACCGGATCCAACATCTTAGGTACACTTTGGAAAATGTAAGTATTGCAACTGACCCTACACTTGTGAGTTCCAAGCCTTTTTAAGTTTTTTCTTCACTGTAAAAAAAAAACAGATAAATTATATTTAAAAAAAATTAACTTGGCTAAATCATCTGGTACATAGCAAAATTGTCTAAACAAATAGAAATGAAAACCAAGCTGATTAAAAGTAATGAACAAAACGTTCTGTCTTTCCAAATTATAGGTCCTCAATTTCACCCATCACATCATTAATAGTGTTATGTTTTGATCATACTTAGTTCTAAATCAACCACTCTTTTGATGACGGGGTGAGTATCTGGACTATCTCTTTTTAAGACGTTTTAAATTGGATAAATGGGTAAGAAATCACATACAGTTGATTTCGTTTAACTGAGTTCAATATCACATCAACTAATTAAGGTGCTTTTTCATATTTCCTAGCCCAGCGATTATATTTTGGCAAACAACATGCCACGTTAATTAAATGCAATAAACATTAAAATGACAGATAACTAGAAGATCTCACTCGTTCAATCCATGAACCTCAAAATTGATTTTCGATATGATTTCAACACAATATAGCATACACTTATCGTATAACATGTTTACATTCTATTTGTGAAAAAAACGAGAAGAAATAATTGGGTAGAGTCCTTACCACAATTCTCGCTTTTACACCACGGTGTCAAGTCCTGACTGACAGACCCCCATCATTATGTGCATGGGCCTAAAACCTCCGTATACCTTTGCCCAATTAATCTCAGAGCACGCGCTCGTCAATACATTTTATTATGTGGACCTTTAAAAAAGAAACAAGAAATCCTTCGTTAAGTCCGTCTTCCATCAATCTGGCAAGTGGACACCAGTGGACTAATCAACGCCGGTGTGTGTTATCCATTCTCCAATTTAAGCCTTGTCTTGATCCGGATGTAAATGGACTACCTGCGGTGATAATAATTCGCTTTTTCATGACCTTGCGCAACCTGTCATTACTTCGGGGTACGGGACCCAAGTTTATGATGGTATACTTGAAATCGCCCGGCTGAAGGGATGTTAAAGGTACAACGATGGTATGGTTTGCTTACGTGTTCTTTTACACAGTCTAAAGCTTGGATTTACAATAGTACTGACTACTGAAGCATATATACTTGTAATCATATTTTATTTCTAGGGTTCATTTTACAAAATATCATCAAATTATATGTATGGTATTCTGCAACTTCGTAGAATAAGAAGTACAGATTGTACTTGCAATTACATTTATGTTGTCGAATTTATTGTACGCTACGGTAAAATGTTTTTATAGTGTATAAACAAGTGCATATCACCAGGTTTCTCACACTAAACCTTCGAAAGATTTAAAATTCTTTAATATTAAAGTTTCTCACCGAAAGAAGGGAACTACTTTGCTAAAGTAGAGAGAGTTCATCACAGTTAAAGTTTCTACGCTTGCTAATCAAGTATGGTCAGCAACAACTATTTAAGTTTAACTTCGGTATTTATTAAAATTATGCCATCGGATTAAGTTATCTCCATAATCTATCCCTTTAAATATCTCGCAAATATTGATTTGATGAAAAAAAGGGGATTTAACTTTTGATACGATAACGACAATTTTTATAATTTCTACAAGTCCAATTAATAAGCAGATCTTTGGGGAAAGAACGGCAACGTTCAGAACCTATTATCAAAATCGAACTTGGGCGTTTAAATCTTCCCAGCAGGGCGGGGGGCGTTTATACCTTTTAGGTCGTCCAATTAAAAGAATGAAGAAATATTTTTTTTCCATCGTTGGGTCCTCTTCTATATGATGAGTTTTTTATTCTTATTATTTACGCGCTTGGAACAAAACGGTTTTCTGATCATCTAAATCAGAATTACCATGTATGGAAATTTTTTTAGGGGCCCTTATCTTGGAATATTGCGATCAATAATAAGAAACCTGTTCTTCTGTCAGTGTGGAATGAAGGCAGACAAATTAATGTAATGGTAAGGGTATTAAGCATTAATTGTAATCGAATGCTTTAGTGAGAGGAATGGATAGCGTGATAGTCGCTGAATAAGATTTTATTAGCGATGTTCTAAAATGGCTTAATTATTTAATGGCTTTATATTCAATGTTCAATGCAATGAAAGATGTTTAAAGCACAATTATCTTTCTGTCAATTCTTTATCTTTCATTATAGAAAGTATGGCTATGAAGAGTTGAAAAAATCATGTCTTCGAAAATTATTGTTTAAAACAAGTAGGTGTGTAACAGAATCTGTCACTTAACCTGCTTCCACACAAAAGTTGTATTAACAGGTAAAAAGGCGCCAAACACAGCATTAATTCTATATTAAACGTTTAAATGTTAAATTTGGCTAGTTTCATTTATTTTATTTCGAAAATTCAATAATTATTACTTATCGTTTGCAAAAATTAATTTATATTTCAAAGAATAAATATGTAATATCCCTCGCTTTTAAATAGAATGAAAATATTTAATATCAACACATACAAAGAATCTCGTAGAGAAATATATTTGACGTCATTTCAAACTGATCGATGTCGCAAAAATAAATTTATTTTAATTTATTGTCTGAAAGAATTAAAGTTTCTCGAGCGATTGTTGCGAATGGCAATGGTGATTTAATTCTAATAAAAATGGCTTCCTATGCTTTTTAAATGAGCATTAAATGTTGCAGTTTTTTAAACAATTGAAGTACTTCGAATTCTTCTCTGAAATTTTCAATGTATTCTAATTTCGATACGCTGAATTTGTGGACGTACTACACTTGTCCGTAGCATTTGTAGTTTGGGCTATGAAAGTGGGTGACAGACAGACGGACAGACAGACAGACGGACTGAACGATTATAATACCTTCCACTTTTTACGTTATAAACGTAGTGTGGAAGCTAAAAACAATGAATTTGAAAAATGATGCTATTTTTTATTAATCAAAGTAGACAACCGAAATTAACTGAATGTGAATATGGGTTAAGAAGTCACGCATTAAGAAGTCACATCTAAACATTAGCTTGAATATTTTCAACGATGGAATGCAAATCAAAGTGTTTTTAGATTAATTTTACAGCAGAAACATATAATAAAAGAAAAAATATTGTTATAATTTTTTTTATCTAATATAACATTATTTTGTAAGCTTTTTTTTCAAAACGCTATACTCCTCCTACAGCTTTAATATTCCTTAAATGATTTTTTTTAAATATGTTCCTTTAATCAAGGTCCATAAAACTGGGCTTGGTTTTGGTTATATATAGAATAAAAAGCAAAATTTATGCTTTTTATATGTAAAAGTGATTGAAATTTTTTTGTTTTTTTTTTAAATCTTTTTCGACATTTAAATTTTTAGGTTAAAGAAACAAAACATAATAGACCTTATCCCCTGCACAGACTTGTGAAAAACATATGTTTTAATGCAGGAAAAGTTTGTTAGAAATTGAACTTATATTATCCAAAAGCCAAAGAGATTCAAGTAGCGCCCTAACTGAGAAAAAGGATCTGGGAAAATTGAAATTGTTGTTGATTCTATGCAATTTTGCCATTTTCATTACACAAGTGACAAAAGAAAAAAGTTAATTCAGAATTTCATAATTTTTTTGTAACAAGGTTCTAGAAGAGGTACCTAATAATAAAATAGCTGCCATGCTTAATATTAAAAAATTATTTTATATTTGTAAAATTTTTATGGAAATGAGGGAATGATTATAACGTGAGGGAATGATAATGTTTGAAATATATGATTTTAACATCCACACGACGTTTATATTGTAAAAACTAAAATAAGTTTTATAAACATGTGAGGCACGTCATTTTGAAGCAAAAAATCAAGCTAGGCTACATCCTAAATTTCATTAAAAAAATTTAATTAGAAGTTCATTTAAAATTTAAATAACTAAAAATTTAATCTACATTGAAATAACATACAAATTCCATTTTTATTCAATATTTTCACTGTTTCCATATCAAGTCAAACGTACGAGAAACTGTATTTAAAATAAAAATAAAACTCTTGAAAAATATTTATGTTATATAATCCAGTTTGGATTGATGTAATATCATAATAGAGTTCTGTTGACGGTTCATTATATGTGTATGAAGAAAGATGCATAGAGAATTCTAACTTTGCATAAAAAAATATGCATTTAATGCATATTTTGAGTTTGAAAGTTTGAATTAGAACTAGCTAAAAGCCCTGTTTGGTGAATTTCTTTCTGAGGTGTATAAATAGTGTGTTTCCTGTTGAGCACAAATGTTGCGTGAAGCGGTTTAAGTGACAGATTCTGTAACAAACTTACTTTTATGTAGCAATTTATGAAAATATTTTGCCTCTGTTGTCGCACCGCACTGGAGGGTGATTTTTTTTTGACAATGTCAGTGAAAGGATAGTCTAAAATGTCTTCCTTCGTCGGCCACTTAAATTTGATATTGCCAGTTGGCTTCATGTCCTTCACTATTGGCGATCCTCATTTTATGAATGGAATATATTTATAGGAAGAGATAACTACACCACACCGGTTCAAGTGGTAAACCTAAACTAGATACAAAAAAATTCTTATCACTTTATGAATCACATAGAATCAAGAGAAGAAACTATGCATTTATCGGAAATTATCATTGCAATATTTGATAAGGCTTTATTTTCTCAGACACGCGAAAATAAAAGAATAAAAATACAAATAAAAATTTTGAAATCATAGATGCCTTTTTATCGTATTCTCTTGTCACAGCCAACGCAATGATCTTATGGCGGCTTCTTTTGTGCTCGTGATAAAGTAAAGCGCAAAAATAACTTTTTGCGGCCAACAAAGTACTTTTACGAGGAAGCGCTTGTCACAAAACAGTTTGAGCTGGTGGATATCAACGCACCACCTGGTATTGACACTAGGTACAATGCGAGGTGATAGCTGCTATCAGGCTCAACTATTTAAAATTTAGTCCGTTTTCGATTTATATTAACTGATATTTTTCAAAATCGATTTTTTTCAAACTCTTTATTTAGAGGTTTTCTTTAGTCTTCTTTCCTAATTTTTAAATCAAAGAATGAAAAATGGAACGTAAAGTATTGACATCATGGACATTTATAGTATTTTATCTTTTTGTTTGTTCATCCCCCCCCTCCCCCCATCGAATTCAGTTCCAACTGTTCTATGAGCATTAAAGTAAGTAGAAAGTAGCCTGTTTTAGTTCTTAAAACTTTTTCTTATTAATGAAATTCAAAATATTTGCTTCAGTCATTATAAATTCTTACTTGGGGATTGTCTGTTTTAGAGCCAATTTAGCTTATTATAATCGAACTGCGTTTATAACGTAAAAATTAGTAGCTTTTATAATGGCTATGCCCGTTTGTCCTTCAACCACTTTCAGATTCCAAACTACAAATGTTACAGACAAGTGTGTGATACGTAAAAAAATTCAGCGCATCGAAATTAGAAGATATTGAAAATATCAGAAACAAATTGAATTCGAAGTACTTCAATTATTAAAAAAACTGCAAAATTTAATGTTCATTTAAAACAGAGACATTAAATAGAATGGACTGCGCATCGGCAAACCTAAGAGCGACCCCCATACGGTCACGTGATTCGGGTCAGTTTTGACCCGAGTCACGTGGCATTTGGCGATTTTTTACACAACGACTTGAACATACGAGGCCGACAATCTAGTGGTATGAAAAAGAAGTTGGGAAAGGGGAACGAAGATGAATTGGTAAAAGGCGAATTAGAATTGTTACAGAATATTTTTATCAAGAAAATAATCCATGAACTGTAAAAGTGCTTATAGAATAATTTACTCTTTTAAAAGTATAGGTTGTTAGGAATAAAATTACTATAAATATGCCAATCTAAACAAGCTTACCTGTGAAGTATCACAGATCCCTTTTCGATTTCTGTTTAAATTATATAAACTGTACAAAAATTAAGCATCTAGCATAGATAAAACTAATTTAAGCAAATATTTTTTAGTGAACACAGCAGCAAAAAAAATTATCGTCTCCAAACAGTGGTTTTGGCAAACCCACGTGACTTGGAAATAGATGTGAGTCATCATTTCAGTTTGCCAGCCTACTCTTACCTGATTTTTAGGTCTGGCGACATTTGGCATAATTCTAACGATACGGTAGGGATAAGTTGTCATATGTAGCAACCTCTTGGCGATTTTCATGTTGAAGACGTTTTTGGAAGCTGTTGAATGAGCAGTCCATTCTATTTATGTCGCTGATTAAAAAAAAAACCTTAAGAAGCCATTTTTATTAGAATTAAGTTACAATTGCCATTCACAACTATTGCACGAGAAACTCAAATTAAGGAAATTTATTAGTGCGACATAAATCAGTTTGAAAGGACCTCATAATATATTCTACAATAAGATTCTTTGGTAGTTCGAATTATTTGTTTAGAAAGGGGCACAAAGCATTGGATTGTTTTACTTTAAGAGGCAGGTGTAATTTTTCATTATTATTTAAGCATGTATTAATGAATGATGACATTAAATTACAATTTATTCCTTTTAATGATATTTTTTTTTTGCATTGAGAAACTTTATTTCTTTTAAATAATAAATTTGAAGATTTTTTTTGCGGCATAAATCAGTTTGAAATGACGTCAAATATATTTCACAAATTCTTTGATTTTATGATGATATGAAATGTTTTGCTTCCAGTTAAAAGCAAGGAATATATATATTCTTTGAATCTAAATTAATTTAACAAACGATAAGAAATAATTATTGGATTTTTGAAAGAATATAAACGGAAATAGCCAAATTTAGCTTGTAAATGTTCAATATTTGTCACATTTATATCATAAATTTATACTTTTTAAATAAAAATAACTATTTAAAATTTTACATCACAAATTTTATGTATGCTTTATGACCATCTTACTAGGCATTATACAGATGCAGCAATAATGTGATGCACATATTAATTCTGAAACAAAACAAAAATTCAGTGAGATGCTGAAACCAATAGAAAAAATCTAAGATTTAAAAATATATATATTGATAACTATAGTCATTTTCTGTTTCTTATTTGACAAGGAGTCTTTATATAACTGATATGTATTTCAATGTCAAAATTTCGCACACATACTTAATGGAAGCTTAATAATATCAAAATAAAGATGGTAAATAACTAAAAAGTAACTGATAACAAAAGTAACAGCGAGATGGAGTTACGAAAAACGATGTGCTTTTGGTTTATTGCCGAACAATAAACGATGTACTTTTCCGTCATCGTAAAAATATCCACGGTTAAAAACGTGTGCTTACAAAACCCCCAATCAATGCTACAACTGAAATAAGAGTTTTTAAAAGATAAGTTTATCAGCTTAAATTTGTGGCTTGTGCGCGAAATAAATTGTAAAAATTCGCAGAAAAACCCCATAACTTATTATCTAGCGGTTACATCAAAGGTATTTACATTTCCTATTTGAATGAAATATTTTCTGCAAAGAATATTTATACGTATGTTTATTCGAATAGAAATATAAAAATATTATTATGGATATCAATGTCCCAATTCTTTATAAATTATTTGAGAATTGTAAGAAATTATTGAAGAATACTGTAGAGATTAACGTTGCTACAAAATATATTTTTTTAAATCTCAACCTGAAATTTGTTAAATCTCACACTTTGTTGTCACATAACAAGTAGGTTTGTTACAGAATATGTCACTTAAACCGCTTCCACACAACATTTGTGCTCAACAGGAAACAAACTATTGATACACCTCAGAAAGAAATTCGCCAAACAGAGCCTTTAGCTAGTTGTAATTAAACATTTAAACGATAAAATTAATTATTTTCATTAATCTTCTTTCTCAGATTTAATAATTAGACTTTATCGTTTGCTTAATTTGTTTGAAGTTCGAAGAATAATAATGCAATCTTTTTTAATAAATATCTTTGTGTCGCCACAAGTTACCATTTACATTTCTTTCGAAAATTCAGTTATTTATCGTTTGTTAAATTAATTTACAGTTCGAAAAATATATAATTAGTGCAATTGATGCTTTAAAAATAAAAGCGAAACTTTGCATATTTTTTATGCCAAAAGTTAGAATTCTCTATACATCTTTCTTCATACATATATAATAAACCATCAACAGAACTCTTTGGTGATATTACAACAATCCAAACTGAATTATATCGCATAAATAAACATACTTTCAAATGTTTTCTCGCATGTTTAACGAAATGGCAACAGTGAAAATATTGAATAACAAGAAGTTCATAAAGAACTAAAATAGCCTACTTTCCTGTTACTTAAATACTTACTGAAGTTCTAATCGGGAAAAAAAACTAGGTTCTTAAGTAAATATCATCAACAGCCGTTTCTACACTAGATTTATACACATTAGAAAAAAAAATCAAAACACAGCATCCAGCTATAAATTAAACTTCTAAAAGCCAAAATCAACTATTTTCCTTAATATACTTTCGCAAATTAATTAAATATTATTTATCGTCTGCTCGCGATTTATTTGTAGTTCGAAGAATAATTAAATATTTATTAATAACAAAAGTAATGAAACTACTCCAAACTGCATTAAAAAATAAGAAATGTAAATTAAAACTAAGCATAATTGTATGCAAAAGTATGCCTTGCCGCTTTCTTGGTAGATAATTAATGAACAATCAAAGAATCAAATTGTGCTACATTTTATGACGTCATTCCAAACTGATTCATGAAAAGATTATTTTGCTTCAAATATGTTTAAATAAATAAAGCTTCTCATGCCATTGTTGATTTGGCAACTGTGATTTAAATGACTCAAAATTGAATTTCAATGCTAATTCAATGGGAAATTCGCCGAAAGATAGTAGATTTATGTCCGTCCATACGTACAGACAGACGGAAAAAAAGTATGAAAGTTGGGTATCTGAGGTCATAGCTTTCTAACAAAAAAAGAATTTTTAAGATCCGATGGATAGAACCGATTTTGGAAGGGGGGTACAGACAGACAGACAAACGGACAGACAGGCGGACGGACAGACATACAAACAGACAGACAGATGGACAGACAGACAGATGGACATCAACCGCATTTCAATACCTACAGTGATTTAAATGACTCAAAATTGAATTTCAATGCTAATTCAATGGGAAATTCGCCGACAGATAGTAGATTTATGTCCGTCCGGACGTACAGACAGACGGACAAAAAGTAGGAAGTTGGGTATCTGAGGTCATAGCTTTCTAACAAAAAAAGAATTTTTAAGATCCGATGATTAGAACCGATTTTGGAAGGGGGTACAGACAGACAGACAAACGGACAGACAGGCGGACAGACAGACAGACGAACAGACAGACATACGAACAGACAGACAGATGGACAGACAGACAGTTGGACATCAACCGCATTTCAATACCTACAGTGATTTAAATGACTCAAAATTGAATTTCAATGCTAATTCAATGGGAAATTCGCCGACAGATAGTAGATTTATGTCCGTCCGGACGTACAGACAGACGGACAAAAGTATGAAAGTTGGGTATCTGAGGTTATAGCTTTCTAACAAAAAAAGAATTTTTAAGATCCGATGATTAGAACCGATTTTGGGAGGGGGGTACGGACGGACAGACGGACAGACAGACAGACAGACGGACATCGACCGCATGTCAATACCTACTTTTTCATTTTTTTAATTCTTTCGAATTAAAAAAAGAAAAGTAGGCTAAAAATGGAATTTGCATGTTATTTCAATGTAGATTAACTTTTTAGTTATTTAAATTTTAAATAAACTTCTAGTTTAAATTTTTTAATGAAATTTGGAATGTAGCCTAATCTGATTTTTTGCTTCAAAATGACGTATCCCACTTGTCTGTGGGATTTGTGGTTCTTTCTGTGAAAGTGGGTGACAGACAGACGGATGGACTGAACGATTATAATACCTTCCACTTTTTACGTTATAAACGTAGTGTGGAAGCTAAAATTAGCACTTAACATTTATCGACATTTCAGAGTATCTTCATTGTTGCTGCACGTACAAGCAAAATTTGTTATGAAGAGTCAAAATTCAAGGAAAAACAAACATATTTTATTAAATAAAGGCATAGATGACTCTAAGGATGTATAATGGTTGTAGCATGTGGTAAACGTGATAAGATTGTATACAACTATAGAAGAAGAAATAACTGCGACATCATTCAATGTTTTGAAATTATTAAAGTTTTCCAGTTTTCGTATTCTAAAATTCTTTTTTTTTTTTGGTACGATACAGAAATTTTAATTTTACTTTTATGCATACATTTTATGATACTATGGGCCCAATTTCAGTCATGTCATTCAAAAGTAAAATATTTTCAATAATTCACCGATATACCGTTTCATTTAGCGATAAAAGAGCGATGTCAGGATCCTTACATTTTTTACCAGTGCATTGATCTCCTTACAATAATAGTAAACACAATAAAGCTACGATAAATAAACTTTATTTCTTTTTTAAAAAAATACTGTATTTGAAGTAAATACTTCGACTCAACAACTGAGGAATACCCAAAGGTGAGTTCAATGCATGTAAGTTTAAATAACAAAAGCGTCTGTTACCTGGGCAATGATATCTAACTTCACATCATCAATAACAACAACTGTATGAACTTCTTTAAAGAAAAAATGAACGCAGAATATAAAGATCACCTGTAATAATTATTTACCACAGAACTTCATGTACCTACAACGTAGAACGTATGTTTGAGATTTGAAGGGAGTTTTTTTTTTCTCTTCGCGCGAACTTATAGTTGTTGGAAATGTACAATTTGGCATAGGCCCTTTGGTCCTTTTGGCAATTTGTCTTAAATGGCCAAGTTAAACTGTAATTATTGTAATCAGATACATTTCCAGTGCGATTTTAAGGTTAAATACTAATGGAATCCAAGTGATGGTGACATATTAGCTAGCGGACTGTCTTCCATTTCACTATCTAGAGATTTTGTCCCGCATCAATTTTTACCTGATATGCAGTACAATATAAGCTTTGGCAAATTCCTTCTAATATAAAACACATGCCAACTTTCAGAACTTTTAAGCAAGCAATGCTTCAATGAAATGGTTGGTCCAATTGTCTCAGCTTCAATAAGTAATTAAATAATATTAATTAAATAATATTAATGCTGAATGAATATCCGTTGTCGTTTTTATGCCTTTTTTAGTATGCATTGGTATTGTTCTAAATACAAATAATATAGATTTCCAATGCAACTTCAGCACTTCGGCAGCACAGCACTACTAACATAAACGCTAAATATATCTCCAAAAATTTTGTATATATATATAAATCACTAATTCCTTATATATCCCTGGAATATGTATTATAAGGAAAACAGAGCAGCAATAAATAAATCCGCCAACGCAATGGGTTTCTAGGCGACTGCTGCCACTGTAAAAACCCTCGAAAAAATGAGAACATCGTGAGATTTAATTCTTTGCTGTTTTTAAGGATTTTCTCTTCGAGAGTTTGTACGAACATTCCAATTATCCAATTGATTCGTTCTAATACTGCTCGAGCACTTGTTAGAATTCGAAAGTGGCTCCCGTTCTATCCACTCGACATTCCAATTTACCATTTTGGCGCTCTTTTTCCTCTTTCTTGCACAATTATTTACCTAGAACTCCAAATACTTTCCTAACTTTGCAGTAAAGGTGGGTTAGGTCAGAGTTTAAGCTGGATTAAACTTCACGGAAGAATATTTTATCTGAAAAGTAAGGGGGTAGGAGCGTTATCTTATAAGTTATTATAAATATTAGACTTTTTCCACCCTCCTATACAAATACTAAAACGCCATTCATTTTGCTGGGGTATTTGTATTTCAAATCATTTTAAAAATTGAATGAAGCTTCTTTCAAAAGTGGTTAAATATCACTTTTTTTAAAAAAAATTTGGGAATTTCAAAATTAAATTATTTAATTCCATTCCTGCATTCTATAAAATGACATTCCTAGATGGCTTGATGCAAGACTTAACATTTTTTACGTCTTAATATAAAAATCTTTAAAAAGTATAGTAAAAAAATTGGGGAGACATTTCGTATAAACACGGTGGCAAAATGTAACAACTAAATTTGCATAGTAACGTTCTAATATTTTTTTTTTTTACAGTTAGCAGCTTCAAGAATTCAATCAATACTATTTTACTGTGGTTAAAAAAAATTATTAAATTTTTGTCAACAATCTTATATGGAAATTACTTTTACAATAAATTTTTCAGACATTCTGTAAATTGAAACATAATAAAAAAGCTAATTTTACAGAGTAGCTTTCAGGAATATTTTATCATAACTATAGAATCTAAAGTTAAATTAAAATATTTCCACTACCATCGTAAAAAAAATAGTTGTCGCAATTATATATTTATTCACAACTTGAAATCAACTGTTTTAATATGCAACAAGGCAAATTGGTGTAATTTAGCATTTTATTAACTTCTTTTATCACAATTACTTTGGAAAAAAAATAATTTATGGAAATGAACTGCATCATTGGACAAAATTTTATCTTTTCATACAAAATATTCTTAATTAATAACCGAAAAGAAGACAAAGACTCAAATTATGCCTCATTAAAATAATACTTTTAACTTTAAAGAATGAAGAAACCAAAGAATTTTAGAATACGTTTTTATTTTAACACAAAATGTGTTATTGACTTTTTTAACAAAATAATCCACACTTTTCCCAGTAAAATAATTTCTTTTCACTAGTTCTATAACTTACATACTTTTAAAACACACATTATGATGTATTATGCATACTTAAATATTGCGTTTGAATCTTTGGAATATCGAAATGAGAATAATAGTTTTTTTATAGCAATAATCTGCCTGCGAAAAAAGTCTCCTGATGGAATAGCAAAAGTATAATTAACAGATGCTTGCCGAATTAAAAACAAACCATTTTGGTTGGTTGGTTGGTTGGTTGGTTGGTTGGTAGACATATATTTTCAGGCTTGTGTGCTTGGTCACAAAGACCCACTTATAAACCTTCGTCAAGAAGAACGGACACGACATACACACACATACAAGACAGATGCTGCCATCTATCGCCACCTCCACAATTTAGACATGTCCCTGAAGGGGAGGGAAATAGTCTCCAGAGTCCTGTACCCGTAGTAAACTGCGCAATGACCGAGCACAGGACTTTCGGACCCAACAGATTTAACGAGCACGTACTCCGCATATACTCGATGGGTCTTCAGATCGGTCGAGACTCGATCGCAGGACCTTCCGATCCCGAGACCGAGATCTTAACCACTAGGCTCCCCACAGCCACTTCACATCACACTATTATCACAAATTCAAATTTTATGTTTATATTCTTTTCAACTCGTCCGATGAATATCAGCTGGCTGGCTGTTTTTGCTGTAACAAACTCTAGCTCTACCCTTATCATCAGCTGAGGGTGAAACAAATTACAAAGAGAGGTGTTTTGAAATTATCTATCTTTGCTTGAATTATTCTAATAACACAATTTTAGTCTTTTTTCAACTCTATCTCGAGGACCTTGCCGTAAAAGTATAAAAATATTTCAGAATAGAGAGAATAGAACTATTTTTAAAAAAAAGATTAATTGAGCTTTACAATACATTCACCAAAAACTTTTTTTTAGCGATTTAGAATATTTTAATAGCTTTAAAAATACGATATTTTGTTATTAATGTGTTACATTTATATTCTCATTTTTTTTTAAAAGTATCTAATTCTTATCAAGTCGCTTGAAAAAAGTCCGAAACTGTAAAACATTTCTTGGCTGCGTTAAAGCTCCATTTAAGAGTGTAGCATATACTGGTAGTTGGAAATCAATAAATAGAAAACAATAGCTATAGTTCTGTTGTATCTTTATAAGATTTATACATATTATTCTAATAGAGACAAAAAAAATATTTTGAGAAACGTGCAATTAATTATGCTGTAATGAAAAAAATTAATATTCGAGATGCTTGTAGATATTATTGCTGTTTCAAAAATAGTCCTTAAAAAAAATTCGTTTTTTTTTTACTGCTTTTTGAGTTTTGATTAAAATTTCTTCATAAAAACCATTTTAAGGAAGACATGTTCTTTGTAGACAACACCCTCTTAACCCAACCAGAATAAAGCAAAAGAACAAGTAATTTCAATTAGTTATTAAGTAATTTATTGAAAATTTTATTCGTTTCAAAACAATCTAAGTGGTTTGGATCTTATGCATTTTATTAAAAGACTCGAGTTTATGACAAGCCTGAAATTACAATAACATTGTAGAAAATTAACTTTATACGAGATGCGTGGAATTCATTATTCTTTTTTGCTTCTTTACCACTGCTCTTCATTGATGCTGAAAATACCTGGTCACCCTAATTTTAAGTGCTCATCAAATTGAAAGTTTAAAACTTAAAAAAAAAATAACTGATATTTTCAACAAATTGTTTATAATTATTGTGTTTTTAGGGAACTTCACACTTGCAGCCAGGGCCTGATCTAGGGTAACACAGACTATAGGCATAGAAAATTTTGGGTGCCGCCTAAGGAAACTTTTGTTTATGATTGCTCGCAAAATGGTCAATGTTTTAATCAAAATAAAAAGTCGGAGCTTACAAAATTGAAGCTGATCATTAATGTAAATCATTTCGCAGCACTGTCGATTTTAATATTTATTTCCCAGCTTTAAAAATAATTTAGAGCAACAAAATGATATAATTGATCATGGCACATCACAATTTAGCATGAAAATCACTAAAATTTGAGGACCCTAAGATTGGGGGGGGGGGGGGATAGGTCCGGGTCTAGTGGGCCTTATGGAAGATCAGGCTTTGCTTGCAGCCTACTTGGACTAAGGTGTTTTTAATAGAAGTAACACATCATAACAGGTAACCATCGACGGTGGTTTTAAGTTTATACTGAAGGAACTCCGAGCATCATGCTTTTTTTTCTTCTTGTTTTGAACCGCAGTCATATCAAAAAGGTGACCAACCCTCATCAGAAAGTAAGTGTTTGTACTCAAAGAGCACTTGACATACACGTGTAGAATTGCCAAACCATTTTTCGTCAAATTTTCAAAGTAAGTGACTGGACACAACGGACTACCTTTTCCTACATAACTTGCGAAACAACAATCCGCGCAAAGACCTTCTTTATAGAAGGTGTTGGGGCAGTATAGGTAAGTAATAAGTACTGCATTATTCTAGTTGAGGGTAAAATACCTCTGCCGAATGCTGCACTCACACACTAAATCCGCTTAACCTGTCAATATTTCCCCGTCATATACGAGAGCACTTGTCGAAATCTTCCACTGAATAAATATATTTTCTGTGTAAAAAAATACATAAAAAGAACCTCAAAAAAGTCAAGACACGACATGAGGACTTTTTCAGCAAGAAACACGAGATCCTAAAATTACCTCTCCACCCTCCCTCTTGACATTGGACCGGTCCCTCTCTCAACAACAATGCACAAAAACCCTTCACGCCGGAATTTTTACTACACAGCCCCACGGGGGTCAAGTCGCAGACGAAAACAAAGAGAAGGGAGGAGACCGCACAAAACCCAACAATCCTGTACGTCACAGCGGGGAGGAGGGGCCAAGATCACATCCCTGCTGGGATGTTAAGGAAAAGATAGTGCTGGTCGTTTTTATTTAATATTTAACTTTAAAAGGTGCTGTTTGTTCACTTTAAAGCATTTATGTAATCAAAATTAAATTAAAGAATTGTTAGAGAGGGTTAAATTTTGTATAGTTTTCAGTGTTTTTTTTCATTCAAACTTCTTAATTTTGCACTTTGACATTTTTTTATAATAATATTCGTGCTTAGTACTTTTAATTTTTATGATATAGCTTTTGAAAGGAATCTGTAAATATTGGCAGTTATTGAAAATTTAAAAAGAATTATTTTTGATTAAAAAAATTTTAGGTCAGTATATTACACTGAAAGTTTATTAACCATGCAGCAAAGCACCCTGAGTTAGCTATTACATCGCACAAGTGCACCGGGCACTGTACGATATGCATGCATAACACTTATTTTAACTTTAATGTAAACCATCATTTAACTTATATAAATTTTAAGAGGAGCACACTGGGACAATTTGTTTGATATTTTAATTGATTTTTTATCCCTTTCTTCTCAGTCTGTAAAATACTTTATGTAAGTGTCGTTAAAAACATAGGATATAAAAAATATTAGTTCCATAAAAAAACAAGATTCACCCCAATTCCATTTTTCTTACTTAAAAATTTATTTAAGCCTTTTCTTTTGTAGTAGAAGTAGTAGTTCGTATTTTGTTCTGGACTTTCATTGTTTCTTAATATGCTTTAAGGCATATGTCATCTCGAAAGTATTAAAAAGTATAAACTCTTTTCCCAGTAACTCTCGTTCTAGAATTCGAAGCGCATCTCAAGTAGCCTTCGTGTAGCTCTAGTGTGACGTTGATTCAACCAACCGAAACAAACAACGTGCTCTTCGCAAAAAGATACCTTGCATACGAAAGGTCCCAGGTTCGGGCCTAGGCATTACGAAAATAATTGCCGACCTGTTAACGGTCTGTGCAGACAAAAGTCTGATGAATCCCTGTGTAGAGGAGTGCACGTTAAATATGCAATTAAATATGTAAGTCCTAAACGTTGCGTTGGGGCCTACTCAGAGGTCGGCTCTCGTCAATTAACTGTGATTCTAAATTACGATGCCTGTCAATAATTGCCCTCGTGTATCTCTAGTGCGACAAAACCAACCCAACCAACAACCAATCTCCTCAAAAAGAACAATAACAAATATTACCTGTGATCCATATTAAACCCAACTCTCCATCCCAAGACCCCTCCCCTCCTTCCCCCTCTTTCATTCACGTTTGCTCAAGAACTTTTTCTTCTTCAGGTTTTTCCTTCCTTCAGAGATTTCAGAACCACTTGTTGAATCGCTGCAGTGCGTTGCGGCCGCGCGCGGTTTTTTTGCACGAGGCGTTTCGCCGGGGACTGTTTTGTGAATGAATTTGTGAGCTATTATGGAAAGGGATTTCGCCTGTTTTCCCGCAGATAACGTTTTCGAAGACGACCAGATTGTGCCCGATTGCAGCCGACCGGCCGTCAGAAACTCGCCAACTTCACAAGACTTTTCGAATTATCGAGTTAAAGTAAGAGCTATTTTGTTGTTGTTGTTAAGAGTTAGGAAAATCATATTTTTTTTAGCAAAAATCTATTAAAATTGACATCTGATATATTTGTGGCTTTTATGGTTAATGAAAGTTTGTCAAG
Organism: Oedothorax gibbosus; assembly: GCA_019343175.1. Taxonomy (NCBI): domain Eukaryota; kingdom Metazoa; phylum Arthropoda; class Arachnida; order Araneae; family Linyphiidae; genus Oedothorax; species Oedothorax gibbosus. Next base: position 29,773,534 of record CM033272.1, read on the forward strand.
ATTTACTTTTAAGATTTTGTTTATTAATAATTTCCTAATTCGTGTGGGTTGTCAATTTTCCGATTTTTTAAATCAAGAACCTTGGAATAATCATCCTCTGATATATTTGTAGCCATTATACAGATTATTAGTTGTTTAAGATAGTTTGTCAAGACTTATTTTTAAAGTTTGTTTATAAATAATTTCTGTATTCGTGGGTTGTCAATTTTAGTACAATTTAATATCTCACAAACACGTGAAAATCAATTCCTTAGGTTTTTGTCTGTCAAACTAATTTTTGTTCTTCCATAATTTATAACATGTCGAAACACATTTCATAAATAGTAGTCATAGTCAAATCCCAAAGTTATGATACAAATAACTTCTTAAGTCTGTGGCCTAACTCTAAAATGTACTACAAAATACGTGATGTTTATTATCTGTCAAACAAATTTTAGTTTACTGAATTCAAATTCATTAACAGTAATGAATTCAATATGCTAGTAATGTTATATCAAAATCTGCTGTGATTTGGAACTTTTTTACGGTTAATTTTAATTTGACGGTGCTTCTGTCGCAAGCTATTGCTATTATTACCAAGCTATTTGCTATTCAGAATCTGTTGGGAACTTTTTTACGGGTTAATTTTAATTTGACGGTGCTTCTGTCGCCAAGATGGACGACTTAACTTTTTAGGTATTTATTTGAGGTTGGAAGCTATTGTATTAACACTAAAAAAACGTGATATACAACATAAAAACGGTGTAGCGTATTGTCGAACCATGACAAAATTATAACAAGTTATTTTACTAATGTAATCGTTCATTTTGGTGTACCAGTGTTTTTGATAGAAGTCGAGTGTAGATATTACATATGTTTTCGCTTCCAAAACTCATAATTCTAGGCAATTTACCTTGAAATTAGTGTTTACCAACAAGGTGTGTTAAATTTTAATGCTTTTCCATGCAAGTAATATTTTGTTGTTTCTAAAACCTTTCACTGGTTACTTATATTCGCCATATACCACATTTCATACTATCAATTAAGTACCATATCATACAGATGTTTTTCAGTGTACATTAACTTACGTTTATAACACCATAACAATACCAAAAAAATGCATACAGATGGATTAAATTATCATATGTAGAAAAACCTTTAATATTAGTGTAGTAAAACTATTCCGATTCGAAAATTATAAATTTTCAAAAGTTACGAAAATTTTCAAAATTACTTTGACTCTTATCGTTTTTTTTTGTTGGGTGAAATAATGTCGCACAAATACTATTCTGGGAAAGAGCCCATTTAGCGACAACTCTATCACATTGTGTCCAACTTTTCATAGTGTGGAGCCTTTTTATTGCATTTTTGTTGCAACAAGTTACCATAAAAGCTATACAGTTATATCCCCATGAGACCCCAGTACAATCCAACACATATTCTTCAGGGCGATTCCATAAAAATGTCAACTTTGATAAAATTGTAATTTTTACAAATTAAGTTCAAAAATATATTCCAAGTTTTCAAATTATGGTTTAAGAAAGCAGGACGATAAAGGACATGTATTCACATTTCCCGAAAAAGATCTATGCCTAGTGGACAAAAAAGATTTGTTGGCTCTGCAAATTCAGCCAGCATTTTAACTAGTAGTTGGAAATCGTCCTCGATACATGTTTGAAAACCTTTCACATGTGAATAAATGTATATAATGTAATATTTAATATCTTATGAGTATCCTAGATAATAAAAAATATTAAATTTATTACTTTACACACTTTTAATTTAATATATGTTTATGAAACTTTTAGTCATTCCGTCACGTCAAATGACAGTTAATAACTTAAACCATGTTACAGATAGGTTGCTCTAAATTATAATTTTACATAGCTTATATATCATATTTAAGATATGCATTAGTTTAAAAACTCAATGTATTGATAATTCACAGAAATTTCCATTTTAAGTACCAGGGTGCAGTCGGGTTGCAAAAATGTCATTCCGTCACACAAAAACAAGTTAGTCAAAAATGAAATAATAAAATACTTTTTAAAAAATTTCAACTTTTTTTTATTATCTTTTAGTCATTAACAGTAATACATAAACTGAAAAACCAATTTTCTTTTGAAAATAGCTTCGTGGTCATTGTTTTACTTCAATTCTACAGTTTAAAATGTCATTCCGTCACGCATGGAATTGCCCTTCATCTAAACATATTTTCAAACAATATACAATAATTAAAGGTGTTTTACAGTATTTAAAAAATCATGTTAAGATTTCTGAGCATTTCATGAAATTTGAGGTCTTAATCCTAAAAACATTATATATAAATTTTCGTCCTATGAATGCTAATCACTATGAGTTTTTTGTCAAAACATAAATAGTTTTAATCCAACATTATCTTTAATGCAAATTCTTTTAAATATTCAAGAACTTAGTCTTTTTGCAAGAACTCTTAAATCGTAACCTTGTCTTTTTAATCAAATCATCCAAAAGTTCAAAGGATTTCCAGGTCTTCTATCGAACTATTTTTGAAAAAATTGTTAAAATTTATGAGTTGGAGTTTCATGAAATTTAGAGTTTAAAAAAAAATAATATATATCTTTGTCCTATGAATGCTAAATCAATCATATTTTTTGTAAGTAAGTTCATCAATTATGTTATATCAAACTTTTAATTTATCAAGAATTGGGTGCTTTTTAGCACAGAACTCTAAATCTTTTATTTAATTGTATCAAAGTTCAAAAGGTTAGTCTTTATCGTCAATATTAAAAATCAGTAAAATTCTAGGCTTTCATGATGAGGTCTAAATCCTAAACATCTTATAATTTTTACTTTGTCATGAGCATTCTTACTCAATATGAAGGTTTGTAAGTAATATGTCATCCAACAATATAAGCAAAATACCAAACCGGCACCTTAGTCTTTTGAAAACTCTTATGTTCCTCGTAAAGCTTGTAATAAGTCAAAAGGGATTTCCAGGTCTTCTATCGGTCTATTTTGAAAAAAATCATGTTAAAGATTTCTGAGGGGCAGTTTCATGAAATTTGAGGTCTTAATCCCTAAAAACATTATAATATATATATTTTGTCCTATGAATGCTTAATCAAGCTATGAGTTTTTTGTAAGTAATAGTTCAATCCAACATTATTTTTAATGCAAAATACCTTTTAAATTTACTTCAGAAGAACCTTAGTCTTTTTGCAAGAACTCCTAAATCGTGTTTACCTTCGTAAAGCTTGTAATCAAAGTTCAAAAAGGGATTTCCAGGTCTTCTATCGAACTATTTCATTTTATAAAATTTTAAAATAAATTGTATAGTTAAAGTGGTCATAGAGGATATTAAGAGTTTTCAAAAAAAACTTTCCGCGTTCTGCCAACAAAAAAAACCCCAAATTCCATATTAATTCTGAAGGGCAGTTCGTAATGTATAGTTATACTCAACTTTTAACTTATAATGTCAATGTAGGGTATTATAGCAACGATAATACTCTGAAGAGCTCTTTTATTTAATTTAGTTAAACGTCTGTCGTTAGTACTTATGTCAAGTACCTTAAATGACGAGTAAATTCTATCTCTTATGATGAGCTGTCTACAATCTGTAAACATCTTAGCCGTAATTATACCTTGTGAGGGGCTTCTCTCCTCAATAGTGAAGAGTAGCTATTATATGCGACCACCAAGACTAAAAAATACACCGGCCCCTTTACCTTTTACTTTTTTCCCTAACGTATGTCAATAACGACGAAGGTACCCTATAGTTTAGTAGTATTGGGAAAGGTATTCCGTGTATGATTTTAATTATTATTTTACTCTGAAGAAATTTTGAATCTTAGGCAGCGTATCTTCTAAAATTTAAAACCTTGAAATGAAAAAATGACAAACAATAATTTTAGAAGAACAAAGCCTGCATATTTTTTTTAAAAATTATTTTATTCTGTAGAAATGATAAAATTTTAGGTGGCTTATCTTCCGACATTTTTGAACCTTTAACTCTTGGAAATGAGAAAGTGCTAACCAATAAATTTACAAATGTAGAGCCACATCGGATTAAGGGCAATTTTAGTGTAGTTACTATTCATGATATAGATGCTGATGTAATACTATAATTAAAAAAAAAATGTTTGTTCATCGAAGTGTAAAATTTCTATTACTTTTAACTCTAAATTAACTCTAAATGAAGTTTACACTTCAATAGTACTTAAAAGGATTTGTTTATAGAAACTTTAAAACATTCTGTCGAGTAGTAATACTATGTGTTTTATATATTTAAAAAGAAATTAAAAAAATAAATTACCAATGTATTCCATTAAAGGTACTGTAAGATATTCTAATCGCAATGTAAGTCAAGTTCCATATATTTTCTCTTCAGAAAAGTTTCAAGCAATCCTAAAATACTCTTAAGAATTTAGTTTATAGAATCTGTTAAATCATTGTGATAACTTAAATTTGATATTTTTCATTGTGATAAAATGATTCACACAAGCTTCGATTAAACGGACTTACACTAATAATATGAATTATAATTTGTCTTGTTTTCTGAATTAAAATGCTATATACATTACTTCCAAAAGCCGATTCTTACGCTCATCTCCCATTGGAAGTTAACCCTGATGGGTGGATCTTAAAAATCATTCAATTGGATCGAATACCCTATTATTACAGCAACCAGCGTAGCGTTTTAAAGAGTCAACTGTTAATCCTTTTCATTTTCAAATACAGGGTCTCATTCCGGGATGTGTGCACAATTAACTCATTAAGTTCTTTAGATTAATCTGTATTTATATCTTTCTATTATCAAATATATCTGTGTCCGCTGGCTAAATTGTCGGATTATAGTTTAGCTCTAGAATTGGATTGTTGTCGTTGAAAGCCATATTAGCAATACGTAATTTTTAGCCTACTTTTCTTTTTTAAATTCGAAAGAATTAAAAAAAATGAAAAGGTAGGTATTGACATGCGGTCGATGTCTGTCCGTCCGTACCCCCCTTCCAAAATCGGTTCTATACATCTGATCTTAAAAATTCTTTTTTTGTTAGAAAGCTATGACCTCAGAGACCCAACTTTCATACTTTTTGTCTGCGTGTCTGTACGTCGATGACATAATTTACTATTGTCGCGATTTCATTGATTAGCATTGGAATCAATTTAGCATTTAAATCTGTAGGATAATCGAATTGTTGTCCATGTGTGCTCGCGTCTTCTGTCCTACCTCAAATCGTTCTATCCTGATCTAAATTTTTTTGTAGAAACTTGCCCTCAGATACCAACTTTATACTTTGCAGTCTTCATATTGACAAATTCACTGTCTTGCGATTCGCATTAATCACTGTGCAATCAACTGGCATGAGAAACTTTATTTAAAAATATTTTAAGCAAAATAATTTGTTCATGAATCAGTTTGGAATTACGTCATAAAATGTAGCACAATGTGATTCTTTGATTGTTCATTAATTGTTTACTAGAAAGCGGCAAGGCATATTTTTTCCATACAATTATGCTTAGTTTTAAATTACATTTCGTATTTTTTAATGCAGTTTGGAGTAGTTTCATTACATTTGTTATTAATAAATATTTAATTTTTCTTCGAACTACAAATAAATCGAGCAGACGATAAATATATTAAGTTAATTTGCGAAAGAATATTAAGGAAAATAGTTGATTTTGGCTTTTAGAAGTTTATGTTATAGCTGGATGCTGTGTTTAGCGATTTTTTTCTAATGTGTATAAATCTAGTGTAGAAACGGTTGTTTATAATATTTACTGTTAAGACCCTAGTTGTTTCCCGGTTAGAATTTCAGTAAGTATTTAAGTAACAGGAAAGTAGGCTATTTTAGTTCTATAAGAACTTGTTTTTATTGGTAATAAATTTTTTAAGTTTTTAATTTATTTAATAACCTGTTTTTTCAATTCATATTTTTCTCTTTTAAAAGTATTTTCCTTTTATTTAACAGTGCTAAGTATTTATGAGTGATTAAAGTCAGAAATCGTTGAATAAATTATTACTGGTTATAAGTAGATTTGATCGTTTTGCAAACCGACATTTCTTATTTTTTTAAAATTATATGTATGTACTTAATTATTATTTATTTATCAATAGTTAATAAAAACACGTTACAAAAGCAATTTTAGGGTACTCGAGCTTATTAAAATACCACTGCATAATTTCTTTTGAAAAAGGAACTGAAAAGTTTGTAAAACTAATTTTAAAGTGAAGTATAATCTAAGTAAAGTATGCACACATTATTTCCTCTACCTTTTATAAATTTTTTAAATGTAACTTTATCTCTACAAAATTCTATATCACACTATATTTGATTGGCCCTTATGAACGCATTTATTAAAATTGATTAGTATTTGTAGCTAATAATTTTGTCTGTAATGATTTGAACAAAGACTAGATTCACAAAAAAATGTTGTAAAATCTCTATTTCTTATATTCCCTCGTATTATTAGATGTTTGTAAATTAAACATTTGTCATATCTTCATAATACGCTTAATATTCTATAAATATAAATAGTTATTACATATTAGCATGGTTCGTTTGAGAAGGTTAGTTAAGCAAAGAGCAATATTTGGTTAATTTAATGGGAAATCCAATGCGTCACACACAAGCCACCATTCACCGGATAAAATTTGAATTCGGCTGTTGTAATGAGGGACCATAAGTGGTATGAAGAGTCAGTGGGGATGTTTTATAAATGTAATAAGTTTTATTAGATTTTAACTCAATGTATTAATACATGCACAAGAAACATTTTGTGTTTCGACTAACTGTTAAAATGAGCTAATGGAGAACTGAAATAAGTGAGTAATATTAAATAGTGTTAATCATTTAGAACAACGAAAATAAAATTTTTGTTGAAACACATTGTGTGCGACTATACAAAGATATAACTTCTCAGATCAAAATTATTTTAGACTATATAAACTTACACATAGCTTTAGGACGAATTGTAAGTTGAAGACTAAAGAAATGCTTATTGATGTGATATTGGTAAGGGCATCGGTATATTGACCCGTGTAGTTAACCTAATAAAAATCTCAACAAGTGGCATAACAAATAAAAGACAACTAATAACTGAGAAATAACTAAAAAAATAGTTAATAGTTAATAATTTGAATAAATCAAATGTAAAGAACTAATATAAATTTTGTCTTTAATGTTTTGAACAAAGACTAGATTCACAAAAAAATGTTGTAAAATCTCTATTTCTTATATTCCCCCGTTTTTCGGGACTGAAACAGAAAATCGGGAAGTTTGGCGAGACAGACAAAAAGTAGGACTGGCCAGCCAAAAACGGGAACCTTCGGATTTGTAGCTTGTTTATTTTTTTTTTCAGCTTATAACTTTGCGATTATGAAAACCTCATTAAAATTTCATAAATAATATCTTTTTTAAGTTGTTTTTGTTCGAAAAAGCTATAAAAAAAATAAAACGAAGCCTATTTGTACAATATTTATACCTAGATAGTTGAATGACAAACTAAACTGTACTGTGTGTGCGAAATGCAGTACGTCTTGTCACCAGAGACATTGGGTCCCAATAGCAATACACATAAAGCCCAGTCGGTAAAGGCGTTGCCTTGCATGCGAAAGATACCAGGTTCGGGTCCGGGAATTTATGTGTAGCTAAAACGTCGGATGAATAATACCCCGTGCATAAGGAGTACACGTTAAATATGCTGCGAAGTCCTGACGCCGGCGCCGCGTACGACGTCGCCCTATTAAAGTTGCGATGGGTGGGTTGACTACTCGGGTGTCGGCTCGTCACTTGACTGTGGTTGCATTACGACTCCCTTCGCCAAGCTTACGATGATTACGATGCCCTTCGGATAGCTCTAGTGCGACGATAATTCAACCTAACCATCAACACAATAATTCCTAAACTTTTTTTGGGGGGGGGAGGGAGTGTGTATGAATTCCTCAATATTCTCCCCCGCTTCAGTTTGGTGGGTCACGATTTTGGCGCGTGGCCCCCATCTCGCCACGTTTTACCTTTCAAATTGTTTTTGTGTGTTGTGTATGTTATACCTTGAAGGAATTTTGTAAGGGGGCTGAGCTCATGTGTTTTTGCCGGCGGCGAGGCGCACTTCTTCAATAAACGCATTTTGTGACCTTTGGCTTTGTTGATAACTTAAGCTCTGACGGAGTGAACGTTAACTGTCGAATATTATTAATTTGCTGTTAGCGAAGAGCAGGGCGATTAAATAACAATAGGCTTTTTGCTTGAATTGTTCAAGTTTGTCAGATGATACCTGTTTTGGAATTACTGCATACATATTTAGAGATTTAGACATTTTAGCTTAGGGAAATGACGTAACGAATCACAAGCACCAATCAAATATTTAAAATAAAAACAATTTAGTATATTAAATAGTTCATACTGTCTCAAGAGCTAATTTATAGTGATTCTTATAATGAGAGTAATGTAACATGCTTAATTTTTTAATCGGAAATTTTAAATAAAATATCGTAATCAATATCAGTAACATACTGATTTCAAATAAAGCGTTTCATTATTTTTTTCAAGGCGTCGCTTACAGCCAAATTCTTAAGAAAAAGTCCTTCAAAAACTCCTTTTATTATTTTTTTTAATATCAAGATTATGATTCTTCTGACCAATCAAATTCCTTTTCAATTTTAACAGTTCTCTCCGATTCGCCACGCCCAAACCCAGAACGCAATTAACATTCTCCGAGCCCCCCATATACCTCTCGCCAAATATTGAACGAAGTTCTCTTGCACCTGCTCTTTAATAACATGCTTAATTTCATAGTTTTTTTTAATGCTATGAGGCTCATTGGTATCCTTTTCTCAATTTAATGGTGAAAGAAATAGGTAAAAGTATATCTTTTTTATTGCAAAAAATTTTTAATTGAAAAGTTTGTAATTTTTTGGTGGGTAAATTATGTGAAAGGGATCCTCTAAACGTTAGTATTTATATGAATTAAATTTATATAAATTTGGTATAGTTTTGTTAGGAATAAGGAAACTCCCAAGGTCCTAGACACATATACACGCCTATATTGGTTAAAGAAGTACATTCTTAAAAAAAGTAAATCGGATTTTTAACTTTTAAAAACTAATAAAATATATCGACAGTTTTTTATAGAATCAATTTAATTATCAATTTATCGAGCAATTTAATATATCTATGAATCAGAGGAAGAAGTACGTAGCTCAAACTATTGCAATTGACATGTTTCAGGTCTTGAGTGGCAACAGAAATGCTGATTGAAAATAAATTCCTTCTCGAGCCTCGATTGGTGAATCAATGTCACCTGGGAGTAGAAAACCAATCGGAGCACCGGTCGAAGGAATGAAAGCTGTGGGGATTACGTCACTTGAAACAAGCAAATTGTTCCCGATGCAAAATCTAATTTTTTACCAATTATTTAGCCAATTATTTAACTCTTTTACCAATTATTTAACTTTTAGTATGATGGTTTAGATGGTGTAAGATAGAAGTTTTCCTGAAAAAGTTTGTAGGAGAGCTTAAAGTTAGAGGTATTGGGGTACGGAGACTTGGGCGATTCGGTTTGGTTTAGTCGCACTAGAGATACACAAGAGCTAAAGGCGACGAGACTCGTCACCTGTTTGGGCAAATTTGAAGAAGTAACTTCCTCAGATCTAAAGTTACATATTTTATGCATAAATGTTTTTTTTAATTATTTAAATATAATATAAAAAATAACATTAACTCACAACAACTGCTCCTTGAGCAAGCAACTGTTCTTCTCCCAACCGTACTCGATCCTTCCCCAAGATGTCCCCGGGGCCTCCGAAGTTAGTACAGCACCTGTGCGATCACAAATGATCACATAAATTATTTATAAAAATGAAGGAATAATTCGAGACATCTTTTTAAGACTGCTTTCATAATGGCCCGTCCCGGATCTGATCAAGACGGCCATAATCAATTTCACTTGCGAGACAGCTTCATTTATTTTTTTGTGGGATTTTGTGTATTATGATTATGTATTATGGTCGCCAATTTATTTTACTAGGCATGGCAGGAAAAAAATGCATAAACTCAGGTCCCTTGAAATTTCTCCTGATAAAAATCATCGCATGTGGAATCAAGGCGACCCATTAGATTCTCTTCTTTAAATGCTTGTGTAATTGCAGCCTTTTGTTTTCATACCTGGAATAATGTGTTAAGCACACATTTTGAATTCCTCCGGGCTTTTTTTTTCTTGTGACTTCTTTGAACACGTGTGTCTTCTTACGTCACTTGCGAGATTGGCTATTTTAAACGGACACCTGTGCCGGCCAATTTGAGGCACTTAGCGCAAATGGTATGCGAGGATTCAGCCGGTCTCACATTCTATACAAGAATAATACTATAAATGTTTTCTTTTTAAAAAAGAACAGATTGATCGTACTAAATAGCATTATTAAATGTATATGGAATAATATGTAATTTTTTTTATTTCTACTTGTAAAACTTTTTCATTTATAAGGAATACGTTATTTGGCGTAAAAATAAAATTGAGTATATTTTTTTAATAAATGGTATTCAAAATTGTAGTTGCGCAAACTTCTTTCTATGGGCAAATTAGTTATGTTATGTAATAAAAATTGGTTTTATAAAAAGTTCGTATTTTTCTTCATTTCTTTAATAAAAAAAATTATTCTATATCATACTGAGATCCCAGCATAATCCTACTCATATATTTTTTTATGTAAAGATATTTTAGAAACAACTAAATATTTAAAAGTATGTTAAGATTAAAATAAATTCTGAAGTAACAGAAACGTAAAACAAAACATTAATTAAATGGATGCAAGGTCTCAGAAGGCATTAGAATAGATTCCCAAAAAGTATTTTGTTCCAATTTAGCAAACATTAAATAAAGTCACATAACCTTAAATAAATGTAATGTATTGATTTATACGTTGGTAAAAAAAAAATGCACCTCAGATTGTTGTTAAAGAATATTATTGTAGTCTAAAAATATTTTACACATGGGCTTTACAATCCTACAAGGGACATTTCAACTAAAACGTATGTACCTTTTTTCAAAGTTCATCATTTCTTTTTAGACTGGCAGTTTGAAATTTCGATATCGCACCCCCATCCTCGGAATGTTCCTGGCCTCGGGCGATCACGATTCACACCGGAAGCGCCCTTCTGAACCCAAGAAGATCACCAAAGTTGCTTTTATTACTACATTTTTGCAAAATGGCGGGAACTTGAGGGAAACAGGTTTCCAACCACGCGAGCACCTTACTTCAGGGTCACGTTTCACTCCCCCGAATGGTTCAGGGTTCACAGAGATCAATATGTTTTTTGGTGCAAACACGCGCCGGGTCTCGACCCCGTGAATCCGGGGTTTGCAATACCGGGGGATATTGTTCTTGTAAGAATGGCGCTTATTGTATACCTAATGACCTTTTAATGTACGCTGGTACTTTGGATTCAAGTTCGAGATATGGCGGAACTTGCTCTATATTTAGAGAATGAAAAATTTGTGGAACTTTACTATAAAAGATATTGTTACGGTGGTAGGTAGGCGGGAATCTAAAAAAGGTAGCCTAGAGGTAAACTAGAAAGAATAATTTTTTTCATATCTCACTCCCCCGAATAGGTAAGGGTTCACAGAGATCAAGATGTTTTTTGTGCAAACACGCGCCGGGTCTCGACCCCGTGAATCCGGGGGTTTACAATACCGGGGTGATATTGTTCTTGTAAGAATGGCGCTTAATGTATACCTAATGACCTTTTAATGTACGCTGGTACTTTGGATTCAAGTTTGAGATATAGCGGAACTTGCTCCATATTTAGAGAAGGAAAATGTTGTAGATTTTTACTATTGAAATTATTTTTATGGTGGTAAGTATAGGCGAGAATCTAGAAAGGTAGCCTAGAGGTAGACTAGAAATAATCAATTTTTTTCATATCACACTCCCCCGAATAGGTAAGGGTTCACAGAGATCAAAATGTTTTTTGGTGCAAACACGCGCCTGGTCTCGACCCCGTGAATCCGGGGGTATGCAATACCGGGGGGATATTGTTCTTGTAAGAATGGGCGCTTATTGTGCATCTAATGACCTTTTAATGTTCGCTGGTACTTTGGATTCAAGTTCGAGATATGACTGAATTTTCCTTGCTCCATATTTAGGGAGGGAAAATGAGCGAATGTTTACTATTGAAATCATTTTTATAGTGGTAGTAGGCGCGGAATATAGAAAGGTAGCCTAGAGGTAAACTAGAAAGAATTTTTTTTCTTATCACACTCCCCCGAATAGGTAAGGGTTCAAGTGATCAAGATGTTTTTTTTTTGGTGCAAACACGCGCCGGGTGTCGATCTTGTAATAATGGCGCTCATTGTGCGTCGAATAACCTTTAAATGTCTGCTGGTACTTGGGATTTAAGTTCGAGCTATGACGGAAATTTCCTTGCTCTAAATTTTGTATGTGGAAGGTCCCAGGATCGTGTCCGGGCATCTGACGGATAATATACCGTGTTTTGGGAGTAAAAAAATAGGAACTCTTCTAAGAATAACTTAAATATGTTTACTGATAGTGCTGGATATGTGGCAAGTCATTGCTAGAGTATCTATTTGTATTGCCCCTTAGAATCATAAACTACGAATTTGTAGAGCACTGTATATGTACAAAAAATTTGAATAAAGAAAATTACTCCATTGTTATTTTCTAATTAGAACCAAGCGATTTTTTTTATTTTAGTTTCAACGTACAACTCAACGCATGGAAAAAACGTATCTAAAAATATAAAACCTACTTCATTACATTTTACTTGTATATACCAGAAAAATCATCAGAACCCCAAAATTTTATCGGTAAAAAAACTGCAAAAGAAATAATTGATTTTATATGGAACTGAGAATGTGATACATTCTTTACATCGTTAACATTCGCCAAGTACGATGAATATTACCTTAGGAGTATGCGATGGGCATTCTTATTTCATTATTCATCATTATGATAATTAGAGACTTAGATGCCCTGTTCAAAAGAAGAAACTTAGTAGTTACCCTTGAAAATTCTTAATTTCCTTTTTTGTGCATATTGCTATGACAGACAAAGAAATACGGGAACCCCTTTAACTTAGTATAAACTGCGAAATATAGGAATTTCAAAACTAAAAATAAAATTGAACTGTCCGTGTTTAAAAGTTCCTGAATCGTAGACATTACATAATAAGAGTTTAAATTTTTGTAATCAAATTTCTCTACATGACGTGTTTAAAATAAAACCATTAACATTAATAAAACCGAAATATTAATTACCAGGGCTCAAAGTTTTCGCATACCTAAAGCCTCAAAAACTAATACAATGCATTTCTCAAAGTGTGCCGACAATCTTGTACAGCATCCGCGTATTTCATTACGATGGAAGAGAGCTAATATAATGAGATAAGGAGGATGTGTTACGCACATACCAACATACCATACAATTTCTGATAGCTTTACTGCCATAATCATTTTTCTCCATATTAACTAATTTCGTCGTCTTTTTATACAATTTCTGCTTACACCCCCAAAACAATGCCGATCATCAACAAAAACTTTAATTGGAGGGGGGTAGGAACAAAACTTAATTTATGGGGGTGGCTAAGCTTTAAACGAACCGTTAGGTCGAAAACTATCCAACCACCCCCTATAATTATAAAATTCCCCATAAAATGGACCAAGCGCCCTCGAGCAAGTTTACTTTGTTTTTTTCTCTCCTCTATCCATTATTACGAGGCACTCTTTTTCATCTTCACCTATGGGGTCAATTCATAAAAATCTCCTCCACTCTTTGGCAATCTTCTCGGGTCGTAAACGCTGGTTCTCGCGTGGGTGTGGCCGGCGCCGTTCTTCTGAACTTCTTCGCCGCATCTTTTTGCTTTTTTTTTCTTGATGGACCGTTCTGATACCAGGGATCGCTTGCTTTTTTTTCTTTCTTGGGGTCGGGGCATGCCTGGGTGGGGGTGGAGGAATCTTGAATCGTTTCTAATTCTGCTTTTGGAGGGTTTGGGTAGCATGGCAGTTTTCTTTTATAACCTAATATATTTAATGTAGAACGGTTTTATATAATAAAAGTGATAGTAAAATCTATCTAATTATAAAGAAATGTATCAGTTTTTTTCTTTGTAAGTCACACAGTCAAACACTGAAATCTGAAATCGAAAAATAACAGACGAGTGTCGATGCGAAGCGCCCTTCTGGACAAAATCCGCGCTGTAAGACAGTTAAACACACACATAAAGAGTTCTTGATTATTTTTCTCAAAAGTTTGGGAAAATACCGTTTTTAGTTTCCTCATACCAGGCCTTTATTCAAGTCAGAATTTTGTTTAACTAAAACTATAGAAAACGTCGCGAATAAAAAAATTATTTGTACGATTGTAAAAAAAATATATATCAAACTAACCCAATTAAATCCCCCAAAAAATAAATATGGGATATGCACGTTTTCAATTAAGGTTGATTTCATTTATAACAACATGAATCACTCCAGAAGGCAAAGGACAGAAAAAAATAGCAAATGAATCCGTCTCATTGCGTCACCAAAGAGAAGACCCAGACAAGAACTCAAAAATAATCTTAGTTGACCGAAAGTATCGTTTTTCGGCAGGGGCGGGCCCCTTGGCTACTGTTCCACTGTGACGCAGCGCACGGGTTGGGGGAACAAAGTGCTCTCTTTATTTCTTTTACGGAAATATTAATTGGCATTGCCAGGGTTGGCTTTGCGACTGCCCTTTGCTGTATTAAAGTGAGTTAGGGAAGTGAATGAATGTGACTGTGGGTTAAAAATAGACTCCGTATAGGGTCGACATTGACTTCGTTTTGGGGTTGTTTACTGTTTAGTTTTATGTGAAATGTAAATGGGTTTTCAGTTGTCGATGTTTTTGGAGTGTTGTATGTATTCTTGTAAAGGCATAAGAAATTTTGATATAACCATTGATAAATATTTTAAAATCTGCTTTCGTCCCCCTACTATAATATTAAACCCTTTTTCCGATTTTTTTCTTATCATTTCAGATCAAAAGTAAGTGGGATTGATCTAAAGTTTCTACCTGCAAAACTCACATTCTCTAAAGCATAACTAAGATACAGGTACCGGCCCCTTTCTTGGCAACTTCGTTCAATTGAAATTACGATTGTTAAAAGTCGCCAGTGTACAGACCGGACCATATATCTTAGTTATACTTTGGAGGATATGAGTTTTGTAACTAGAAGTTCATACGCTTTTTGTTTGTAAATTTTTCTGTACAAACACGTAAAACTTAGTAGCGCTACTCCAGCTTCATGAAGTTATATTACACCAAATTTATGGAGTAACATTACACCGCAAAATAGGAGTGAACGTTTCTCTTGTGTAGCTACTCCACAAATTTGGCACAGCGTTATCCACCAGCACGGTTTATACACATGAACATAAATTGGTTATACTTGAACTCCGGATATATATTTTTAAAAAATGCTTCACAACTTTTGGATTAGCCCTATAACGCTTTAATACAGCTTTAAAGCTGAAAATATTAACAACATTTTAAAATCTTAATCACCGCCCTAACAAATAAAATGATGTCAAATGAATGTAGACACTAACTTTCACAATGCCCTATTAAAAACATAATTCCACCTTTAATGTCTTATGACAAATAAAATTTTACAAATCCCTCAATTAAAATTAATAAGTCTTATTGTGCCTCGACGGAGCAACCAGTTGTCCTCATGCCGCGCTAGCGATGTAAGTGTGCCGGCGAACCTGTTTGGCCCTATCCCTGCCTGTATCAACGGAGGATTTTAATTTTCTCCCATCCCCTGCATTGTTCTTAGGCGGCTGGGAAGAGATATGTTTGCCGACAAATTGAGGATGAGGGAGCTTGTTGTGGAATTGTATGAAAAGAAAGGATTATTTTGTGTGTGGAATATTTGATGTGAAAGTTTATTTGTTGTGAGATATTGAGGAATTTTAATTGTTCTCCGACATTTAATGAGGAATTTTATTTATTGTGTTGGATATTTAATGTGAAATCGCATATGTTGTGGGTTATTAAATGTGGAATTTTGTTTGTTGAAAAATGTATGATTGAATTTTTTTTATTGTTGGGGTGTATATATAAAATTATATTTAAAATGTGGGATTTGAAGAAGATTGTTCCATTTATTCGTCATTGTATTAATTTTTCTCGATTGATTTAATGATTCAATTTTGTATGTTGTGGGTATTAGATAGATTTTTTTTTATTTTTTAGCTTCCACACTACGTTTATAACGTAAAAAGTGGAAGGTATTATAATCGTTCAGTCCGTCTGTCTGTCCGTCACCCACTTTCATAGCCCAAGCTACAAATGCTACAGGCAAGTGTGATACGTCAAAAAATTCAGCGCATTGAAATTAGAAGACATTGAAAATCTCAGAAAAAATTCGAATTAGAAGTGCTTTAATTATTTAAAAAAAACTGCAAAATTTAATGCTCATTTAAAAAGCATAGGAAGCCATTTTTATTAGAATTAAATCACCATTGCCATTCGCAACAATCAGTTTGAAACGACGTCAAATATATTTCACTACGAGATTCTTTGTTTGTATGTTGATATTAAATGTTTTGGTTCTATTTAAAAGAGAGGAATATTACAAATTAATTCTTTGAAATATAAATGAATGTTTGCAAACGATAATAATTATTGAATAAATAATTATTGAATTTTCGAAAAAAAATGTGAAACTAGCCAAATTTATCGTATAAATGTTCAAAATAGAATTGATTTTGTGTTTGGCGACTTTTTTCCTGTTGAACACAAATGTTGTGTGGAAGCGGGCTCAGTGACAGATTCTGTTACAAACCTACTTGTTTCTTCTCTGTCGTCATTCTATATATGTTGATATTCTAGTGACACATTGATGAATAGTTGAGAAATATCGATGCTTTGCTCCAGCAAAGATCCTATTTGTACTTAAACGAAGTAATAGGTTGCCAAGTAGGTATTTTGAGAAAATAAAAATATATCTTAACGGGACAAATCGGTTAATCTGCAGATTAGCTAGGTAATGTACACTTTAGCGGTAACTAATACAATATTTTTCTGCTGAAATTATTAATGGTAATAAAATATTATCTCCTAGCTTGGGCAGTTGGAACATGAAAATGAAATACTTAAAGAAATTTTAAAAAGTAGTAGTTTTGTCAATGTGTCCCATAAAAGAATATAAATATCTGCGGTAGGAATACCATTGTATTGCATCAAATGTGGGTAACTTTTAACCTGATCGCTTGTCGTTGTGGGGATAGTCGTTGGCCTTCGACGACTTCATACGAATCACAGATACAGACAGAGTTGATTGTAACTGCATGTTTGTTTTTTGAAGCATGTTTTATTGTTTTGTAGTATATTTGCTCAGGTTAGAGCAGGGTGCGTTATATACATATCAAACATTACATATCATTAATTATATCTATACATTGAAGTATCAGTACATAACTATACATTTATATATACATATAATGTATATTTTATAATATATATTATATAATATAATATTATTATATATACATAAAGATTATATAATATATATAACATAAAATAAGTAAAATAGTATTTCATGTTAATGCATATCATAAAATAAGATAAATGTAAAATGTAATTAATATGAAGCTCATATATCTATAATAACTGTATATAGTCTAAAAAATAATTACATGACTTAATTAAAATTAATATATTATATTATATAGTATACATATAACAACAAAACCTTTTAAGATTCCTAACTCAAAATATTGCATGGCACGTTAATTTGTTGCTTTGAATGAAAATAACTTAAATTAAAGAAGTTTCAACATGATGAAAAATAATTGGTTAATATCGAAAAAGCCGTTTAAACAGTTTTTTTTTGGGGGTTAAAAAATGTTTTTCCCACCTGGTTACTGTGTTCATGCTTGTATTGGAAAATGTTGGTTTTCTTGTTTCATTTATTTTTAGACAACTTCCTTTCTGTGTAATGGGTGGAATAAATATAATTTCTCAGAAATCGATTATTTTTAAAGTACTAGTATATAAACATTTTTATTCACACACCGTCATTTTTAGACAAATTATCTTCGAATGTTTTTAAAAAAGCCCTTTTTTTTAATGTGCACACTAAATTTTCACCAAGTACTGTTTCCAAAAAGTTGAGCAAAAAATTAACAAGATCTACATATTAAGAAAGAATATCGAATCATGTGTTTGGCAAAATACATATATCAACCTGCTGAATTCGAAATTCAAATACTGACAGAGGTCCTAGTCCAAATTGCTTACGTTGCGTTGGGTGTCTACTCAGGTGTCGGCTCATCACTTGACTGTGGTTCTAAATTATGACGCCCATCGCCATAGCCATCGTGTAAGCTCTAGTGCGACGATAATTCAAACTAAACTAAACCTAGTCCAAATTCAATTCACGAAATACATGGCCATTTCGATGAATACTTTATTCAATAAGTTTACACTACGTTTCTTCTGATATTTTTGCAGGAGCATTCGACTGCAAAGTTAAAATGCAAAGAAGGTTATTTCGTGGTAATCACCCAATCAACAACACCAACATTTCCCCAACGTTGTTGAATCTTAGATTCCCACCACTTCGTGGCCTCCATAATGTTTGCATTTTCTTCCTAACATTAGCCCCATCAAATTGCTTTCTGCGGTTCTGATGATCTCTGCAGCGCTTTTCTGACTTCCTCAAAAAAAGAAACAGATACAAAAGTGGCTTTTATCTCGTATAGTAAATTATACCTCCTTACGGAAAGGATGTAACATGATAGAACAAGCATTAAAAAAGTAAACACACGAAAAACTAAATATTGTTTACAAACTATCTCTGTACTGTGATGTAACTCGAGATCTGGATTCTAACAAAGCCGCACTCACTTCAAAATAACACCTTTCTGGACTTTCATGAATGAATATTTTCCTTATTTTTGGCTCATACACACAGAGTCGCGTTGTAAGTTTTTTTTCTTCTTCCTCTGATGGAATTGTCATTGAGAACGCAGGCACGTTCCTAGAAGAAGCAATTACAACTTCAAGTGCTTGGTGTCCGTTGCCAGAGAAGTTCTTTGATTGTGTTTTGTAAAAGGATATCGCTTTTTTTTGGAATGTTGGTTCCATAAAATTGTAGCTCTCGTTTTCTCAAAGTGAGGTTTTTTTTTATTTTGTATTGAATATAGAGTGTTTCCTACAAAAGAATGGTTCGTTAATTTTATTTAAACAGTGAATTGGAAATTATCTAATTCACATCAATTCGGCAAATATATTTAGAAAAGGATTTATCTTTATCGACTTTATATTGACTTTCTATTTACATTACGGTATTCCACGTTCTACTGAAAACAATGTATCAGTACTCATTATTTTTACATAAACAAATACTTTGCTACAGCTGACTCTCATTAGAAAACGTCTCTTTGCATATAGTTCTTTATATATTCCTTCAGTTACTTTAAATGCTAACGCTTATGACCCGATGGTTTCCACTACATTTATTTTTTTTATGTACATGTTACTCCAACTGTATGTAAATAATATCCTTGGCTGGAAGATCACAAACACTGTCGTGTGTACAACAGGATTAATTTGATATTGACTGTGTCCTTATAACGGCTAAGAAAAGTGTATTGTTTTTTAATAGTGTCGTAATTCTTTACCTCCTGATGAATGGCCTTTCCCACTATTTTTGGTTTCTTTCCATATCCTTTTTCATTTTTTTGTTCTTGTATCCGATATATTATATATATAATATATATATATATATATAATATATATATATATATATATATATATATATATATATATATATAATATATATAGTATATATATATATATATATATATATATATATATAGTATATATATATATATATATAATATATATATATATAATATATATATATTATATATTTAACAACCTTTTAAGATTCCTAACTTGAATAATTGGTTTAATTCCGATAAAAGCCGGTTTAAACAGTTTTTTTGGGGGTTAAAAAAATGTTTTTCCCACCCCTGGTTACTGTGTTCTCTGCTTGTATTTGGAAAATGTTGGTTTTCTTGTTTCATTTTATTTTTTAGACAACTTCCTTTCTTGTGTATGGGTGGAATAAATATAATTTCTCAGAAATCGATTATTTTTAAAGTACTAGTATTATAAACATTTTTATTCACACACCGTCATTTTTAGACAATTATCTTCGAAGTGTTTTTAAAAAAGCCCTTTTTTTTTTAATTCGTGCACACTAAATTTTTCACCAAGTACTGTTTCAAAAAGTTGAGCAAAAAAATTACAAGATCTACATATTAAGAAAGAATATCGAATCATGTGTTTGGCAAAATACATATATCAACCTGCTGAACATTTCGAAATTCAAATACTGACAGAGGTCCTAGTCCAAATTGCTTAACGGTTGCGTTGGGTGTCTACTCAGGTGTCGGCTCATCACTTGACTGTGGTTCTAAATTATGACGCCCATCGCCAATAGCCATCGTGTAGCTCTAGTGCGACGATAATTCAAACTAAACTAAACCTAGTCCAAATTCAATTGCAACGAAATAACATGGCCATTTCGATTAATAACTTTATTCCAATAAGTTTACACTACCGTTTCTTCTGATATTTTTGCAGGAGCATTCGACTGCAAAGTTAAAATGCAAAGAATGGTTATTTTTTCGTGGTAATCAACCCAAACTCAACAACAACCCAAACATTTCCCCAACGGTTGGTTGAATCCTTTAGATTCCCACCACTTTCGTGGCCTCCATAATGTTTTGCATTTTCTTCCTAAACATTAGCCCCATCAAATTGCTTTCTGCGGTTTCTGATGATCTCTGCAGCGCTTTTCTGACTTCCTCAATAAAAGAAAACAGATACAAAAGTGGCCTTTTATTCTCGTATAGTAAATTATACGCCTCCTTTACGGAAAGGATGTAACATGAATAGAACAAGCATTAAAATAAGTAAACACACGAAGACTAAATATTGTTTACAAACTATCTCTGTACTGTGGAATGTAACTCGAGATCTGGATTCTAACAAAGCCGCACTCACTTCAAAATAACCACCTTTGCTGGACTTTCATGAATGAATTATTTTCCTTATTTTTGGCTCATACACACAGTCCGCGTTGTAAGTTTTTTTTCTTCTTCCTCTGATGGAATTGTCATTGAGAACGCAGGCCGTTTCCTAGAAGAAGCAATTACAACTTCAAGTGCTTGGTGTCCGTTGCCAGAGAAGTTCTTTGATTGTGTTTTGTAAAAGGGATATCGCTTTTTTTTGGAATGTTGGTTCCATAAAATTGTAGCTCTCGTTTTCTCAAAAGTGAGGTTTTTTTTTTATTTTGTATTGAAATTATAGAAAGTGTTCTCTACAAAAGCAATGGTTCGTTAATTTTATTTAAACAGTGAATTGGAAATTATCTAATTCACTATCAATTCGGCAAATATATTTAGAAAAGGATTTTATCTTTATCGACTTTATATTGACTTTCCATTATACATTACGGGTATTCCACGTTCTACTGAAAACAATGTATCAGTACTCATTAATTTTACATAAACAAAATACTTTGCTACAGCTGACTCTCATTAGAAAACATCTCTTTGCATATAGTTCTTTATATATTCATTCAGTTACTTTTAAAATGCTAACGCTTATGACCCGATGGTTTCCACTACAATTAATTTTTTTTATGTACCATGTTACTCCAAACTAGTAATGTACACATACATATCCTTGGCTGAAGATAAAAATCGTCTTGTGCTTACAACAGGTTAAGGTTTGGATATCTGTTTGAATGTCCTTTATAACGGCTGGCCCATTAAAAAAAAGATTAAGTTAGTCCTGTTTGCAGGGACAAACTCCAATTGTTGTGGATCTCCATCCGTGATTTTTCCAGAGATCTCCGGCAAGGACCTAGACGGAAGTCTGCTGCTTTGATCCGGTCCCCTTAAGTCGCGCCATAATGTAGATAATAATTTATTCACACTTGGTTACATGTGAGCAGGCCGGTCATAGCAAATAGCACTCGCTACAGGCCCGTCCATTTCAAGGGCCGCACTCAAGGGCTTGCAACAACTTTAATATTAATTCCCAGTTATTTTTGGAAATCCTAATATTCAAATCTTTTAGTTCAAATAAATTTTTGTAAAATACCGCATTTCGGCTCAATAAAAGAAATATGCATGTTGAGCACAATAAAAATAGTAAACGCAGGTGCTCTTTCTTCCTTTTTTGTGATCCATTATTATTAGTTTATCTTTTCAATACAAAATGGAAACAAAGGCCCGAAAAAAATCAATGCCTACAGGCCACCTGTTATCCGCTCTGTCGAGAGTAACGGCTGGGAATTAGTATTTGTAAAACACAAACTTATTCCTTTTGTAAATAATAGGACTATACCGTCCATACTTAAAAATTGACTACGACATTGAAAATTGTTAGGGTAATTCAAGGTCTCATTCGTTAATCGGTTACTGTGGCAGACACTGAAGTTACGACTTTGTCAAAACCAAAGCAGACAGTTGGTGGCGTGGGATAAAGAAGAGAAACTGAACCCTGAGATTGGAGGAAGTGAGCGATAAAAGGAATTGAGTAATGCGTGTGTAAAAGCGTTAAAATATGTACGGGCCCCGCAGGAAGAATTCCATTAAGGTGGGGGTGTCGGGGCCCGGATTAGAGGTTTCGCCCCGAGAAAACTAAAGTCTGATGCCAAACCTCGAAATCTTACTCAAAGTATCTTAAGAGTTTGAGGACGTTTCTATTTAAGTTTTTTTAAGTTCTTTTTTTGGAATTTGTTATTCATCGGGAAAGCTCTTTGATCAATTGATTAAAAAATATATTTTTTGCTGTCGGTTGAAAATATTTAAAATATTCGAATGAAGATCTAAAAACTTGTTTAAATTAAAGAATATCATGTATAGAAGTAGAAATAACTTTGTTTTTTAAGATTATAAGTTTATAACAAAAATACATTGTACTTTTCATTATTTACATATTTGCTCTTAATCAACACTGATAACAATGTATCAAATAAAAATAAAAAGAATGTGCTTTCAATGACAAAATATTTTTTTAGTTAAAATTAAGAGTTATTTAGTAAGTTTTCTTGATTTATTTTGTAAAATGAGGATGTGAATTATTTGTCCAGTTAAGTTTTTGCATTTAAGTGTCACTATCACGTTTCATATTCTTGCGAAGCATAGATATGTTAATAAATACAAATTCTAGTACCTGTTGTTGCTATTGATTCATATTTAAAGTTAAGTTTTATGAGGCATATCCAGATTTCAGTATTTGAGTCGAAAATCTCACGACATGACACAATCTTAGACGACACTTAGGATCTAGCGTAGCAAATTTGCGGAAACATACGTATTAGCTGACAAAATCCTTGAAATTGCCGCCAGCTTCCTCGATGTTCCAAACTAACGGCATATAAAACTGTGATCTATAACTTTCGATTCAGCAAGGGGGAATCCCAGAGCTATAAAAATTTATTGATTTGGCCTTTCCCACACTTTTTAATGTATCCCCCGAGTTTCGGTAATAGATTTTTTCAGGGGACTCCCTCCCCTTCTGAAGAAGCGTACCTTCTTCAGGAAGTAGTAACCTGTATTTAAAACGGGAGAATCGGTTCCGGATTTGAACTCGAATTGGTCTCGAATCGGAACCACGGCAGCCTGAATTCGAAAGTGGACCCCGAAAATCGTAAAATACCTCGACGACTCCTCGTAAAACTTTGGCATGCTCAATCAACTTCCTTTTATATCTCGGATTTTTTGCTGCTTGTAGCTTTTTGTGGATATCGTATTTGTTGAAAGTTTTTTGGATGTACAGTTAGGTTCGTGAGGGACATATTCCTTTTAAGAAACATTGGGTTTTTTTCGAATGCATTAAGGGATTTGGCTTGATGTTTTTTTTTGTATTATTAAGTGTGTTGGGCTTATTTTGAGCATTTCGGCACTTTATATTCAATTTATTTTTAGTTTTACACAATGTAAGTACTTGAACAGCCATTACTTGAAATTCTTTTTTTTTAATTTGAACTTCTGAAAACTAATTCCACTAACTATCGTTTAATTTGAAAACTTCCTTTAAAAACATTATGTTTAGAAATGTTTTAAGTTTAGAAAAAAAACAATCATTTAAAACATTTTTAGTTGCCCTTAAAAAAGTTTTGTTGTTGTTGATCGATTGAAAAGTACATTAGTGTATATTTTTGTTGGAACGTATGTTGGAAAAAATTTATTTTCCTGACCTCCCAAAAATAATAAACAAGCTAATTTGTTTTTGTGAAGCGATTTGTGTAAAATATAACATAATCAGTAAAGACAATAGATTGCCCAGCTGGTCCTATGTCTATAACAACATCTCATCTGCTGTTTTTGATTCATGCTTTAGCATAAAACTTTTAACAGGATCAATTTCAATAGTAAGCATCATGTATAGTTTTATTACCGTCCCCGCACAGGGTTAAGAAAAATCCGCCCAGCTCCAACTATAACTCACTTCTCCCTCCGAAAAAATCGGCAAATAACTTTACATTTACTACCTAAAAGCAGACATGTGCTACCAACGAGAACCCTACCTGTGGATTTAACGAACAATATCGTAAAAATAATATTGCCATAAGTATGCGCGGTGTTGTTCCCGGGGCCGGTGCCATTAAACGCTCGTTTATAATCGCTGCGTTGAAGGAACTTTAACCTCGCAGATTATTTTGCTTTCCAAGAGGAGGGCAACGGGACCGCCTGCCGCACAATCGTGGCTGCAACATGGAAAACGGATGTTGTCCGATTGCTCGTGTGGAGGCGACCGAACTCCCTTGGGATGCCGTCGCCAAGAGCCCGCGTGTTGCTCTAGTGCGACGATGATTCAACCAATACGTTTCATAAGAAGTTAGCGTGGTAGATGCACCCTCTGTATTTGTATCCATTTATGTCCAACTGAGTTGTTGATGAATAAACAACTCCCAATAACTGAGAAACTTTCTAATCTCTTTGGTAATATGCGTTTGTTAAAATAAGACAATGTTACAATTCAATTGAAAGGGTTTTCTTTATAAATAAAGATAAAATGGCAGAAGTCCATTTGCCAAAGATCGAGTCCTATAAAGTGCAACAACACACAAAAACAAACTTCCCACACATCTTTTAGTACAGGTGAAATTTGGGGACCTTTGGCAGAAGTAATTTTTTGGAATTAAAATTGAAGGCATAACTCTACCTCTGTAGAGGCGGGTGTGGTCATTGGAGTTGACATCTTGATTTATTTAGTATTTTCCAAAACCTCAAATAGTAAAACTCAAACAAAATACCTGCTGCACTCCGTTATTCTCCTCTCCAGCTTCTGGGGACCCCCACCCAAAAGGAACATCAAGTCTGAAGACATCCCACCGCTCGCGGAAGTGATAACATGACAAAGGTCCCAAGCGATCTTCAATTAACATACGCCCCACGTCCGAATTTTATGGAAGGTAGCTCATTTTATCAGTCTACGGGGGTTATTTCTTTTATCCTGATAGGGGGGATGACAAAGATCGTTGCCTCGTCTGCAAGGATCCATAAAAAGAGGGAATTCTCAATATGGTCACCTACCAGCATGTAGGGGGGGGGGGGGTTACCCCCCTAACACCCCCTGCTCTATTTACGATGAAAGACGAAACTTTACCTGCTTCAGTGGCCCCGTATAAACAAGCCGATTCCGTTCCCATAGAGCTGTCGTGGTTTGAAGAACTCTTATAGGACATTATTTCAGAAGTGATGTTAATAGTTTTATGCACAGTAACCATGCCTTTTCATTTAATTATATTTTCATGCTACAGAGAAGGAAGGTGTTAAAGAAGATTTTGTATGTGATGTCTACTAAACTTAGTGATTTTAAGTCTTAGAAACATAACTTTGGCCGTTTTATAATTGATTGCCCATGCAAAGAATTCTTTTTAAAGGTCTCTTAAAAGCTTATTCTGTAAAAAAAAAATTTCTCCTTGACGTAATATTTTTTTCATACATAAATTATTTATAAGAAAACAAATAAGCTTCAAAACGTTGTTTTCTATACATAATTTCATTTAAAAAAAATCACATTTGTTGGTTACAATTATAACAAACCAGTGGTGTAATAGAGCGGTGTCTACCGAGATACTTTTAAGGGAAAAGCTTTTATCGCCGGTTTGGCAGTGTTTGTGTTATATATATTTTTCTTTGATAAAAGAAAATGTTCCACCGAAATAAAGTGTCTTCCACATACACATGGAAGCTTATGATCTTTGTCCAGGAGATAAACAGTGATTGATTTACGGGGTATTGATTGTAAAGTTTGGAAAGAACTCCTGGTGTGAACGAAGCTGTGAAATGGCTCGCAGAATATGACTCTTGTCATTATTTTACTTTGCGATTACATTCGGTCTTGCATTACAATTTTGTGATTTTACTGCCAAGAAACATATTAGATGACTTGATGTCTAATGATGTAATAATAAAAAGCCGTATAACATTTGACACAAATAAAGTTATTGGAGTTTGTCATGTTACGATCCAGACTTACGTGGGAGGAGGTTGCCTTTGATCTAGGAGCACTATGAGTACTTCCATGGAAGGCAAGGGTGCAATAGCTTCTGTTGGAGCAAGGCCTAGAACACCCGTCAGGGAAGAAGTCTGACTTCTGCTCCAAAATGGCGTCACCTTCTCAATTTTGGCACGCGGCTGTAGGGGAGTGGCTTTTTTCTCAAGGTAACCTGTACCCATGGTAACTGGTCGATGACTGCACGCATGACTTTCAGACCTACATATTTAAAGAGCTCGTTGTCAGCATGTACTCACACAGTTACAACACAAATATCCATGCCTTATCCGGGATTCACTGTCACTATCATGGAAAAAAGTATGGGAACGTAAAGACCATGATTTTTTTTTGTGCTATTATTAATGTTTATACAAACACACAAAATTATTCAGTTTGCAAGTTATTTATTGCAATTTATTTAACTTTCCTAATTGACATAATTGATTCTAGCTCGCAAACTGCTGCCTGTTGAATCATTCAAGCTTACGGTTTGTGAATTCGAATTATACATTTTAATATAAATAAATTACATATTTCTGTTGTCTAAGGTTAAGACACGGCGAATCTATTATTTTTCAATTAGTGTCAGATCCTTTCCTTTTAGAGGATTGTCTTCCGAAATTTATTCGTGGGAACTTTTTTAAACAGGTCACTCCGGACAGCTCCTTAAATCATCTGGGTTATGACATAATTTGTACTATTTTGGTCAAGGGATGGAGATTTGAAATTATGTGTTTGTAGTTATGAATATGAAAATTGTACTTAAAAAGGGAAGTCTAAAATTAAAAAGCAGCCTTCTGTTAATGTTTCAATTATACTGATTTTTGTTAAAATGTTATTCAAAAAGGAAATGCCGTCCAATGTTGTTGCATAAGTCTGGGCTTATAATGCTGCCTAACTTTGCTCTCATGCTGCTGATAGGGATTATGAGGAAGATACGGTATTTTAAGGAGCGGTTACATGTAAAATTCAATAACTGGTTTTTGGCTATATCTTACTTTATTGGAAAGTTCATTTACTATACGATTTTAAATACACTATTAAATTTCTTTAGCATAGTTATCATTAATTAAATTTCGGTCAGCGTGGGCTCATTTTCAAAATACGTTAAATATAACGATGTATAGTATATTTATTGACTGAAAATCCGGTAAAGTATTTTTTGCCCTCTTTTTTCCACTCTGCAACACATGAATATCTAGTTTTAGAAATAGACTCTACAACATTGAATTATTTACAATAACCCACAAAAAAGAGGGCATTTTTGGGTTGGTATAAGCTGTTAACGGGACATTCCTCATTTGTCATCCACAGAATATTCCATCTGATGAATATTTGCTTTTTAAAAGGTGATCAAAAGGATTGAATCCATTAAAAAACACGTGTCCTAGGATTGCATTCATATTAAAAAATAGCAAAACCCGGATTTTGTAGAATTTTTTACCAACGAGATATTCCTTTGTTGCCATATGCCCCGAAAGGTTTTCAGAATTAATCAGCTAATACGCATAATATTTGATTTTAAAAATTCATGTAAGTATCGAACCTAAGGATTAAATTTCTTACGATACCTACAGAAAAAAAATACCAAAATTTTTTGTAAGAGGTAGTCGGTATCTAACGGTACATCCTATTGTTGTCATTCACATGCATCTAACACACACAGATTAGTCTAACTGAATATTTGCTTTTTTACAAAAATGATCCAGAATTAAACTCTTATGACCTGCATACAAAAATTGCAAAATCCAGCTGATCAACACACATTGTCAAATCCGGCCTTTGCGTAATTTTGACCAACGGGACATCCCATTATTGTCAGACTTATGTGATTATCTAATGAATATTTACATTTTAAAAATATCCCACGGAAAGATTCTTTGTTATCCCCGCTCACACACAAAAATAGCGACATCAGAGATTGGACCTTTGCAAAACTTTTACCAACGGGACATCCCATGTTAGCCATTGAAGCTAGCTTAGGAGCGGATGAATAGCGAAAACGCAATGCATTGCACCCTCGTTTCCTTATGGGGGAGGAAGGATCTTACATCCTCATCTTAGGCATTCTTATAGATAGAATTAGGAGGAGGGGGATCTTTGTCCACCATTTTTTTTATTTGTCCGCAAAGCTTCCGGTTGGTATATAAAAAATCTCTTAGGGTTTATTTCTTCTCGTGTGTTCTTTCTAAGAAGCTGATGTTTTCTGTTCTGAGTATAACGCGCTTTGACATGTCTATTTCGTAAAAATAATTTTATGATATTTTGACTTTATGGCTATTAATGTGGCTTTCAAGTTAGATTGAAATCAAAGTTTTTACACATGTTTGTAGAAAATATTTATTTTTCACAAACATGCATATAATCCTATATAAGCACATCTTAAAATTCCAAACTAGATTTAAAGTTAGATAAATTGTCTTAAATTAGAGAACTTAGAATTTCTTATTAAAAATATTTTTTTAAAAATTTAATTGAATAAATGAATTCCGAATTTCCTTATAGAATTTCATTCAAAGCTGGTTATTAAGTAATCAACTAAAAATTTAAATAAACTACCAAGGGATATTAAACATTCTATTTTCGATGTATTGCATTAATTATTCTGATTACTCGAATAAAAGTTTAAATGTGTAGTTTTTAAGGGAACAGGTAGAAATTCCCGACTTGTTCCTGTCGTTTACATCCTTAGATATAGGGAAAGTTCCTTGCTCTTCGATCAGGCAGTGCAGTCAGGAAATTTACCTGCAGGATTACAAACATACCCCCTCCCCCAATTTTTTTTACCAAGTCCCCCTTTGCCAAGTGAATTGGAGTAGAAAAATGCATTATATTGATTTGACAAAAATGTAATTGAGATTGTGCTTTTTTAGCAAACTGTATTTTAATATATGAAGGGTCTAGTGCGTTCACATACTAAAATTATAACCGAGATATAGTGTCCGGACCGTTCATTGGCGAGCTTATTCTTATCCTGAATTTGCGATCGTCAAAACTCGCCAATGAACGCACCGAACTCTATATCTTATTCTTTAAAGAAGTGAGTTTTAGAACCATAACCTTCATATGATATGTAATGCTGTGCGATGTTGAAAAGAAATTCATTCCCATTCAGGGTTTCCATTTTAAATTACAGTCGAACCCCGTTAATGCGAACTCGAAGGGAACACCGAAACATCTAATTTCATGTTATTCTTCAGGAATTTCTTTACATTGAACCAGTGAATAGTTGTAAAAAAATAACATCGAAAAATTATTCTAATTTTACAAGATAATAAACTGTATAGAATTAGTAATTCAATTAATAAAGTTCATTTAAACTAGTACATACTATAGAAAATTAAGGAAAATTTTTGAGGAACAGCAATAAGATTAATATTGACGAATCATGGGAGATCTCATGATTTTCTCAAAAGTAGAAGACAATTTAATGTTGCATAGTTCACTTTCCGTTTTTTTTTTGTAATGTTTTGTTTCATTTGTTCTTCGAAACTTTGAATCACTAAGAAAAAAAGTCAAATTCTCTATTTTTGTTCGGGTTAAGCGGGATTTCGCCTAAAGCGATTTCGTGTTAAGAGATTTTTTAGTATTACCTCAAAGCTTCATAGGCCGGGGACTTCATAGGCACTTGCTGAAATTTAACTTTTTTTATGCAAAAAGCGTGTTTGTGCAGTCGGTTTATCAAAATGGATCTGGTCCAACTTCCCCTTTTATAAATGGATTCTTTGCGTTTAACTAAAACTTTTTTTTAATTACCCAAGAGTTTTTTTTTAACCATTCAGGTACTAACAATCATTCTTAAACAGACATTACAATATTGGCGAAAGTATCCAGCATTACTCTGTCAAACCATTGGCTGTGGATGCCTGTCCGCTTGTGTCATTATGTGTGGTTTTTCTGTGGTAACGGTGTGACTACCTTCACTTTCCTGTTTATTAGACATGTTGTTTACCGGGCCCGGGTCAAAGCCCACCGTTTTAGGTAAGAGGGGAAAGCTGCCGCCAATCTGTTTACCCGGTAAACAATTGTTGGTAAAACGGTGGTGTGTGGGTGCAGGTTCCGGATATCAGTTGAACGCCCGGGGTTTGTTGGTCGGTGGGTTCCTACATTTTTTTGATAGCGAATAAAAATATAAAGGAGCAAAATGCTGCTGAATTAAAGAAAATAAAAGTTTGTTTTGCCAGTTTTTTGCATCAGGTATTTCTGTTTTTCCTAAGAATTCTATTAACTTTTAAGCTCGTAAATCATTGTTTCATTGAAATTTACTGAAGGGAATAGCTGACTTATTGTTCTAAGTATATCAATGTACTTATACATTTACAAAGCCTTATATAAAAAAAATTAGAAATTCAATTTCCAGTATCATTTTTTCCTGAATCCTCCCATGCAGTTGCTATTCACTAAACATTTGTCCAGGTAGGAACAGAAAAAAATCTTTCAAATGCACATACAGCAGCCAAAAACTGCCCTCTCCTAATTCAAAATAGACTTTCTTATCAAGTCCTATTATTAGTGCGATGAGGGGGGGGGGGGGGGGGGACCAAAACAAGGCAAAATATTTTTCGACCTTCAGTCACTAATTTTACTTTCCATAAAATAAACAGGAAAAATCTTGTTCGCCGCAGCTGATGGCTCTTCTCGTTCTCTCTAAGAAGATAGTGCTTTCCGTTTTCATAGGAAACCCAAGCTCCATCCGCGCGAAGATATCAATACGGATGTTGAAGACTTCCTGGTTTTCATGGAAGACACATTCTCAGATCTCTCAGACATTTATCTTTAGAGATAGCAGTCCAATCTATATTACTACCCTAAACGTGTATTTTTAATAACTATGCAAAATTTTAGAACGAGCTAAGTGGTCAGGAACTATTTATAATTTCAAAATATCTCACAATTTTGCTCACAAACTCTATCACTCCGAAAAAATCATCGTTTTTAGTAAATATTGTTCACTGCAAATAATATTAATATAGTTATTAGTTTTCCTATTAAAATAAATGATATAAAAATGCTTTTGTAAAAGTAAACAATTTTTGAATTACTTTAAATCGAATAATCTAACAAATTGCAATTGTCTTTTGCAGGATATTCCGTGCGCCCTGGATAAGTACGGTCGAAGTTATGAGTGGGGTTTGTACGGTGCACAAAAACCCCGCAGAGAAAGCGCATCTCAGGTGGACGAATTCTTCGAGAGTGGCACAACCATCGTCAACCCCTTCGACACCACAGTAAAGTCCTACACCCACCACAACTCAGCCATGGAACAAGCGTCCTATCACCACCACCAATACCACCATCACTACAACAACTACAACAGCAATAACATGTACAACAACAGTAGCAGAAAAAACAGACCTTGCCGAGTCGACTCGCTGCAACAACACCAG
The DNA here is from genome assembly GCA_019343175.1 of Oedothorax gibbosus. NCBI lineage: Eukaryota > Metazoa > Arthropoda > Arachnida > Araneae > Linyphiidae > Oedothorax > Oedothorax gibbosus. The sequence goes on from CM033272.1 coordinate 29,805,457, forward strand.
GAAGACATCTTCACCAAAACTCCTTCACAAGACCTGTTCACCAAGTCCATGAACTTTCCAGAACTGATTGTTGGTGGTGAATCCCCGGACTTGCCTGGACTGTTCGACAGCATCACGCCTCCTTACCACCCGGCAGTGTGCGTCAAGAACGAGAAAATATCTCAGCAACAGCAGGACCTTTGTGCCTACCCGCCATCCTCCCCCGAATTCGCTTCTTTGTTGGACGTGAGTCAACCCGAACAGGTCATCGTAAAGCGGGAACCCACATTGCTGGACGCTAAACAACAGTGCCAGCAGTATCCAGCCGCCTCCCAGCAGCCGTACATGGGTCACTTTGCCATGTCCAGGCTGCACATGATGCCGCTGACACCTCCCAGTTCGGAACCTGGCAGCGATTCTGTGGATTCGTCTGCGACGGCAGGGACTGTGAGAACGACCCCTCCGCCCCCGTACCTGTGTACGGGGTCCCCAAATGTGATGTCAAACGGTATCATGTCCGGTCCCATGGGAGACGAACACTCCGGCAAGACGCCGTATTCGAGGAGGAACAATCCCGAACTGGAGAAGAGGAGGACGCATCGGTGTATATTTCCTGGTGAGAAATCATTGATGTTACATTTAAATTCAAATTTCTTATCCTGAAGGAAAGGCGATTATTGCGAACACACTAATAATATGCGATGATATAAGGCAAAATAACTTAAATGAATATGGTATCGGCAAAGTAAAAAAACTGGCTTACCTGATGTATTCGACAAAGTGTGAAATACACTTGTATTAGCATTCTACACTTTATCTTATCACTAGATAGAATAACACTTTATACTCCGCTAAAGTGCAATACAAAAAGGGTTCATGAATACAGTAAAAAGTGTCATTCTAGAAAGCATTCTAGATGTATCAAAGTACAGTCCTGTTCCAAAAGGTTAACTTGTGTTTATTGTTTAGGGCTTTATATTTAGAATTTTTTGTTATTTCAATGTTAATCAAAACAAGTGGTCAACTAAGTTTGGCAGATAGATCAAATCGACAAGCTAATTAACTAGTCATCAGTAGATTAAGTCCTCAGCTAGTACTATCCTAAAGGCTTACTTTTATCAGGCAAACCTACCTATAACCCGCTGCTCTTTTTAAAATGTTTTGATTGTTTATTACCTAATAAAAGAAACGTTTGACGAATAACAAATGATATACTTGATGAGCCAGTATCTATGTTTATATTCAATATTGTTCGCGTTACCGTGTGCTGTGCCATTAAATTTATACTATATTATTATCGGTTTTGTTTAATATTTATCTTGATTTTTATTTAATTTGTTTTTCAGGTTGCACAAAAATCTATACAAAAAGCTCACATTTAAAAGCTCATCAAAGAATTCACACAGGTAATTATATTCATTCCGTGTTTGACACAAATATGATATATATATTTTTATTTTGCATTTATTGTTCTATTTTTTGTAATGGACTCTATCGATTCTCACCTCCTATTTACCTAATGTACTTTTTAAAAAAAACACATCTGACAGAGTACACACTGCAAATTGTTGTAAACCTGACCAACCAGTCTTGAATGGACGGGTTTCTGCCCTGTGCTACCGGTTTGATCTCTACTCCAGGGGACATGAATGAAAGTCAGGTGTGCAAACAATGCGCACTCTTCAATGGAGAAAAAGGTATTCCATAGTTCACGGCGCTCATCTTTGTGAAGGAAGCGTGGCCATTTATGGCAGGACCTCATGCAGTCTTGGTCTTGGAATGTAGGACGTCGAGGAAGGTCGTAACTAACACCCAGGTAGATTTCACATACACAATCGACAATGCAGGATGCATGGATAATAAGACTGCTCGGCCATTTTGTTCCCCTTGCGGTCCTAACTTTCAAGTTATTGCCTGCAGGAGATTTCGGGCTTGACATTCATTACCCCTTAGCAAAAGAAGTAAAACTGCGTTGTTGCCTTTTTAAGTGCGATTCGATAACAATGGTCGCCCGGGATAAAGTATTTGTGTGCTTTTGCCCGTGTGTTCTCTGCTCCAGACTTGGAAATATTAGAAGTGTGGGTAACTGGCACAATAACGGGACTCGGGATAGGGTCGTAAAAGATTTATTTCTTTATTAATGCTAAGCGAGTAGGATTTATAGCGTAATTTCTTACTTTCCATTGTGTTGGCTGTTTTTCTTAAGATGAGGAAGGATTTTTCCCCCTTGCTTTGAAAAGAAGTCTTCAGCGATACTTAAGAAGTATTAGTATAACAAAATGTCAACTCTTTTGTGCATTGAAACTGATATTATACGTAGTAATTTACGGCTTACAGCAGGTTTCCCAAGGAAGTTTCTCTAGTGCTAGACGATGTAAATCAACCCAATTCATGAAAGTTGTTGATGTTAAAAAATGCCATATCTTACATCTAAATCTCAATCATTGTCAGAAAAAAATATCGGTCCTGGAATAACGATTCCCTTTAATCGCAACGTTCTTCCTGTAATAAGTTTTCTGTATGGATGGTTTTGTCAAATCTTTTTTTGTCAAAAATTAAATCTGCACCTTTATCGCTAGTCACCCTTAAAATTTTACTTCATATCATAAAAAAAATTCCATTTGAAATTACCGCTTCTGAAGTTCACATAACCGCCTCACAAGTCATGGCACAGGCTTGTGTCCGTTTACTTCCGGCTTTTCTCACTTCAACCATATAGATTGATTGCAAGCAGAAGTACTTTAGTTATGGTTTTCAATGTCGTCTTTCCTAAATTCCTACTATCTTATTATTTCTTATTATGTGTTAGAGAGGGGCCGACTTTTTCTTTTGGGGGTAGATGGAGCAATATTTTTTATTTGCCTTTGATACGAATTCCAAATAAGATGTACTTACTAAGTTTATTAAAGTTTTCGAATTTTTCGGTTTTTAGCACCCCCCGCCCCTTAAAATTTCCACGACGCAGTTTGTATCGTTAAAAGCATTTGTGTCCCCAAACCTAAATCCTATATATTAAACCAAAAGTCATAAATTACAGCGATGGGTCATTAAAAGTAAATAAGTAATCGTAAGTTCCGTAAAATAAGGGGCATTTCTGGATTACCCATCACCACTATGTGTGTTGTTTCTTTTGAATGACCTTCAAAGGGGGGGGGGGGGGGGTTCAATATTGCTTACATTTTCCATTCTTAATGTCTTCATCTGCATCCCAACACACATACTACCTAATGATAGCGTTATTCATCCCCGTTTAGTGTTTACAAACTGCAATCATTTCGTTTTATTTAAAATTCATATTTTAGCGAGTTAACTTTGAACTTTGTAATTGAATATGCCTTTTAAAAAGGAAAACTAATTGCTGCGTTTTGTACTTTTCCATTTTTATGAAACAACAGTCCATAGGAAAGTTATTTATTTCTAATGATCGTATATTCAGGGGATATAATTGCAACACTGCGGGCCATTTTCCATTCTGAAAATCTTTTCGTGTCACGCACAATCGCCGCTGACTACGCAACGCGGTCCTTTTCGTTTACTTTCCCAGGTGACAATTCTCGCTAGCGGAAGAAGATCTGGGACACAATGTCAGCCAGAACCAAAAGCATCCTCAAAAGACAACCCTTTCACAGCCATTAAAGACCAAGTACCCATTGTGGAGGAACCAGGGGCGTAGGGTCTCGTTGTATAGAGGGGGTCTTTTTATGGCGCCCCGGCCATTCTTTCGATGGCACCATCAGCCAAGGACAGTCTTACATCATCATGGAGTCGTTCATCATGGCCTCCACAATGGTGTCTCCCTTTTTAATGTCATTTTGGGTTCCCCCCACCTTGATCGCCGAAGTTCTTATCATCTTCGTTTTTAGGGGTTGGCGTTATATTTAGTCCACTAACTTCATACTCTTCACAGGTGTGACGGTGGTCGAATCAGGTGAACAATAACTGGAAAATGTCATAATGGGCGGCTTAAAAACAGTTCTAAGGGTGCACTAGGATATGTCTGTGACGTAAACTCTGTGAGGGATGCGCGGTTGATAAACGACCATTCATGATGTGATGTTATTGATGAGCGTGATCAATTATTTGCATATTCAACTCGAGCGCTGTGCATCACTGGGTTCCTTGTAACACAATAGTAGCTTTTGCAAAATGTTGGCAAACAGCAAAAACTCAATGAATACTAACTGCAACTATTTACGTAACGTAACTTTTTTTTAAACATTTGGATGAGTTTTTTTTTATTCCTCTCAAGCCTGGTGGGAAAATAAATATACGATCTCACTTAATATTTTTTTAAGTACTTTGAAAAAGCTTATTAAATAACTTCTTTCAGAAACCTTCACTAAAGTATCTGCTATCACTGAACTTATTCTACTTTAACAAATCAAATAATTTGAAGAAGAAAGACATGCTTTATTTCTTTTTTTGAGTGCTGTTGTGTAAATACTTAATCATTTCTTAAAGAAAAGTATTTATAAATAAAATTCTTCAAATCAAGTAGAAATTTGAAGATAAGTACGCGAATTTCAAAAAACAATTACTTCATTCTTATTGTTAAAGTTATAAAAACAATTAATACGTATAAATATTTTGAGACTTATTATAAAAAAGAATCTATTTTTTAATTTATTTCATAGTTTATCAATGACTGCAATGGAGGGATAATTGTATTTTTTATTAGAATTATTAGATTGGTTAGCGACTCTGAATCTTTGTACTGGTGTTTCACCTTGCGCGGGTTTTGGACAAACAAGCGGTAACACTAACAAGGTTTTAATTATCTCTGCATTTACCACACGTAGATTTTATTTTCGAAACCGATAATTATTTTAAATGGCACAAGATTGTTAATGTTAACGAATAAAGAAATCACGAAAATCGTAACTTTAAAAGTAGAAGAAAAGAAATCATACATAATTTTTTTTACTAAACTTACACGGACATCAAACGTTGTAGTAAGGTACAGCATCTTATAGTTACTACTTTGAGAATTTAAGAAGATTCCGGAGCGCATCATTATTCATACATTTTGGACGTCGATTATAAACAACACAGATAGTTGACAATGCAGTAAATTATGTCGGGTTCAGTCACAACAGTCCAATACAGAATTGACATTCCAATACAGAATGGACCTTTAAGAACAGTCAATTCTTGTCACCATTCATCGGATTTTTTGCCCAATGATTTTTTCCACAATTCGCACGTGCACTTCAAATAAAAACATCCGTTTCGGGGGGATAGTTTCACAGAGGGAAAAAAATGATTTTTTTTCGTCATTCTTTATTATTTCGACTCTTCTTATTATTCCTACCGAGGGGACAACGAAACCGGAAGCGTCGTGTCTTCTTGAAAAATCGTTTTGGGGTTTGGAGATTTACGGTCTTCCCTGGTGCAAAAACCGCACCCCCAGACATGATCTTCTCAAGGCGCGTGCCGACGAAACCCTGCGACGCGAATCACACGTTCTTTTAGAACAATACTTATTTTCTGATCAGGACATTACTATTATTCATTAATTTAGTTTTCTTTTCTTGACTTGGAACATGGACAAAATAACAATTTGTTTGTTCTGGGTTAATAAATAGCTTTGCAAATAGTATAATTAAACTAAATATACGTTGTCGAGTTCGCCGCTGTCAACCGCAGTGATCACCTTAAACCATGACTAAGTTTTTGATCTGTGCTTAAAGTGCTCCTATGACCAAGCTCCTCCTCGTCACATTCTCGAATGTCTGGGACTTGATAAACAAGCTCTATAGCTCTATCTGACTCCTTATTTCTAGTTTTGGACTTAATCAGGACTTTCTGACTCATGAAGACCTAGTCTAGCTCTGATAGCCTTTCAAGGATTGGAAATAAGATCGTTTCTGGTGTAAAATAATGCTATATCCGAAATTTATATAGGAAATTCCCGGACATTCTTCTAACAATCGTGAAAAACCTTAGGTTAAGTTTATGTTTAAATGGTTTAACAAGGTGATTTAAATTAGAGTAATTTAAAGAGGAAGTTAATGCTTCATATCTGTGAAGTCAAAATATTCTATCACCATTAAAAAAAAATAGTAGCATATCGTTTTATTAGTTTATAAATGGAAACATGTTGCGTCTGTTTATCACTTTAAGAAACAGGTGAAACGGAACTGAATATTTTTTTTCGCTAGAAACTTTTCGATCCGTCTTTTCATGCATCTTCAAAATAGAACTTAGTAGAAGAATGGACGATGGGGAGGGATCGCTATCTATCAATTTTTAGCTCCCTCTACGAGAAAGACTTTAGGGGTGGAAAAAAAGTCCTGGCCAACCGATCTGATCTTCCGGTCTTTTAGAGATCCCCGTTTTCTGTGTGTAATTTACCGCCGTTATGCAAATTATGGAACAGAGGCCCGTTATAAAGCCCAACAAGTATTTCCATTGAGGTTGGCGCGAAATGGCCATTTATCACCATCAATTTCTCATAAAAGGGGCTTTTAGGTTTGTTGCGAGCCTCTTTTGCAAGTTTCCTGTTTCCACGGCATAAAAGAGTGTCCTACATCCATGAGATTTTGCTCGCAAAAGTGGAAAATTTATGAAGCAGATTTGTCAGCGCCTTGTTAGGAGTCGCTGTTTATTGATGTCAGCCCGGACATTTTTAATGCCAATGGGAAAATGCCGTGGTTATTGAGATATCAGTGAGAAGTTTTCTCTAACGGGACACATTACACACCATTATATTGGAGGGGTTATATGTATTGCATCGATTAATCCTTTCATACTTTACAGATAAAAAAAACATGGGTATGATACTAGAAATTTAAATATTTGAATCAAAATTTATATATTATGTGCTATATGAGCTTTGGAATATATTTTTTAATCATGAATTCATGCGAAAATTGAGCAATCAGTAGACTGGTATATCGTTTAAGAGGCATGGTCAAAATACCTTCGATCTAATGAATTAGTTTTTGAATTTCAAGTTTTACGAAATTATTGTTTTGCTGTCTAAGCATTTTTTCCTCCACTAGGTTTGAAAATATTAATAATAAAACATATTTGAAGAGAAAATTCCATATTGTAGTTTAATTATTTATTGATAAAGTTTAAAAATAGTATCGCCATCTGTCTATAATTATGTCATTTTAAACTTTAAAAATGAATAACCAAATAACGTTTTTTTTTCTTCAATTTTGTTTTATTTTGTTTTAAAGATTTCCATACCTGGTTCCTTACATAGCATAGCAATACTTCTACAGAACTTAGAATTTCAAAACTAATGCATTGGGGCTGAACGTCCCTCTTAATTCAATTGAAGGATATTATACATGTACTCTAGTGGGAAAATTTATACAACAACTTTGTCGACGCTCCGTTAGGAGTCGTTGTTTAATGATGTAGACTCCATATAGTCTTCCATATAGTCATTGCAAAACATGAACGTAGTAACTTACAGTCCCTGGACAAATTATTAGACGCATTGCAAGATTTCGTGTATCAATCAATGATGAACAAAATACCTTTAGAAGGACATTTGTGTTCCTAAACTTAAGCTATTGAATGTAAAATACTATCTCTGCTATACTTAATACATATATCGACATCTTTTTTAATGATATGGCATTCTTTGGTATGTTACCATCATTACTAAAAAATTACTGTGCGTCTAATAATTTGTCCAGGGACTGTATATCGGAGGTATCAAATTTCTTTCATAATTATAAAAGTATTCGCTTTTGTCAGTGATGAATCGTTTATAAGTAATCAAGTTGCCTAAAAAAAAACTTCGACGTGACGCATTCCAAAATGTCGCATATAGCACCTCGTTGTTCATCTTCGTCTTATGAAATAGACATACGAGACTGATAAACATTTTTGAAGTTTGTAGGCATGGATGATTTTCGTTGTACAGTTATTTTTAGTAAACGTGCTTTAGTTGTATCCTTTTGCTCTTTATTGTCACTCTAGCAGGTTAAAATTAATATGAAAAATGTAAGGATATAGTTATTAGATTATTTTATGGTGAAATCCTTTTTTCTCTCCTTTACAATTTCGTATTTTATTAGAATAAATAATTTGAAATTTTGAAATGTTATTTTTTGGAAAGACAATGGTGATTCTTTTAGTAAAAATGTTATTTTAAAATTTTATAGATGTGGTTTTAGTTAAACTTGATTTGTCAAATATAATTGATTAAATATTTATTAATAATTAATAGTATCTGTATTTTTGTCTTTATTTTTCAATACAGAACTACTGAACTAGCATGAATTTTGTTTCATTTTCTCCTCAAATTCTTCGATATTTGAGAATTGCGCGGAATTATTTAGTTTTTGTGAAATATTTCGTATTTTTGAATGGAATGTTCAAGTTAAATCTTAGTTTTAACCCCAGCCAGACAATTGTAAGTTACTTTTCGGATATTTTCATATCCCAATTCGATAACTCTAATACTATAAATAAAAACTACAGCTACACAGTACACACTCTTTACCAAAATGACATAGAATATACTTTGCTGTCATGCACAATCATTGGACATCTATTTAAGAATCAGTAATTCATCGGCACGAACTCTTTTTCTATCTTTCTCGAAAACCAGATGTCGCTGTGTTTTTAAACTAGAAAAATCACTTTATCGCCTATTAGGCACAAAAGCAATTTTTCAGTGCGCTTTTTTATCGCCAATGAAATTCGAGGCCCCCAATGAATTGCCTAGGCCGAAAGGCAGTTAGTGGGCTTGGCTCAGGGGCTGTAATTACACCTCTCCCCCCTTCTAGAGGGGATGAAGAGATAAGGGATTTAGGGGATTCTTTGCATTTCGATATTCTGGGTGGTTTTAGTTGATAACACGTTTCCTTCTGAAACTAAAGCTTACTAATAGCATTTGGCACAGTATTTTGTAGAAGTAAAGAAATTGAATAAAGTGATATTAGTTTTTGCAATCATATTACATGATTAAAGTTTATCTTTTGGAGTGATTGCCTAAAGAAGAAATTTTTTATGGCAAAAAAAAAAAATCTTCTGAAAATTAATTTTATAATGTGTTAAAATAAAATTGCTAAAATTAAAACTTTTTGACTACTCAACGTAGTTGATGTATTAGTTTATTTTAAAGAAATTATTTTCTGGATCATGATGCAATGAAGATGTAATAAAAAAAGGAATGGCTTGATAAAATTATCAAGATGGCAAACTGAAACCATTCATTTTCTGATGGGACTTGGAAAATATGTAGTCATTTCTAAGAAGAAATTATTTTCTTGATCCTGATGCAAAGATGTAATAAAAAAGAAGTGACTCGATAATTTTAGAGATGGCAAACTGGAACAGGTCATTTTATGTTGGGACTTGGAAAATATTTAGTCATTTCTAAGGATAAATTATTTTCTTGATGATGATGAAAAGATGTAATAAAAAATAAGTGGCTCGATTCATTGAGACGTGATACGAAATTTTATTCTTGGGGAGGGGATTTCTTTTTGGTCTTATGTTTTTCTTTTTCGATTTGCGCGTCCAAAATGTATTGAGGATCTCTAATGGGCATTGACCGTGGTAGCCTAGGATCAATTAGTTCTGGAAGAATGCAATTCTTGTAGAATTTTTCTAGGTGGGACTCCATTTTTTCCTTCCAAAAATCATCGTCTCTTTCTATTCTTTCGACTATCAATCCCATTGGAGACCATACTGCAAAGAGACAAAAATCTTTCTGCGTCACATGTAATTGCCCTTGAACTTGATAAAAATGGTTATGTTTTTTATTTATTTGTATTATGGATTCTTCCTGCTTGTGAGGTATCAATAGATGTCTGCCTTTGCGTAAATATTCTATCGGGTGCATTTCTTTACTCGTTATTGGGCACTTAATTTCAATAATCCCATCGGTATTTTCAATAACTCCATCTGGAGATGCTCCCAAAAATGAATATTTTTCATCTATGAACAAGCCACATTGTTTAACTTTGATGTTCATTTTGATTTCAAGCTCGCCAATAGCTTTTGACTCATGCAACCTGCCGTATTTTGTTGCAGAGTTCTCAAAGGTGCTATATAGAAGCCCCTTGACCGTGTTTGCACAACTTGTTGTGGGCAGCATTTTACATATCGTACCAAAGTTCGATGCAGTTAAACGTTTCCTCCGTTCATCAAACCATAAAATGCTCTCAGATTGGGATGACGTTTTCCTCATCAATTCTATTCTTTGGTCTTCTGATAATTCAAGCTCTTTCAGGAACTTCTCCGTTTTTGCCTTTTGACGATCCGGGCTGATGTCCGGCCTTTGGCACAATACGCCATATGATTTTTTATCTTTGTTGGGGAGAAAAAGCTTCTTTCTTGGACGTTTATTTGCTCTTTCCTTTTCTAATTTTGAAACTGTTAATTTCTAAACTGTCCTTCTCGGCCGAACAATTAGAAATAGGTGTGCCTTTGGACAAAACCAGACCTAAACCCCCATTTCAACCCCTTACCCATTCAACCGTTCACTTCTTTCTTAGAGTAAGAAACTATTTAACTTTACCGACTGACACCTGTTCCCTCAAAGTGTTCAAACAATGCAAACTTATCTTTGTCAAAAAAAAGTCTCAACGGTGCCCAAAGCAGAAGCAATGCACACACACGCACAAAATATATATATATATATAGTGTGTGTGTGTGTGTGTGTGTGTGTGTGTGTGTGTGTATATATTGGATCGTTTTCAATAATCTTTAAGTTTATATCATCATGAGGTTAGTCAATTTAATTTAAAAAGAATAACAGTTTCTAGTTGTTTCCCTAAAGAAAGGAGATAAACTGAATTTTGCAATTTGGTTCCCTGATATAGAGTGACATTACAATTTCTAATATCCTGAAAATATCTATCGACAAAATATGTTTCAAAATCAAAATATTGGAGGGGGTATTGTGGAGGATTACAATATTTATTTAAATTTTCATAATTAAAAACATGAATTTAATATCGTAAGTTGCAACTATATGGTTTACTAGATGTATATCTTGAGTCAGTCTAAAGATTATTTTTGGGGTCAAATTAAAAACTATGCAGATCTGTTTTTGTTAATTTATTCTTTTTAATAATACTTAGATGCATGAAAAGATAACTTAGCTAAGTCAATTTTATAATGTTTGTGGTTTTTTTTCTCTTCAAAATGCTGATTAAATTCAGTTAAATTCTTATCTATTACTTTGCTTTACATTTGAGAAGCTTGGGAAGCTTGGAAGTAAGACACGATAAGTTTTATATTAAACTTTGTATTAATCAACTAAAAACGCTATTGTATTTTGTATCTTTAAATTCAATAAACAAAGTTTTGAGTACCAACAGAGTTATCTTTTTTTATTACAGTGAATGAAAATCAATATGCCAATTTAGCACATTTTTCTGTAACCTACCATTTCATCTTATATTATTGAAATTGATGCATCCTTATTTGATTTCAAAAATAACCATTACCCTATTCCGAATTCTTACAACAAGAAAAAGTAATAAAGAAAAAAACGTTCTTGACCACAACACTAGCTTTCTCAAACCGGCTTTTGAATTGTTCCATACGACTGTCCTGTTACCAAGCGAAACCCAACCCCCTTAGGTAAGTCCGATGCTTCCCCCCCCCTCCCCCCCCCCCCCCCCCCTACCAGCAAGCCACTGGTAAACCGCAAAGGCATTTTCTACGAAGTCACCAAGGGTTCTATTCAAAGTACAGGGGGGAAAGGGGTTCCAGATGTTGACAGATGCGACACTAACTCCAGTGTCTTTAGGGTGTTCTATTCAAAGAACCCCCCACCATATGTAGAGAGATAACGTACACTCTAAATTAGTTGGCGACACCTTTCAGGTGATCGCCAAATGTGGGGTTGCCATAATTCGCTTTCCAAAAAATAGCAACAACTTTTCTTAAATTTTTGAAAAATACAAATATTTCAATTAAAATTTTTATTTCGTAATGAACTGAAAAATAAAAATTTCGATTGTGTTCAAAATATATAATTATTGCAGTATCTTATTTTTTTACTGAGATACATCGTCATACACTAAAGACATTGTATTTGCCACTGATTTCCAAACTTTAAAAAATTATTAAAAATACTCAAGATGTGATTTTCAATTTTTTTTTCCTGATAGTCTATTTTAATTCTTTTGTTCTTTAAAATGGTGTCAAAAACTAGTGGCCAGTATTAAAATTGGGGCGTCATTTAGTCGGAGAAGATTCTCCATAGGAATACCATTACGATTTTCAAGGGGTGAAATTCGGCTTCATGACTCTTAAGGGGTCCCTGACATTTTCAAAACAACACTTTGTCAACGCAATACACAAGTGAAAAGATAAGCTAGGAAGACCGTGTAACTTGATATTTGAAACTCTTAGCTGTGTTGGATTCAATTGCAGTCGTCGTTCTGTTCATTCCTTCCTGTTTTTTCCTTTCTTTTCTATGCTGAAATGAAAATAGAAGAAAAACACTGGCCATGTGTCTTTTGTTGTGACGCTGACGCCCTTTTCAGAAATGTAGTGCGTCACACTGACATGTAAACGTTCGCTGGTCACGTAGTTCTTTGTCTTTTTAATTCGAAAACTTATTTATGAGAACTGCAGTGTTTTAGTTTTTACATTTTAGATTCATTTTCACTTGGAGGAACTGCAACCGATAAAGTTTAGTTTTCTAAATCAAAAGACTTGTTACTTTTATGGATAAAAATTACCTACCCAACCTTTTTGATTATGTCTAAATATTAGTCGTTTTGAATATCGGCTTGTGAATTTATCATTAATTTTAACTAAATTTAAAAACAATAACGAAATAAGCCGATCTTATTCTTTGTGAACTGTTGTTAAAATATTGTTTTTACAAAATCGCAACTTTCTTTTTCTATTGTTCATTGCAATTTGTAAAATACATTCTTCTCACCTCTTATAGTTTTCAACATGCGAATAGACATTTATTTATTCTTTTATTGATCTCTATTTTGGTGTTCACTAGTTCGTTAGTTTAATTGTTTTGTGTTGCGCAAACGAAAGTATTATAAATGTATCTGATGTATTCTGATTTTATTCATTTATTTATAGTTTGAATGACTCCAACTCTACAATAAAACATTATTCTTTCTTTAATAAAACTTTACGGACCCCAGAAATAATCAGGATTTGGTAAAATACAAAACAAGCCAGTTCATTAACAATTAGTATGGTGCAATAGTACTGCAATCTTTGCTATTTACAAACTATAAAGCGAATCTTGGTAAAACGCAAAACCAGAGTTCGCGCCAACTATTTGTAATGAATTTATTGTTTAGGCCAATATGTTTAAAAACCTTTCTTTCTTGTGTATTGCAGGCGAGAAGCCCTACCGGTGTTCGTGGGACAAGTGCGACTGGAGATTTGCTCGCTCCGACGAGCTGACTCGCCACTTCCGAAAGCACACGGGTGCCAAGCCCTTCAAGTGTAAGGTCTGTGACAGGTCTTTTGCGCGCTCGGACCACCTCGCACTACACATGAGGCGGCATATGCCGAAGAACAAGTGAATCTTCGCCTCATCTTCTGGACACTTGCAGAAATTCTCATCCTGAAGACTTGCAGAAATCATACATACATTAGTCTTGTCTTAGAGACCGTGTAGCTCTAGTGCGACGATAATTCAAACTAAACTTGTCTTGGAGACTCGCAGAACTATTCTGGATACTTGCAGAAGTCTTGCGAGACATCGAAACGTTTGATGAGAGATATGTAGAGCTAGAGGTATTCAGGGAAGAAATATTCTTGAACACACGGTATTTTTTTCTGAAAAATTTTAAGAAACCTTCTAGAACTCGTTTTTGTGTAGCCTTCTCCACATGAAGCCTTCTGTGATCAGAAGAAATCTTCGGAAGGCCGGAAGAGATTTTCGAATTCTAATAAAATCTCGTACAAATGAATGAATCTTCTGGAATACATTAACCATGAGACGAGTGTAGATATCTTCTGAGAAACTTCGAACTGTCTGAAAAACCATGATCCTTGAAGAGTTGCGAGTCCGAACTTTCTAAGACATGTAAAAATCTGAAGGGTAGCAATATTAAAAGAGGCCTCAAAACGATTAACCAATTGCATTTGGAGGCCTCTTTTAAAATTGTGTCACCCTGTATAATGAACATAAAGAACTATTCTTTTACAATTGGGGAAATATTATAATAAGATATGTGCACAACCATTTTCCCTGCTAATGAGCTGTGTTAACGTGCCAACAATAGCAATAATTTTGAAAATTTTTAGAGGATGGAAACACCTCATAAGTTTTTAGTTCCTTAAGAAAAGAATTTTACAAGTGCTTGCAATAAACTTGATTGGGAAAGGAACTAAACGATAAAAAAACATGTGGCGTTTAGACCTTTCTACATTCCAATATTGTAGAAAGACTGATTTCATTTCGATAATACTTCCAAATAATAAAACTGTTAGGAATAAATGAACATCAGTTTTTGTACTAACGTTTTGTATTGAAGTGTAATTTTGTAAGATATTGAAAGTTGCAATAGCGGATTAGCTTTTGGCAATAGAAAATAACTAATTGATCTCTTTGTTAATTGTCTAACAATTTCAATGAAGCATCTTTTTTAGACTAAATTATTCGATAAAAATGGATGTTAATACCCAATTTACAATTCGCTACATGAAGAGATTGGTAAAGGTAGTTTTTCATAATCAAATTTATTTTTAAAATAAACAGAAACTGCTTATTCGGCATTATAAAGACAATATTAATGTAAATAGAATTGTATCATTTTGAATACCTCAAAATTTTGTGCCTTCATGGCCTCATAAACTCTGCACAATTACCGTAAATGTAAACAACATTAATAATCATAAATTAGTTATGAAAAATAGGTTAAATGTGTAAATATGCATAAGTCAATTATTTATTTAATTATACCCTTGTGCAATCATAACATAACGGCAAGAAAATTATTCAATATTTATTGTATACATTAAAATTGTAAGGTTTTGTGGGACTCTTTTTGAAATAAACTATTTTTTAATGAATTAAATATTTGTGACCTTCCCCTGATCTTAAGTTAAATATGACTGTTTTATCTAGACTGTGAATGTATTTTTATTTTTAAATTTTTAAAGTTGCAGATAATACTTATAACATAAAAAAGATTAAAAGCATGAAACTTTTACGTTAAACTACATGTAGCATGAGTTAATTTTTTAATCGCTTTCAAGTAAAACGTTGAATAAAAAGTAGCTTAGGCAATTTTTTAAAAATTTAATAAGTCAATCTGCAATTTTGAGTTTAAATTGAAAGCAACTAATATTATGTGCCAATTGTGTGATATGTTTTCAATATTCAAAACCCTGAATATATTTTGTTACATTTGCTGTTTAAACTGTTATTCACCATAGTGCCAATGTTTTATAAATATGTGTAATTAATGTTTATAAAAATCGCTTTTTTTATTGTTAATATTGTATAAATTTCTACAATGTAAATAATTACAGCTTTTTAACGCTATTCTTTTTATGTGTCGTTTTACATAAAAAGAAATAGTAGAAAGTTTAAATAAGTGCCTTTCATTAAAATAATCCAATTTAAACTGGATTTCGAATTGAATATATATAAAGTAATAAATATTAGATGCACTTACCAATAAATATATATTTTTTTAATGCATTTGATGGTGTTTAAAAACAACCAAAAAATATATTTCTATTAAGTAATGTTCAAGAAAATAATTTAAATGTTGGTTTTAGATGTTCTCTTTTGAACTGAAGTTTTTGTAAATTGTTATATATGATCAAACTACTTGGTGCTAAGATTGATTTCTTCCACAATCGCTACTTTGAGTGCACAACAGCAATGAGATTTGTACAGATATTTTAATATGGAATAATTTTAAACTGGCGGTTTATAAAGGTTGATGTACAAATAATGTATGTGATATATATGTGAGTGCTTGATACTCTTTTTAGTAATATTCTTGTACTAATTTTATCTATTTTTGTTTTTATAAAGCACATAACAAAATATATTGTTTAAAAGTATTTGTTTCCTTCATTGTGTCTTAACTTTGCCTCACAAAGTATTTAATGAAATTACAATGTTAACATACCCTATAAAACACAGTAAAAATTTGCACCAGAAATTGTCACTTAGAACTGCTTCCACCCAAAATTCCTCCTATGCGTCTGTGCCAGTTTGCAACTATTGCAAAGTTATTTTTTCTGTAAAGCTTTTCTAACCGTGTGTCCTAATTTTAACCATGTTAGACGAAACCATTTTGGTGAAGAAATTCAAGTATTAAAGAATCTCGTGCATTGGTGATGAATCCCATCCAAATTTATTTTTATTCCTGAATGATATTGGTATTTTAAACTTTATTTAATTTAGTGTATTTTTAACACTTTTTTTTAGACACTTTCTTAAAACTAAAATGTTTGGCCCTGTATAGCCATTTCTGGCTTTTGGGCCATAAACACCAACCAACCAACCTCCTATGCGTCTAAAAAAAGTCAAACACAGCATTTAGTTATACAATCTACATTAAACTTATAAACGACAGAATTAATATATATTTTAGATATTTAAAAGACTATATTTTTCATCGAAAATTCAATAATTATTCCTCATCGTTTGCTAAATTTATTTGTATTTCGTAGAATAAATATGCAATATTGCTCACATTTAAATAGAAGTAAAACATTTCATAACGATATAGAAACTATCTATGACCTTCAAAACATAACTAACTCAAACACTCTTCAAACTTGTATGGCGAGTTGGCTAATTTTTTGTCACCACCCGAAGCAATTCAGTGTGAATTCATTGATATCTAAACTAATGATATTCCACCAAGTGTTTAACAGTACTTTGGTTAACGCGAGTTACCATATTGCCAAGGTTTCACAACACTATCTACGTTACAGAGTCTACACATAACGTCATTATTTAGTAACTCTAGACCAGAGACGATCACAATTTGCGAACAAAATATGTTAAACGTTTCTCGTTATCACCGATTATAAAATCTTATTATAGCACTTTCGTCGTTTCCTCCCACACAGTCTGACGAAACATCGCATGAAAACATTTCTTCTTAAACACTTTTTCTTCCACAGGATGAGTTCAGTGCTAAAAATGAAACGGCATGATAAAGCGATAGACAAAATAGAATGCGAAAGTACATCAACGTCGCTTTATTTCATTTGGAGTTCTTAATTAACAGAATAGGAAATCAAAACTGTTTTGACTTTATCAAACCGAGGGCTGACACACCCATATATTATTTTGTGATTCTATTTTATATATATATTTTTTATTTTAACTGCGCATTGAAAATGTCCTGTTTGCTTATGTTGCAGTAAAGCTTAAATTTGACTGTAATAACCATAGTGAGAAATAATAAGATATGACTGCCCTTTTTTTACACAATCTTTGCTTTGATTGTTGGCGGCCCGTGGTCCATTGCTTCATTTTGCCTTGCATTTTATATGAAAGTGTTGTATTCTTTGGGTAAGTGTAAGTAAAAGGCAAATCGTAATTTAATACTCTTAAAATGAGTTACATAAATAATATTTTAAATAGTTAACAAGGTAATTAACACAACAAAGTTCATTAAATGAGACTACGGTAGCTTCGAGTCCACAAACTTATTGTTGTTTCTAATGCCACTCGGTAACCGAGCCCGGAGTAGAGAACTACCCGATTTTAAGGCAAAGTGGGGCGGCTTCCGTTTTTATTGAGCGCCACAAGGGAGGGAGTCCGACTTTTGCTCGTCGTCAGCATGACACTTCCGTTTTACAGGAAGGTCCGCCTTTCACACATCCATTCTCACTCACATATCGGAATTTTGATCCAGATCAAAGGCCGATAATCCCCTGATCTGGTACCCCCCGAGAGGTATTAATTTGGTATGGGAACATGGAGGACTTTGTGACCACGACATATTTAACGTGCCCCAGCCACCATTAGCAACACGGCGGTCTTTAGCCGAATACAAGCGCCGACCCAGCAACCATCAGAATTGCGAGCACCGCCGAGGACAAAACCCACAAGCCTTCCGATGCGAGCACGACGCTTCACACGACTGAGCTACCGCGGCTCTCACAAACTTATTGAAAAAATAGTTTAACTCAAAAAAATTTGTTGCAAATAGCCAAATTTTAAGAAATAGTAAATTTTAAGTAGTTTAAATAACTTTACAATGAATCAAGACTAAAGAGTGCAAAAAATAATAATAAAATTCACTTTCCTTAACAGACATCGAAATTGACTTTTGTTAATTTTGGATTCAGACTTACGCTTCAAACCAATTTTAGAGTAATAAATATTTCCAAAATTTTAAAATATTAAATAAAAATCCTAGACATTTTTTTAAATTACGGACATATTTCCGGAAACTAATATCCAGGATTACCCAATTGTAGAACACCATTTTTTCGAAATGAGTCATTTATATACTGGAAATGCGATTTTAAAACTTTATTACTTTGTCCTGTTATGATTTTATTTTAAAAACAGATTAATAAATAACATACTCATGGTCAAACCCTGGCATATCATGATACCCTCCCCCTTCGGAAATTAAACGAAACCATCGCATTACCATTACTCCTTGAATTATTGCTACATCACTTTGAATAAAATGAATTAATTGGGTGATTACTGTGTCAATGCTACAATTGCATTCATATTTATTATTTAGTGTCGTTAACTAAACAATAAATCAAGATTTAAATTTCGAGAAGCTTCTCGAGGAAAATAATATTCATAAGTGAAATAGTATGATCATTGAGCATTCATTTCAACTGTATTCTATATGCATAATGATTAGTTAGGATAAATGATAATTGTTGGTTAATTATGTACATTCATTTTGAGATAATCGATCTGGAAACATGGCGGTGAACAGCCAAGTTCATTTCAGAAAGTAATTGTAACTTAGTTACTTTTGGCGATAACAAAGTAACAAAAAATTTCGTTATTTTTTTGTTAGTTTCCAAGGGCTGTAACGATGGGAAATCACGATGATGTCGGTGCCTACTTTCTATTTCTTTTCAATTCTTTTGAATTAAAAGATGGCTACATTAAATTCAGAAAAGTGGCTAAAATTAAATTGCTGTGAGCCGTTTTTTTTAGTAAACAAGTAATCAAACATCAAAGAATCACATTGTGCTATACAGTATAACGTCATTTCAAACTGATTTATAGAACAAAAGGATATCTTCCTTCAAATAGTAAATAAAAAATAAGTTTCTTACGTGATTGTTGATGTGGGAACAGCGATTTAAATGAATTTTGAAATTAATTTTCGATGCTATTTAAATGAGCAGACCGTCAACAGGCAAGTGACATATGTCCGTCTGTTCGTAGAAAAGTGTAAAAGATTGCTCTTTGATGTGATGTCACATCTTTCTAACAAAGAAAGAACTTTTAAAATTTGATGGGTAGAACCGAATTTGGAAGGAGATACAGACGGGGCGGACACCTCCAGCATATCAATACCTACTTTCCATTTTTGTTTAATTGTTTGGAATTTAAATGAACTTTAATAATTGAATCACCAGACGATATTTTGTCTTCAAACTTATTTCATTTTGCTGTTTTTAAGATTTTCATCCTTGGTGATGCTTCAAAACTAATTTTTTTGTTATTAAGAAGAACAAATGGAACAAACGAACAAAAAAAATAACGCGATTTCGAACGTGCGTTCACCCCTGCCGCAGAAGCTCAAGAGGAGTGACAAGAGTCAAGACCTCATTACCAAAGCTGTCGGAAAGGCGAGTCGAGAAATGCTCACGTGCCCCGCTTCTGATCGAAAAGGGTGAAATTGCCGAGGAATTCGGAATGCATTCCGATCCCACCTGTTGGATATAAGGTGACAAAATCGTGCACACACTAAAGCCCACCGCATTTTCATAGTTGCGGGGCAACTTTTTCGCCTTGAGTTTAAAAAAAAGTTTACCTGTTATTATTATTAACTTGAAATTCGAAAAAGTTAGTACAGTGATTAAGATCCTTAAACATGTATTCCCTAGAAAATAGGAGAGCTAGGGGTGATTTAATTCAGTTATTCAAGTTCATTAAACAGGGAGACATGGAGGGCTTAGGTTTTGCCATAAATAGCCGGACCAGAGGACATGATCAGAAATTGATTAAATCATGCTTTAGAAGGGAGGTAAGAAAACATTATTTTTACAATAGAGTTGTCAATGAGAGAGTGGAATGTTTTACCAGATTATGTGGCGTATTCGAAGAGAGTAGAAGATTTTAAGAAGAATCTTGATAGTCATTGGAAACTGGTAAAGTATTAGATTTATTTTGAACCAACCTTGCTGGGCCTCTGGCCTGTTGTTGGTCGACAATTTTTGTATTTGTATTAGTGAGATTTGTGGCCACGATGGTATAGTGGTCAGAGTGCTTGCACTATGCACACACTAACCCCCCCCCCCCTTCCCGATCTTTTCACAGTTTCTGAGCAGCTTTTTCGCTGCGAGCCCAAAACACAGGATAACTGTTATTATAAAAAATTTGATATTTAAAAAAAAAAGGTTTGTACGGTTAGATTTGTTTCCTCGATGGTGTCGTGGTCAGGGCGGTTGGTTCTTAAACCGTCGAATCGGGTTCGTATATGGTTCAGATTTTTCATGAGTTCATTCAGTCCACCCTCGCTTCATTCTTCCGAGGTTGAAAAATGAGCACCAAAATAGTTTGATGAGGAAACTGAGGGGTTATCATCGTCAAACTAGCCACTTGACTTGGACAATCTCTAGTATGAACACCTCGGCCCAAAGGCTAAAAAAACGTAGATGGGCACCGCTCATGGGACAATAGGGGCATTCATACTTTAATTTCAACTAACCGTGTGAAATACTTGTCAAAATAATAGGGAGGACTCTATTATTCATCTTCACACAAGAAAACACTTTCAAGAAAATTCATCTTCACACATTTTTTTGAAAAATAATTTTATTTATTTACGCAAACAAAGTACACAAATAAACAAATAAAACAACAATAACGTAGGCCGAACACCAAGGATCACAAGGATCATATTGGTGAACACGAAAAAGTAGATAAATATTAATTTTCATACCAACCAAAAAAAACGTATATATTGAATCGCAAGTAAAATGTTGTTATGGCAACAGAACGTTGGGAATGTATTTAAGATGTTTTAGAACTTCTATGAAAACCAAAGAAAAACACTTCACCATGACAAAGAAAATAGTTTTCGAAAGTTGCCATTTTCTAATAGCTACATACAAACGGTCACCACAAAACTTTTCGATAAAGACACAAAAATGTCATTAAAAGTTAAATCGCCTTTTCTAAATTGTGAAAACAAAATGCTTATTTTAATTGATCTTATTCTGGAATTTGGATTTATACAAAATTTAAAAAACCGGACACGAAAGATTCCTGACTTTCTCGTTAATTTACCGATGATGGATTTCTATCTCGTCCAAAGCGCTGTCGGTATGGCTGTGATACTCAGCACCGTTTTATTTGCTGGATGAATAATAAAAGTTTCTTTGGAAGTCGGGAGTTTTTGTTTTTAGTGTTTGTTGGATACACTTTTTCGTTGATTTTAATTTAAAAATTATGTTAAACTGCATTTTTTATATTTGTTCCTTGAAAATACATATTGATATTATTTAAACTTCTTAATTCCGCATTGATTTTTGTTATTATGAATAAGATAAAAAGAACAAGCTTGATTTTAAAAAAAAACCTATTCAATCGTATTAAATTTTTAATTTCTAGACAGTGTAAGGTTGTATGAAGGGGTCGTTTAAAAATTAAGTTATAAAAAATACATGCACGTTTTAAAAAGATGAAAAGCCGTCGTTGTCTGACCTCTGCGTCGAAATTGTTCTTTCATTAAACCCGCCTTAATTAAGATATTACAACCCCCGCACATCTGGACGATGGGTCAAGACAACGGGGAAGAAGATGGGTCGGCGACTTGACCCCTTATGAAATTGATGAGAAATTACCCCGAGATCGTGATGGGTTGATTAATTAGCGGCATTATCATTATCCCCACAATGATAATGGTGATCAGAGACTTAAGATGAAATGGACTGCGGATTGGTAAACCTAAAAGGGGACCAACATTGATTCTAAAGTCACGTGGCTTTTTAAAGGGTAATTTGTAAAATTCGAAACGACCGTGATGCTTTCACTTTTCAAATGTTTTAAAATCGACGTAACAACTTTTTAACAATCCAACATATGTACATCTGATAGATATATATATATAAGTAGTGTGTGTGTGTGTACTACCTAAGATATTACAATAACCCGTATCCACCAAAAGGTGCAGACCAAGCCGAATCAGCTTTTATACCGCAATATTTGTTGTAATCTAGATAATGGGAAGTAATGAAGTGGTAAATCAAGGCAATAAGGCGTAGGTGTTATTTAAGGTTGCGTGTGCGGTGAGCCGCTTCACGTAGCAAAACTACAGCAGAAATAGCTTTCAAATAAAATTTACATCAACGGTAAGTCGCCAGATGTAAGCAGCTTTTCTCGCCAAATGAGCAATTTGTCTGGTCCCCTCCTCATTTGGTAGTTTTACTTGGATTTGAAGTCCATTGCATTTATTTCGTTGATTTCGGCCACAGCTGTGGGCAACATCCGTTAACAGTCTGAGTGATGGGAGTTCAAAAGTCTAAGTTGCAACTCTTCCTTCAAAACAAAGTCATGAATACTTAATTTCATTTTTTTTTGTAATCAGCTTTTTTTTTCAATTGAACTTTTGACTTGAAAGTTGTGGGCGCAGTTTTGTATCTTTGAGCGGATATGTGGGGAAGGTTTTTATATTTATTTAATTTGGGAATCCGTTTGGCACCTTGTTCAGAATTCGATGGAGATAGGCCCAAAAGCATCGAAACAATTACTGCCTCATACACAGTTTTTGAGTTTCATATATTCTCGTAAAATATGATAGATGAATTTCACGGTTCACAACTTTGTATACCTCAGAGCGAGATTGTATACATTATGTTTTAAACGTTGTCAAGCGTAGGTTTGTTGTGAATGATTCTGATGACGAAGATGAAAACTGAGTGTGAACATATTTGTTGTTTGAAACCATACAACCAATACAAAAGAGCAAGACAGATTTCAAAGTCTTAGATGCAAAAGGGGGTATCACGACGAATGTGTAAAAGGAATTACTACTTTATTTTTTTTTGTATAAAAACTGTAACAGTGCTGATGAAGATAGCTAAATAGTTTCTGTTTTTAATTAGCAATAGACCCTATGTTTACCGCTTAGAATATAAAATGTTCTTCAAAATAATTATAATTAATTTATATTTAAACAGTGTTTAAAGTTATAAATAAAACGTTTCTATTTGATAAAATATTTATTTTACTTAATTCTTGGTATCACTTATAATATGCGTAAACGTGCCCAACTTGATGAGTAAACTTTTCCCGTTAACGGGCACCGCAACGCAACAGACTTGGACCTTAAAAAAATATGAATATATAAATAATTTTTTACTGTTAAAAAAACAAATATCAATAACATAAAATGCACAAATTATGATTTTATTAACTGCTTTATAAAAATACAATGTTTAAAATTTCTTAAATTAAAAACAGAAAATTTACTAAATTCATTTTAAAAAAATCCCCGTAAACGTCCCCCGGTCTTTCCTACAGGTACTGATTATATCTAAATGGGAAAGTGGGACTATATGAAGAATGATTCAAAAATACCAAGAAATAATTACTTGGCATCTATTCATCTAGTCAATAATTCACTGAATAGTAGTTAATCTAACTATTTAGGTATCTCAACAAAGCAAAAAAAAAAAATGAAAGAGAAGAGGGTATCCCTAGTCCTTATAAAAATGAACACCCACATTACTCAATTTTTGGAATGACATTATGGATGCCCGAACGTAATAACAGATTTTAAGACTAAGCGTCACTTTAGGATTCTCAATAAGAACCCCACTTCAAGCCAGAGAGAGGTCAGAAGAGGTCCGAGATGGCTGACAGGTAGATTTCATTGAGGGAACCCGCCTTCCCTACCACCCGGTCCATACACAAAGATAAAAGAAGCGCATCAGAATGCTATGGGCTCTCACAAATTACCATTCGTTGGATCCCCACATCCGCGTCGTTCGGTTTGTAACTGCAAATTAATTTTAAGAGGAGTATCGCTGTTACTTCTTGAATTCTGATAAGGACAAAGTGAAAGCTTGGCTGGCGAGGGATTAAAGTTACTCTTTGTGGTATAAAACGGCGAGATGAAGGTTGTTCATTTCAATATATACATATTATGAATGGAACTTTATGGGCGGGCTTCTGAAGAAACAATATTTTTTGTTATTTATTCTCGGGTTCAGGTCAATAACTTTTATTTGTCCAGATGTTCCTCTAATTTATGGATTTTCATTGATTTCAGCTGTTAGAAGAACTTTAGCAGTTAGCAGAAAAAAGAACTGTAGGTATAAAGGCAATACCTCACCGTATGTTAAAGGTTATTCCTTACTTTAAACATTATATTTTGTTCAGTTTCGTTCTATTATATAATCACGAGTCTATAAAATTATAATAAGCAAAGAAACTCTCAGTTTCATCATTAAGTGAAAGTATAATAACTAAAATTATGCATAGTTAGCACTTAATCGGAATTTAATATTATTATTTACCTCAGAACTAACATTTGAGTAAAATTAATATTGGACTTTTGAAGGCAGAAACTAATACAATGATATAAACAATTGGTTAAACAGAAATTGAGGTATTTAAACATTTACTTATTTAAAATAGTAGCCACGTTGTCTTCGTAATGTTGAATTATTACGAAAGTGACGGGGCAGAGGCCTTTAAAACTTCTTTGTACACACATATTACTTAAAAGTATAAAAATTTACTGATTTTCCTTTTACCAAAAAAATTCTACAATAGTGCAGAACCTATAACTCTGATCCTCACAAGAGGCATTAAATTTAGAGAATTAAGTGTTTTAGAAAAAATTATTAATGATCAACATACGTCAGAAATTTATAAAGATCCTTACTTTAAACGCTTTTGTTAGGTGTTCGAAATTTAAATGAGTACTTTATCCATGTTTATCATCACAGTAAAGTAAAAAAAATCTTATGTAGGGGACTTAATGGTTTGCGTAGTATTTTACCATAGAATAAACATTTATTATGGTAATTTTTGGGATTGAACTTAAAATGGATATAAAATTTTATAAACAAGATATATTGAGTATTTAAAATTTATAATATTTAAAATATATATTGTCTCTGTAATGTATTATTAATATGAGTATATTAAATATTTTTTAACACATTATTATTAAAGTATATATTTATGATTTTCTTTTTACAAAAATTTATTCATTATAATACTATAATTATCTCAAAAGAGTATTAAATTTTTAAGAATTATTATTTTATTAAATCGTTATTATTCAATGTGATTTAATAAATCATTAGTTGTTAATTTTTTATTTAGAATTTAATATGTTACTTTACCATGGTTATAGAATAATTGTAAAAAATCTTAGAATAATGTTTGTTAGTATTTTGTAGTAATTAAATTATTTTTGTATTATTTGATATTTTAATTATTATTATTATTATTATTATTATTATTATTATTATATTATTATTATATTATTATTATTATTATTATTATTATTATTATTATTATTATTATTATTTTATTATTATTATTATTATTATTATTATTATTATTATTATTATTATTATTATTATTATTTTATTATTATTTATTATTATTATTATTATTATTATTATTATTATTATTATTATTATTATTATTATTATTATTATTATTATTATTATTATTATTATTATTATTATTATTATTATTATTATTATATTATTTATTATTATTATTATTATTATTATTATTATTATTATTATTATTATTATTATTATTATTATTATTATTATTATTATTATTATATTATTATTATTATTATTTATTATTATTATTATTATTATTATTATTATTATTATTATTATTTATTATTATTATTATTATTATTATTATTATTTATTATTATTTATTATTTATTATTATTATTATTATTATATTATTATTATTATTATTATTATATTATTATTATTATTATTATTATTATTTATTATTATTTATTATTTATTATTATTATTATTATATTATTATTTTATTAAATTATTATTATATTATTATTATTATTATTATTATTATTATATTATTATTATTATTATTATTATTATTATTATTATTATTATTTTTGTTTTTTATGCAATTTCAAAGTTTCATATTGAGTTTTACAGTTTATGATGATATAACACATATTTGAATTCTTATAAAATGTTAACTATACAAAAGTTTATTTATTACACTTTCACTTAATAACAAAGCTAAGTGTAATTCTTATTATATATTTTATTTTATTACTCTACTATTTGCAGGATTACGACTTGAATAACTTCTATCAAAACACATGTTGAGTTAATCCTTTGTTTGAAATACGATCTCCGGCAAATAATTAATCTAGTTTGAAGAAACATCGATTTCACTTCTCCTTTTGACTTTCATCTTCCCCTTTAACCTGCGTGGAATTATTCGTTCTTTATTTCCAACGCACAAAAGAAACAGAAATGCGTCTGTATCGCACAAGAAAAACTCGTATGACCGCAGCCAGTGACAACTTGAGCGTGGCTCCAAACTCTTTTAAGTGCATCCATCGATTAAAACACAATGTCAAAAAATCCTTATGGGACCACCCGATTTCTGAACCCAACTTCCAAGTTTATGGCGAACTTCAGCTTCTAAAATTTCACTGACAGAGATGGCGAATGAACATTTTAAAGAACAGTAGTTCTATATTTCTATTACTTTCTATTTCTTTTTTTAAGGCTTTTAAATTAAGGAATTTTTAATTTTGCCATTGTCGAAAACCTTTCTGTTCGTTATTGATCGCTACAACATTTTACGGTTATCTAAAAGATACACATGAAGAAGTATTAGCCTGATTTTTTTAAATTTTCTCAATAAAAAAAACTTTGATATTTAATGGTTATACATTACGAGGAAAATATTTTTTTAAAAATTCTTTGCACTGTAACTTAATTATTTAAAATTTTGAAACATTGGCATATCCATAGACTCCATTAAGGACGATGCATTAATTTTTGAGAAATTGTATACAATCTAAAATCATTCTTTGTACTTTAAATAGTTAACTTTTTCATTCTACAATCATCAATATAATAAAGTTGCTATACTAATGTTGTAATAGTTACGATGAGTCCTGCACGGGGGCTATATCTTGTTAACAAACATTCTTAAAATCATAAAACTAAAAAAAAGGGAGGTATAAATAAATTAGAATTCCCTTAATGTAAAAGGGAGTCAAATCCTTTGGAAAGCTTCCCACTACGCTTCTTATTTTCAACATGTTAGTGAAAGAAAAAGCGTGTGCGGAAATTTTTCTTACTTAAGTATACTTAAGCTCCGCTTTACATTTAGAGATTCAGTTTTAAGCACTGTTAAAAAAAATTGGTGCTTGGTTTTACAAGAAACATGGTTCCAATTAGCTGCAATGGCTGTGCGGTGTAATGTTTCATGCATATTTTCGGTATGTAGCATGAACCATTTCTCATGTTTTGCTTCCAAAATCTGAAAAATGGTTCAACCGAATACCGAAAATGTGCGTTAAACATTTTACCAAACAGCCGTTGCAGCTGCTGGAATCATTATTACGGTGAAAACAAGCACACATTTTTTTTTAAAACTGTGAGTGGAATATCTGTCGAAAAACTATACAAAAAGAACAGAGAGTTCTTTTATGTGACATTCTCTACAGTGTCTTCGTGTATGGAATTGAGATGCCCACAGATTCTGGCGCGCGATTACGGTCGATAGATTTATCATACTTCAAGGCTTTTGTGAGATTTTAAAACACCTTGGCAGCTCTATCAGGATCGCCATTCTGAGATCTAACAACGATAGAGATTGCTGTGGTGTGCCGCAGAACCCGACTTGAATATTATTCCTTCGTAATATTGACATTAATCACACTCAAGTGCATAGAGAAATCTTTGTCTTTCGTATGGCGACGGATATTAATATTGTTCTTGGTGATATTAACATTAGGCTCATAATAAACATAATTAAAAAAAAAAAAAACTATACACAGTTTTTGAGATTAGTGACGCTTTTAATTTCGGTTTACCTTATTCTAAAATAATATTTACACAGTTCAAAGAGTTAATTATGTAATCAACCATTACTTAGTTATGTTGTATTTACAATCGTGAGGCCATCTAGCACTTGGTACAAAAGTACGGTGGTTAGATTCCCGCTTCAGCTATGAAAGTTTGTAGCCTTTCGGAAACGGTTTAAGAAATTAAATTAACAAATCAAATTTGCCTTTGTGTAGAAAATTAATCAGACCATTTACTAGAAAAAAAACTGAAAGTGTATTTTGAATATTTTTTTATTTGTTTCAATATGCCTAAAATTAAATAGTTCACCTTAATCCCTTTTGTCAAACTGTTAAAATTTTCGTATAAAGTTTTTTTATATTATGAACTAATTATGGTCGAACAAGATTATAAAGTTGTGAATGTTAGTGATTGTTACCACATCTTTTTCTCTTTTACTTTTTAAAATTTCCTCGAGTTCATTTTATTACAGAAACATTAATTAGTAATTATTTTTTACTTGTGCATTGTCTGCTCTGTTCCAAACAAATTTAATCCCAAAATAGTTATAAATAATGTGCTGATTCTACATTTGACACATAAAAAGACTTTTATAAAAATAATGAAAATTAAAATAATTAAATTAAGTTCAGCCTAAATTCTATTTTGATTGTTAAAATACACACAAAATGTTTTTTTTTCTTCTTTTTGTTATATAGGATATCAGACCTGAATAAGTTAATCCAGAGGCTGTACAAATCGAACGAGTCTATTTACATAATTATTCATTCATTGAAAAGGCAAATCACAGAAAAGGGAGAATAAAATATTTCTATAAAACACTTGGGGCTCGAATGGCCGAGTGGTTTGGACCATTACGATAGCAGTCTGCGCGCTGTAACGGGTGCGGGCTCGATTCCCGGTTTCGCCCTGGGTGTATATTCCTTTCTCTGTGACAGTAAAAAAATCTTTCTGTGTCTGTCTTACTTGACGAAGGCTTCATAAGCGGGTCTCTGATCAAGCACACAAGCCGGAATATTTATGTACCTACCCCTACACCCCTATAAAACACTGTTCTGGGTCTAAGTTTTTCTTATCACCAATAACTAAGGAAGGCTCCTTACTACTTAGAAACAAAATTCGAAGCTGTCAAAGTTCATAAGTTGTACTTCTTGAGCAGCAAAATAATGTACCCTACTTATCTACATATATATTCATAAGATTATTCTAAGGTTCATTCATTATTCTAGGTTTCTCACCAACCTTTCCTGTCACTTCAATCCAGAACTAAACGATAAATTTTAAACCATTTCTAATCGCTTTCATCTCTTCTGTTCCGTTTTATTAAAGGTATAGAGTTCTTGCTTGTAGTTCTCTAAGAGTGTTTTCTTTTTTTTTTTTGGTTATTTGATTTTCTGGCTTTGATTACTGCTATTACCCCCTGGGAATGTTTTCTTATTCCAGTCTTCTTCAGTTTAAATTCCTATTTCTATTTTAAAGGAGATTAGAATTGTTTAAATTTCTTCAAAATTGTAATGGTGCCGTTATTTTCTGTAGATAACTAAGCCGACGGTGACGTTACAGCTACGTCAAAAGGTGTCTAGATCCCCACAAATAAGTCACCCGACAGCTTATTCGTCTAGTTTATAAGGACCACACCTACAGTGACCCTACAGCTACGTCGAACATTGTCTTCTATCCCACAAACACACCACCCTCAGCCTCGTTCGAGTCGTTCATTTTCTGACCCATAGATATAGGAAGAGGAGAAGATATGCCCCTAAGGGAAAAGGTGAAGCCACCTTTCCAACAGTATCCCATAAGGCAGTTCGCAAACCAAAACATCCTGCTCGCCCATGGCGTGCCATAAGCCACTAGATAAATTCGACTAATAAAAAATATATATTAGATATTAACTAGTTAAAACTTTTAGCCAGTTTTGCTAGCATAAGTTTATCACTGGATATGTTTTGATAATTTCTGGTAGGTATGGGGTATTTATTCATAAAAGAAGTATTTTAAAAATGCAATTTTTATTGCATGTAACTCTCCGGTAAAAGCAGTTTTTTGCCAACCAGTATCCCGTGATGCATTGCGAAAACGGCGAAAAGCGGCTTCATCACACAATCGCGGGATTTGTATTACGTTGTACGGGGATTGCGCAATCGACAGCATATATGGTACTCTTTCTATATCTATGGTCTGACCATTCCGGATCTAGTCTAGAAATTGACTATTGAGAAGTTTACGACCCCTATTTGTCCCCATTTTAAGCAGTTTATATAAAGAACTTTTCCTTATAAAATTTTTTAATTTAAAGTTTAAATGTCATACGAAGTGACTTATTAAATATTGCTGAAATTTATTAATAATAGTTTAATCCATGAAATCGTTTGAAAAGACCCTAAAACGTCAGTGAAATGTACATGTACAAAAGAAATGTTATGTATTTTCATATAAATATGAAATTGTAGTTGAAATTAATATTTGATCTTTGAATCACCATTTGAATTAAATAACAAATTAATGTTTGTTATATATTTTTTATTTTTACTAAATAGCTATGCAATTCATCTTTTTTGTGATTTCGTTGATTCTCTCTGAATCAAATAATTTGTGAAATGTGCTTTCTTTTATCAATAATTGTCATTTCTGTAATCATTTTAATGAAACAATGAAAAGCATAAATAAATTACAAACTTTCTTCGCATTATAAAAATTAAAACATTTGTGTAAATAAATGCACATCTAGTTTTGCATAGATATTTAACAAATAATTATTTTTCCTCGAATCTAAATTATTCTAATCGCCATATTTTCTTCTCTTATCGCGTTTCGTTCGTATTTTCGTCTCCAATTATGCACACCCGTCTAAAGAAACCATTTATCATCGCTTTATATAAAATAGCCCATCTCATAATGTGCTCTAATAACGACCTTCCTGACCTCGACACACACGGATTATGCAAATAAAAAACAAAAGGCATCTCGGTGTGTTCTTCACTTTGTCTGTCTGTCCCCGCTCGCATTTCATTTGGAGTATCAAGAACTAAACCCAGGGGGAAGAACAAGAGCTTGTAGGATGTGAAAGAGATTATGTTCTTTTTTTTTATATGCCTTCTTTAGTATGAAGGGAAGTAGTTTCGTTGTATTAGGAAATGGTAGATTTAACTTCGCACACAATTTTGACTCCTCCCCCCCCCCCCCCCCCCCCCCCCGAAAAAAAAACAGAAAAGATTTGGGATGACTGGACATAAGAGCTGCCTCTGTTCCAAATTGTAGAAACTTTATTCACAACAAGCTGAATATAAAAATAAAATCAACTTAAAAAGGTAAATTCTGATGAATTGGGAAATCTTGTTTTGTGCAGATTAAGATTTTAACATTAGGATGATTTCAAGTTGATCGAAAACACATATTAAAAGTTTCGATCAGTTAGACCATGTATTGTTTACTAATTTGTTTATATTTCATGTTCAGTTAAAAATAGATTAACCAGCTTCTACAGTAAAAATAATTTAAAGTGGCCCAAGCCCTTTATGAAAACGATGCCAAGAAGATAAAAGTTTTCATTATTTTGTTATTAGATTTTTAACTTATCTTTCTATGTATTAGTTTTTGAGTATCACGCGTTTGAAGTTTAAATGTGACCTCTAAGTAATCTTCTTTTTAAAAATGATGCTAGGACTTAGAAACGGGCTAAATAATCAAAAATAAAACTGCAGAATATGTTTACAACACTGGTTGACCCTATTAACTTCGGCAAGCTTCGGCATAATTGAGTAACAACCTAAACTGTACTGCAAAATGCAGTACCTCTGCTCACCTTACACCCAATATATTGCACATATAAACTAAAGTCCAAGACTAAGTGCATGAACAATAGCTTTGTGCATGAACAATAGCTTTATAGGCCAGCCATTAGTAATAACAACGGTGTTTTCTTAAAATAACCAGAGTATTCCTTTTAAATCTTGGCATTCAAACTCGACCGTTTCCTGCTTGTAAGGCCCGCCTCTTAATTCGGGAGGGGTCAGGGGTCATCCACTCCACCATCTGAAACGATATCGTACCAGAACAAAACGAAAACAGACGATATTGTGTTGGAATTCCGTTATTATGGACTGTTTGGGTCGATCTGGAGGACCCTGTGCTTCTAAAGTTCATCAGGGAGGCAGGGGCCCTCAGAGTTTGGGTTATCGTGTCAACAGGTGTCTAAAATTTAGCAAGGTTATTGCGTCGATCCTCGCGGTTTAGTTACGTCATTGTCGATGAAGGTCTTTTAATCAAAATTGAATCTGAAGTCGTGTGAAAGTGAATACGAAATAGGAAATGACGAATTACTGTATTTTGATAATTCTTAGTGGAAAAACGCGCTAAGTAACATTTTTTTGAAAAAATTAAGATTTATGTGTCAATAAACATATTACTCCCTCCTTTAAAAATAACAAGATCCTCCCTTTTCATAAACTTTAAGTTAAGTACATTTTGTACCTTTTGTAAGTGTAGTTTTTAACGTATCTAAGAGCAAACGAAAAACTTTAAATCTCTCATATCTTAAGGAACATTTTGATCTTCTTTCTTATAAAAATCGCTATCGAATAGATTAGGTATAATCAATATTTATGCCTGGTTTTAATGTGTTAATATGTACTTTTTTTGTTATTCTCAACGTAAACGTCCACCATTAGGCAACACGTGTAGCTCAACTGTGAAGTTAATTCAACCAAACGAAACTGTACTGTTAACTTACTGCTATCCCACCTACTGCCAGTCATCCTATAAATCGGATCTGTGTTGGAAATAGAAGAAAAATCCTCATCACGGATGGGCCCGAGTACACAGGGACAGACGTGCTCGTTAAATCTGTGGAGTCCAAAGTCCTGACGGCGTTAGCGTACGATGTCGCTCCAAGTTTCGTTGGGTGCCTGCTCAGGTGTCGACCTCGTCACTTGACCAGGGTTCTAAATTACGAGGCGTTATTTGGCTGTGTTAAAGCTCCCGAAGGAGGCTAGAAATAGGCAGCCGGAAACGATTACCTTACCTTACTTACTGCTTTTCTCCTTACTTCATAGGAATTTTTAGAGTTTAACGGTCAATTCCACAACAATATCAAGAATAGCAATATCATTGCATAATTTTATTGCCGTTTGCCCTTAAAAATGTGATGATGTGATTATATCGTTAACAATTTTAATACAATTAAATGTAACGGATATAATTTTTCGAAGATTGGAGACCTCATCAGTGAATTTGCCATCTTTGAATGATTAGAGTAAGCTATTAGGATTGAATTATATGTATTCTATATTTTAGCAGTTTCGAATAATGCATCGCTCAAAAAAGGATTTTCATTTCATTTTTATTTCATTTTTGCCATTTTCTCATTTGAATAAGAATGGTCACAGACCCACGATTTTGCATTCTTTTCGCATTTTTTAAAGACACCCATGAAATGTCCGCCTAATACTTTACGTCCAGAACGTAAATAACAGTTTCTTATTTCTTATAGTTTCATGAAATGTCCACCCCCAAAATGACATAACTAAAAAACATCACATACAAAATCAAACCCTTGTTGAATTTATGATTAAACTTTGCTCTCTTCCTTCTTACAATTCCCGGTGTCCAACACGTAATTTACTGCTATAAAATACATCCCTTTAAAATAACAATAAACAAGCATCAAAACAGAATTAAAAAAATCGGTGTCAACATGAAATTTCGGCGTTTTCACTTGAAGAAATATTGCCTTCACATTTTGACCCGACACCATGCTAATCCTTTGTTCTCAAGACACATGCTTTGGCTATAAAAAAAATTATGCGTTGGCCAAAAAAAAGGCTTTTATCACCTGTGACAAAGTGTCTATCTATGTCTCATATAGCTGCGTTATAGAATTCCAAGGGCAGAGACTTGCGTTAACAGATTTTCCGCGCACAAATCACTAAGCAGTCAGTGATTTTCGGGTCAGATGCTAACCCCTTTTGGTTCGAGATTAAAGAGGGTACAGCCTATTGAATAATAGTTCGCTAATTAAATAGAAATATCTAATGCAGGTTTATCAAATTTATTTCATAGGGTTTCTCAACGAATTTCACAACTTTTATACCTTACTAAATAGAAAGTTATCCGAAATCTGACTCGGAAACGTATGAAAAAATTGAGTTAACAACTCCACTTTACCGCTTTTTTTTAAAAGTTTTTAAATTTTGCATTAAAACTATCCACTTAACGTTTTTAGTGTTCAAAGATGAAATAATCTGCAGAATATTCTGCATCAATTGACAATAAAAATCTACTTTCTGAGGTAATTAATTGTAATTTTTTTAATCTGTCAATAGAGAGCGGTAGAGATTCCGATTGGTCTCATTTGAAGGGTGTAGTTTCAAAAATTACATTCTCCAAAGTGCAAATAAGATATTAGGATACGATCTGCGTCCTTTTATTGGTAACTACATTCAGTTAAATTTACGATTGTCAAAAGTCACCAATGCAGAATATTCTGCATCAATTGACAATAAAAATCTATTTTCTGAGGTAATTAATTGTAATTTTTTTTAAATCTGTCAATAGAGAGCGGTAGAGATTCCGATTGGTCTCATTTGAAGGGTGTAGTTTCAAAAATTACATTTTCCAAAGTGCAACTAAGATATTAGGGTACGATCTGCGTCCTTTTATTGGTAACTACATTCAGTTCAACTTACGATTGTCAAAAGTCACCAATGGACCCTATATCTTATTTATACTTTTGAGAATCTGAGTTTTGTAGCAGCACACTTAATTTGTCTCCCACGAATTTACCAATAAAAACGATACCAGACCAAAGGCGCATCATATATGATTTGACAATTATATATTGCGGTTGATGAAAAATACAACAACACCGGAACGCTAACATTGTGTTAGGTGGTTAAGAGGCAGTGGCTGTGTTTGTTTTTTATTGAAAACTTTAATATATATTCTGGAAAGAAACATTGATACATCAACATCTCACATTTCCATTTCTGATGACAGTTGACAGGAAGTGATACTCCAGACAGATAGCCGATGCCTACTTAAAAATATATCAGTCGTGCGCATTATCAAGATAGCATGCGTTCATCAAACTGCGTCAATAGAAACGGACATGAGACACATAATTACCTTCAAGCAAAACACGTAATCTGATGAATCAACTCAGCAGCAGTTCGACTTAAAACTGGCATTTAACGTTTAATGCACTGAGCAATGTATCCACTGAGATATCTGTTGCATTATGTATGGGGACTGTGTTTCTTGATTGCGTCATGTTGGGTTTGTACAACCGTAATCTTTCGCTAATTGGTAACCTTTCATAAATTGGGATGAAGATGCACTATTTTGTTCATTTTCGCATTTAATGCTGGGAACATGTCATATTGGTAGAGCATTTACTGATAATTTACAATTCATTTGCTTAGTAAAAGACAAATTCTTAAAACACTTGTTTTTATGTGACTCTATTTTTTAGCATTTTTTTGATTTATTAATTCGCATGACGAGCATAGTCCCATCGTAAGGAAAATGTAGCATATTCATGCTTGTAATTCGTCTGAAAATGCGTTCAAAATGCAATGGAATTGTTTTTAACTGAAAGTACAAATATGGATAATTTCTTTATCTTCTTATAATAAAACTTGTTATAATAACATAAGCCTAATGCAATAACAAACGTGTATGTTTATAAAAGGATCTGACATTTACACCGCGTCCTCACAACATTTGTGCTCAATTGGGGAAAAAACAGTTTTCAATTCTATATTAAACAATTTTGACTAGTTTCATTTATGTTCTATCGAAAATTTAATAGTTATTCCTAAGTGTTTGTAAAATTCATTTATATTTCAAAGAACAAATATGTAATATTCATCGGTCTTACGGTCTTAAATAGAAGCCAAACATTTCATATCAACACACGATAATCATTAAAGCAATATAGCACCTTCAAAACCTAACTACATCGAATGACTTTTAAATATCATTTAAAAACCAAAAAGAACAAAAAAGACCTCATCAAAGAAATAAATAGTATTAAAACGTCATTATTCATTAATAAACGCTTAATTTTAGTTTAGTTTGAATTATCGTCGCACTAGAGCTACACGAGGGCTATTGGCGACGGGCGTCGTATTTTAGAACCACAGTCAAGTGACGAGCCGACACCTGAGTTGGCACCCAACACAACCGGGGCGACATCGTACGCAGCGTTGGGACTTGTATGAGCGTATTTTAACGTGCACTCCCTCTACACGGGGTATTATTCGTCGGACATTTTTGGCTGCACGGGCCATTTATAGGTCGGCAGTTATTTTGGCGATGCCCGGACCCGAACCTGGGACCTTTCGCATGCTAGGCGAGCGCCTAACCGACTGGGCTCCCCAGCCCCCACGCTTAATTTTAAAGGAAGAATTACGTTTGCTTTTAAAATAAAACAAAATGGCACTCGTTCTAAACAAGCTCTAGATAAGCCTCTTTCTAAACAAATAATGAAAAATTATCAAAGAATCCTAGTTTGATACATTTATAACGTCATTCAAAACTGATATTTATCACACAAATATTTTATTTTTAATAAACAAAGTTTCTCCCATGATGATTGAGTGGCAACGGTAATTGAAAATAATTAGAAAATGGCATTATTATGCTTTTTAAATGAGCATTAAATCTGACAGTATTTTTTAATAATTAAAGTATTTTGAATTCGATTTTTTTTCTGTGATTTTGAGTAACTTCCAGTTCTGATTTTTTTTTTAACGTATCACACTTGTCTATAGAATTTGTAGTATAGAAGATGAAAGTAGGTGACGGACAGACGGACGAAACTTCCACGCGACATAAGCATAACATAGTTACTTTAAGCACAAGTTTACATTTAAAATATTTAATGCAGAGCGATATTTATTAAAAAGTTAAAATTTTGAATGTTTTAACTAAAATAAACTTGCTATACCATAGAACTTGTAGAGAATGATGGAATTCGTGGGCTACAACTCTTAACTGGAAGCCAGTAGAGCACATTCGGAACTACTGATATACATGTAAAAGGTGTAAATAAATTAAATGTCAGGCATGATATCCCAATTAACGTAAAGAACAACAAACTCTTAAAAAAGCAACTTAATTTCCATACTGTTCGTTACAGCCCTTTGGAATGTGACCGTAAGCTGCAATTTATCATCATAAGAAAAACACCTTATATCGTTGTCGCATCGTGACGATCAAAAACAAAAACCGTATTCCGTGATCGTGAGACATGCTTCTGCTAAAAGCACGGAAATCGGCGTCTCTTTTACACTTAGCTGATAGAAATATTATGTTGAGACGACTAATAAGTCACGAACTGCCTGATTGCAAATGCCTTCCCTTTGCTGATGTACGAAAGGGCTACTGTGTTTTTTTATTTCATTACATTAATAGAGGAAGGGTCCATGTACGAAGAAGATAATTGCCGTGGGCAAGTAATAAACTGCAGTATTTAACACTTTGACTTGGACTGTTGTTGCTAACACTCAATAAATCTAACCCATAACAAAGCATACTAAAACATTGGTTATTTCAGTACACAAAAGGTCCAACTCACTGCTGTGGACACTGCCGTTTACCTGCCCATTGCAGAATATATGAAGACTTCCCTAATCAATTGTCAGTGTATTATTTCTTCTGTGACTTGAGTGGATTGAAGATGTATCTAGGGAAACTCTCCTATCGACTTCATCCCTTTTTATACTAAGGTATAGATTTAGTTTAAAAATTATTGTTGAAAGAACGCTCCTCTTTAACTTTCGTATGGTTTTTTAGTTTGTGTCAGTTGCGTGCGTTCCACATTAAACGAATATTAAGTGTAAAGGCTGTTTGTGAATTAATGTGATTTACCAGGGTTTAATTGCATTGAGTTATTAGAGAAATATATTATATAATGATTAATTAAGATGGATCAACAAGCATATTTTAATTGTTTATTACTATTATGTGCGCTTATTAAACATGCATGTCATTAACCTGAATGTAATATTTTATTTTTAATGGAAAATTGGCAGTTCTAAAATGTATTTTTAAATGCAAGTTCATTGCGACCATAACATTTAATGCCTCGGTTATAACTATATTCGAATTCAAGTGCAATACAAAAAAAAATCGCTAACTGCAGTTCAAAGTTCGTTAAGTTAAAACATCATGAACGAAACCATAAATCATTTAAATCCTTTTTTATTAGTAAAAAATATAGAATCCAAAGGCACAGAACACCCCAACGCTTTTCTACTAATCAGCCTAGACTCCATCCGCCGAATTAAACGGACATATACCCGCAGTCGCCGCCATCAAAAGCACATCCAATAAATCAAATTATACTACCAAAAGGCAACTTCTAATGCACCAAAAGGTAATAGAATACCTGTATACGTCTTCTTCCGAAACGATGAAAACTAAGACTTGCACATAAAAGTCTCCGGTAGACCCATTACCCTCTGCAACCCTTCCAGCCCATAAATAAGCTGGACGTCGAACGGGTATGCCTTTTCCGGAGCACAATTTCATTCCCCTTCCCAATAATAATTTATGGCGCATCGGATAATGGCATAGATGGCAGATAAGTTTTATGTCCGAGCCCCTTTTGACCACATAAATCAATGTGCCCCGTAACAAAAGGGCCGCCTGCGAAATCAAGCCCCCTTGTAAACACTGTCCCTTTTGGGTCACTCCTATGCGTTTGAGAGCACTCGCTTTGGGGTGTGAATGCCCGTTTTGTGGAGATTGCTCAGAAGGTCAACAAAGAGAGGCGATCTGATATTTATGAGTTCCTAAGGGGTATCACTGGGAACCATTACTAGATTTACGTGTGAATAAATATGCATTTCCTGTCACATGTTTTCCCTTGAAATTCGAAAAAGT
This sequence comes from Oedothorax gibbosus, assembly GCA_019343175.1. NCBI lineage: Eukaryota > Metazoa > Arthropoda > Arachnida > Araneae > Linyphiidae > Oedothorax > Oedothorax gibbosus. The sequence goes on from CM033272.1 coordinate 29,844,493, forward strand.
ACGACTCCATTTTTCAATTCTTGGCATCATTTTTCGTTGTTGAATTCAGATTTGTGTATACGTTGTTCCGCGAAACTAAACTTAAAGATTAAGCTTTTTTCGTCAAAGTAGTTCATTTCTTCAAACGTTTTAAGTAAAGTAAAAATTTATAATTAAATCAATCGAAGTCTTCGAATGGGATCTGGGCTCAAACACATAATAATTAAGCATTTCGGAAATTATGCTTTAATTTAATTAACACCCTCAAATTGTTTCCTTTATACTTGCAATAAGATCTGTATAATTTTCTTACTGGTATCTAAAGGTAACAAAATATTAATTAAAGTTCGGAACTTAAAAACCCTCATTATCATATCTTTGAGGAACTTACCTGATATAAATCCATTTTAGGATTCATTTGTGACACATAATTAAGAATACCCGTCTGAGTTCCATTATCTAAATAATGTCTTGAGTTTTCTTGAGCTACCTACTTTCAGTATGTGGGATTCAGTCAAAGGAACAAGTTATTAAAATATTTTTGTTTTATTTATACGGTTCCAAGAAATCACATTATAATAGTAGGAACAAATCGTAAATGCTTATGGGTTACAGTAAGGATTTGTTATGATGTTATACTTATCTCTGTCTTTAAAATGCAATTAATTTTAATAACAACTTCAGTGCATAATCATTTCCTTAAAAATTTTAATTATTAAATGCGCATTTCCTTTTTAAAGTGATAAAAATGTACGGTAATGGTCTTGATTATTCATTAGGTAAGTTAATTGAAACAGTAAGTAGTTTTTAAACTTATAATAGAGCATATATTTAAAAAAAATCAAAACTAAACGTGATACACAAGTTAAAAACCAGCTGTATGGAATATTTCTACAAACGGTTTTTTATATGATAAATGTAGCTTGCTTAAATGTCTCTATAATTCTAATTTCTGAAATTTAATGTAAAACTATCTATTTAAATCAAAAATATTCGAACTAATTTCAAAAACAATGATTATGGAGACCTTTAAGTCAGTCACATTTATCACGTAAAATATCCTTTTGTAAAAATATTCAATAAAGCCGGAGTAATTTAGAAAAAAAAATATTCTCCCTATACAGAGATAAGCATTCGGTTTGGAGACCCGACTTCCATTCCCATGTCCTTTTAAGAATATGTATGGAATTTTTCGACGAAAATAAAGAATTGAATCTATAATCATCTTATGGATACAACTTAAAATTACTTGTAAGCATATTCGTTTCCCGATCGAGCAGCATGACATTTACCCACATCCAAACATTAGTATTCGCCTCGCGAAATCTTCACCATATGTTCCACCAAATATTCCAAATAATATTCACATATTCCACAATTATCCCACATGAACGTCATAAATAGCCAAGGATTTAAAAGAAAATGTTGTGTGCTGGCTTCCCAAAATACAGTAGTTCACAATTTTCCCATAACCTACCCCCATCACTCTTGGTAAAAGTCGTGTTTATCTTTGAATCGCATTACTTCGTAATTGCACGGCACAACGTTTCGCGGGTCCGCCATGACTACCGTACTACGTACGCCTCCTGGTCATGATTCAGAAGCTAAGGGATTGACCGGGGTGCCTTACCGTGATTTTTAACAAGTTTCATGATCACGCCGTTGTTTTTGGATTTCTTCTAAGGTTGCAAGAGGATTTGACCCTCAACAAGATGGTGGTGCTGGCTGATCCGTTTTGTGTTTGTGTGCGTCAGGAAAACAAAAGATGGGATGCATAAATAGTAAACCCACCATTTTATTCCACTATCGAGCCATTTGAAATCGGCATTTTTCCGTACACATCACATACTAATGCTAACAAAGATGGACATAAATAGTGACTACTATTTTATTCCTATCGAGCCATTTGAATCGACATTTTCCGTACACAAGTTCACATATCTAATGTAACAAAGATGGAAGCATAAATAGGAACTTACTATTTTATTCCACTATCGAGCCATTTGAAATCGGCATTTTTCCGTACACTATTACAAGTTCACATATCTAATGGCTAACAAAATGAATAATAGGACTACATTTTCATATGAGCATTGATGGCATTTGTCATATCATTAATTAAAGTAGAAATGTGAACTATTATTCCTACGACCATTGTGTGTTGTGTAAATCGCATAAATAATCAACCTAATTATCAAATATTCAAGCCTGAAATTGCCAACCAAACTTATATTAGATAATACATAAAAAAAACTAAAGAGTTTTTTTTATGTAGAAATAAAAATTAACCCAGTTTATGCTATCACAAATACATTTTTTAAAAAATTAATTCCACAATACATCACGTTTAATGAACGATTATTCCCAATTCTAACGATAAAATTCCCAACTTTCAAAAACCGTTTGGGGGGGGGGGGGTATTCTCCACCCCACCAAATTAATGGCGACGCCCCTGTATATGTCATATAACCAATACTGACATATACAGTCCCTGGACAAATTATTAGACGCACTATATTTTTTTTAGTAATTTTATGTTTCTTAAGAGTTTTTATGCAATAATAGTATATTTAAACTAGTACAATATTATTGATTTTTATTTAAAAGAATTGTTGCAGACTACATATTTGTATTTACCAATGGAACATATAAATACATATAAATAATAATATTATTATAATAGTTATTTAATATAATTATTTCTTATTATGTGTGGAATCATCATCCTCAATGCAGGAGCAGTACAGTCTTGCATTGATAACATGCCGCGCAGAATTAAAGCTTTGATAGCGGCTAAAGGTGGCTCAACTAAATTGACTTTTACTAACATTAATTTCACTTTTCTTTAAAACTTAATAAACTTATGCTTTTCTAAATTAATGCTGTTTTATTTATGTCAAATAAATCGGTAATAGATTGGATAATATAAAAATAAAAAAACAAATTAATTTTAAATAATAAAACGGTACAATATCACCCGGTAATTAATATTTTACATGAAATCTTGCAGCGCGTCTAATAATTTGTCCAGGGACTGTAGTTACAACTTGCAAAATGCGATTGTTAATATTTTTATTCATCTTCCATTTGTATTATGTTAAAGCGCTTTTTGGAAACGATTCACTAGTTGGATGAACTTTACAAGTTTATCTTATTTTGAACATTAGTTGCATAGCCAAAGCATTAGTTGCATTACCAAAGATTTATCATAGTTGGATTTTCTTTATGTCCTATCCAGTAATGAAGACACTCTCTGTGAGAATCCTCACAACAAAATAAAGGTCAGGTAACTTTCTGGAATAATAATAATGATAATAATACTTTAAAAGCACATGCTTGGTAATGGTGTGCCATACTGTGTTGTATAGCCTGAATGGCAGATGGACGCGGGTTGAATAACATTTGTTCACGCTAATTATTATTTAATTCTTTGCTAAACCGGTCGTGAAGAACTGAGAATTAGTTCCCATTATCTTTAATCTATGTAACGATATTTTCTATCTTGAAATTCGACTTATTCAAATTAATTTCAGTGTTATCAAATTATAATATGTTTTTCGTCATGACCGTACATAAGTGGCTAAGTTGGAGTAATTAGTCATAGTTATGCGTTTTGGCGCAAAATATTAATGCATTAGTTTTTTAGTTTTTTCAAAAATATCTTCTTGATTTCGTTTTCGGAAATTAAGATTAGTTGGTTAAAGATTAAATTTAAAAATAACAAATCACTAAAACCACATCTTATTTCTTTTCACGTTCGTCGAATTAAATGATTAGTTAAAATGTATTATTTTCTGCTGCATGATGACAACAATAGCCTAAAATTACATTTATGTCTTTTAGTTAATTGATTACACTAAATGAATATTTAAAATATTTCGTACCAATTTATAATAATTAAATTTATGATTTATATATTAATGTAATTTATGAGGCTGTAAAACTAGAACCGATTACTCACATGCAGGGGGAAATGGAATTTCGTTTTGGAATAGCGATGGAGTAATGAAATAATGAAGTATGTAAGCAAGAACGATTATTTATCCAAAGATCCTTTTCGAATTAATTATCCTTTTTATACGATTCCAGGACTTAATTATGGAAAATTTAACACACGGTGGTCAATGGAATTGCGCTTTAAAATATCAATGAAACAGTGAAATAATGGAGCGCAGGAAAAAAAAGGAGAATTATTTATCGAAGGATCCTTTTCAAAATGATTAATATCTTTATAGGCGATTTCTGCATTTGATTGTCGGAAAATTGACACAGCGGCAATGGGGTTGTTTCACGGAGTTTTAGTGACTTTAAAAAAACGTGAAACGCTTTGCTAGTATTTTTATGGTATGTTTTTGTAATTTTAGAATTAAATGGTATTTTTTCGTAGTGTTTTTCTCCTAAAACTGCTGGCAACACTGTTGAAAGACATGAAAACAAAGCCGCAGAGCTATTGTCAGATCCTCCGTGAAACAACCCCATGGAATGTTTTTTAAAAAAAATAACAGTGGAGCGGTGTTATAATGGAGTATGGAAGGAAAGAAGAAATGCAGAAAAAAGGGACCCTTTTCAAAATAGTTAACCACTCTATGCATTTGATTACAACACATTCACAAATCCTTCCATGTTGATTGGCTCAAATATAAACAACCATTAATCTTTCCCACAATAACATAAAATTCAAATTAACGTCCGGTTGGAGCAGATTTCAATGAGCGGGCTCTACGGGGTTAATTATATTGTCGAGAAATCACGTCCCTCGAAGCGTGGGCACACTTGGTGTTTTTGCAAGAGATAAGAGCAAGAAACTTTATTGTATGTAATTTATGAGGATTCGGACGCGTATGAAATACTAATTCAAGCCAGCTCTCCGAGTTTAACGTTTCAATAAAGTTTTTTTTTCTATTATTATAATTCACTATGGGAGTTTGACATAGCTGTAATGGAAACTTGTATAATTTTGGTAATATAAACTGTTAAAAATTTTGTGCTTGGTTTCACCATGATATTTTGGTTCCTAGTAGCTGCAACGGGTGTGTGGTGAACCTTTTTTTCGGTGTTTGGTTGAACAATTTTTCTGGATTTGGAAACAAAAACCCGAGAAATGGTTCAACCGAATACCAAAAATATGGTTTAACTTTTCACCACACAGCCGTTGCAGCTACTAGGAACCATATTTTTGGTGAAACAAAGTGCCTAATTTTTAACAGTGTAGGTTTGAACTTAAGAACTGACAATTCGCAATTTTATCTTTACCACAATGCCGTTGCTTTGCTTATTGCTATAATGTATATCTTATGCCAACTATCTATATTTTAAATAGGTTCGGTGTTGTTTTAGTTGAACAAAACATAATTGTTTACATTATATTCAGACCTCTCTTTTTGTTTGACAATCACTATCTGCATGCAGTTAAAAGCTCCATAAATTGTTAGTAAAAAGACGCATTTAGACTTATTTTAATGAAACCGAATTTTTTTTAACTGGTTCACTTAAGTCAGAAGCTTTTGGGAAAATTGATCGCTTAATAACAGCATAGATATATTTGTTAATTTTTGTGCAGATTTATTCACTTTTTACAACTTATTCGGCGAATCTTAAAGATACAAATGTACTACACCTAACTTTTTTTATATATAAAAAGAGTACGTTTAGTGTTTAGTTTTGCCTAATGTAAATCAGAAACGGCTGCTCTGTGGGCACGTCCTCTGGAGGCACGTCTCCGTCATCAAACCCAAGATTCGCAACTTAATCGACACACACAGATGGTCAAGATAGTTAAATCCCATCAAACAGGCATGTCATATGATTAGATGTCATAGAAAATATTCATGAAGTTCCTAATTGACCACAACGACACTTTCTGGAAAATTATAACTCAGCACACTTTAACATCGACAGGGCCGTAGTGAGCCTAGTGGTCAGCGTCTCGGTCTCGGGATCGGAAGGTCCTGCGATCGAGTCCCGGTACCACTTAAGACCTACCGAGTATATGCGGAGTACGTGCTCGTTAAATCTGTTGGGTCCGAAAGTCCTCTAAGTTCCCATACCAAATCAATACCTCTGGGGGTGACAAGCCAATTCTGGGGATCCTCTAGTTGGCCTCTGTCTCTAAAAATTAGATGGATCCACTTATGTGTGTGTGTTGTCTGTTGTGTCTGTCTTACTTGACGAAGGTTTGTAAGCGGGTCGCTGACCAAGCACACAAACCTGAATATATATGTCTACCAACCAACCAACCAACATCGACAGAGAGTTCGGACTAAAGGCAATAAATGAGGTTCAAGTTTCAAAGCTTTGAGTTTCAAGGAAATTTGAGAGCATGCGAAAACTCACCAAGAGCATCCCCATTATGAAAAAATATATATTATAAATGGAAAAAATAAATTTGACAAAAATATCATGTACTATAATGTCAAACTAATGCATAGTATATTTCTCCCTTCTCATTTGATAAAAGTAATCTTCTGTCCATTGATGATTTTTTTTCTTCTTCTCTGAATGAAGGGAGCGAGACAGTGTTGCTTCGCAGCGGGGTTACTCTTAATTAAAATAGTTTGATGTTGTTGAAGGAATTTTAAAGAGGAGCTCAGATTTATTTTTTCTAACTTATAGGTCGTTATTTCCGAAAATAATATGAGTAACGTAAATTATAAAATGAATTATAAAAAACGTAGAGTCCTAGTATTTTTTTTTGTTTTGGAATTATTATTAGTACAATGAATGGGCCCGACCTGGGCACGGTTGCATATGAATAAGCCATTGGGAATGTAACAAAATATCGATTAGAAAATTTCCATTGAGGTTAAAATTTTAATTTTTTTGTAAAATAATATTTAAAATCGTTATTTTGTGCTTCTATTACTTTGTGGCGATCAATTTTTCCTATATTTTGTCTATTTTTTTTTAGAAAAATAATATTTTTCTTGCCTACATATTTTTAAATAGAATGTGTTTATAAAATTATAATTAATTTTCTTCCATAAATATATGTCAATAATTTTCGTCTATAAATATGTCAAATGCGGACTTATAAACTAAGTTATATTTTAAATTTAATTACCCTCAAATATTTTGTAACGAAAAATGCATTTTGGGTTTTTCAAAACCTTAATTTCAAATGCTATCTTTTTCTAAAATGAAAAATAGTAAAAGTAGTTGTAAAATATGTATTCAAGAAAAATAAATCATAGGAAGAAATTTCCATTTAAATATTTTTTATTCATCGGTGCTTTTATTACAGAAAATTACATCTCGTTATTTATTTTTAAATATAGCGTGAAGAAAAATAGTATTCAGATACTTTAAATATTCTATATCACACACATAGCTTGCTTGTTTGCGGGAATGCAAAATCTTGTGTTTTTTCAGCACTAGCAACATTGAGACGGTTTAGGCGGTTTTTCTTCTATTAGTTGCTGTTTAGGCATTGTGTTACATTTCATGTGTAGCTTACAAGCTTCTAAAGATCATCTGAAAACAAAGTAAAATGCAAATAAGTAAAAATATATTTATATATTTTTAAGAAAATGCTATAAACTATAATTTAAGTATTTATATTGAATTAATAAATGGTAGGCTTCAAGACGGGTGTTAATAGAGTGCGTGTGGAATATAAAACTATAATAATCGCATGTTCTAAATAAGATAATTAAAGACTTCTTATTGTTTATTCTACCAATGCATTACGACGCATTCGTACCCCCCAGTAAATTTAACCGTCTAACCAGATTTAAAATTGCATGCTTTCACCTATAATAGTTTAAAACACTCGTGAAATTGTCGTAAGTGAAAATCCAAAATTCATCTCCACCTCGGAGATACATGAATATGGAATTCAATTTCTCAACCCCCGATACTTTCAAAATCCCTTCAATTTTCATAACCTGTCATGATAGCAGCACATAGACGCTGCTGAACATAGCGACGAACTTCGATTGGTTTTATACACCTTTATTCGCAGATGTATACCTACACCAGTTAGTTTGGTTCTTCAGTGTACATATTCTTTAAAATATTTATTTACTATGAAGTTTTGCCTATCAAGGGGGGGGGGGGGGATTCCAGTATATAATACAAGTATAAGTTTACCAAAAAAAATACAAGAGAATCACTGTCGCCAAGAATCACTTGTCTGTATACACAAAATCTCTAAATATGATTAATGAAAAATATTACAAATCAGTCCAACGAGTAAAATTTCAAAACTGTCGTATCACTTCAAATTCTAGCCACAAATCCTTTTAAGACCCACTCAGGAGAAAGCGTCACAATTAACAATGTCCGTCAAGTTGAATCCGCGACCTGCATCGACAAGGAATCGTAAATTACTTCGGCGCGATAATCTCACTCCATCAAATCAAATTAATGTGAAATTAAGGATGCCTCGAAACGAGAAGGAAATAAATGACTTAAGTGACCGAAATCTAATCTCCGGAATTCTCGAAAAGATCGTGTAAAAACTTCTCTGGATATGGTTGTATTGGGTTGACAAGATTGTGACTGATGTAGTATTCCTATGTCGAAAGAAAATGTTATAATCGTTTACGTGTGACTCCGATTGAGTAATAAACTAAAGTACTAAGTGTCTGGATTTAAAAGAACCACAAGAAAAATGTAAGAAAAACTTCGAATCTGCACTTAAAAGTTACAAAATAACTATCCGAAGTCGTTCATTACCATGCCAACTTTACTTACAATTCGGTTTACCCGCTATCTCATGTTCAATATAACTATTAAAATTTGATTTAGAGTTTTTTTATTACGAAAAGAAACGTTTGTTTTTACAAACAAAACCGGATGCCAGTAAAGTGCAGACAAACTTTATCTGTTGTAATTTACGTAAAAAAAAGAGACGCTTGTGTAATGCGTTTTCCTTTGCGATATTCTATACCAATGGTTAATAAACATATGCAGAAAGTAACATTCATTCTTCTTCAACGTTTGTTAGTACTACTGTTGATTCAATAATTGGGTTGAACTTGGCACTCGAATGGCTAAATAAAACAAACTTAAAATATGAATTTAAAAGGAAAATTTTGGAAGATATCAACATTTATTTCTTCTTTTAAAACATATGTTTTTCTCTTTGGTCTTTATAACCGAACCCATAATAAAAATAATAGTCATGTTTCCCTCCTATGTTAAGCTTTAGAGTTAGGATTATCGGTTCAATTATTGCGTGGCAACACTTGATTGTATATCAGGGAACAATATGGGGTTTTAAAAAAATAAAAATTGGAAATTTTAACCATTAGGTATTCATTTTGACTGTTCAATCTTATAGTAAAGGTATAATGTACCAATATTTTTCAAATATTTGATCTGTTATGACTTTGTACGTACATGAACAAATTTAAAAGTTATCATTAGTAATCGAGCATTACAAATCTACACCTTCTTTTTAATGAAAGAGAGCACTTCCAATTTTGTCAAACCCTTAAGTCGATATAGAAGGCGGCATCAAGCCTATCAGCTGTCATTTCACCCCATCTGCCTGGACGAGGATTATGGAAAAAACCTAATCCTTCCAAAAAGCTGTCAACTGGAATTCCCCCCCCCCCCCTCCCCCTCACACTACTTCTTTCGGTGTCATTGTGTTTTGAGATTTGTCACAAGTGTCGTGCGGTCGGCCAGGGCTTTGATCGGATTTCGGGGTCAGTCTTCGGTATCGGTTTGATTGGATTTAGCACGAATTTGTAGACTTCAATCCAATCTTTGGTCCAACGAACCCAGTGATGAAGAAGGGGAAAGGGGGTCCTTCCACCTAGAACGTGCTGTTGCACAGTGTAGCCATATAAACTAGCCACGTTTCGTGGAACTTCGGTACAGGCTTCAAAGAGTGTGGACTTCTGTTGTTTTTGTACCCAGTTGGGGGCTTTCCTGTTTATTGGGCTCACAATATTCGTTTGTCATAGGAATGTAATCGGAAACTTTTACTTTTAAACATGATGGTCTTGTTACATAGCTTTTTTTTAAGTCTTCATTTATCTTAACTTATCACAGCTGACGATTACGTTAAAAAAAAGTTCACGTGCCCAAAACATAGAGCAACATAGCAAGCTGATAGTTTTATCCTAAACTAATATAAAGCACATATTGTTTAAGTAGTCTACAAACAGTATTCAGTATATTCGAAGTATTATCTATCCAAAATTTAAATGAAAATGGAAGATATCCAACTTCAATTTCAAACATCATTTTAGTAGTGATGCTGCCTTGAGAATACCCTTATTTTTCATTAGGCTGATAAGGATATTATTCCAAACTTTTGGTAACTTTAGGTGTTCTAAAAATTTAAAGCTTTAAGCAAATTTAAAGCGGGATATTACTTTTGACCAAAAATTAATTTAATTCCTAAGTCTACAACTATTTAAACATTTATCTTGTCCAAAATTTCGAAGTCGTATATCAGTATTATATTGTTTAATTTGCCCCTGCGAAACGCCTTTTCAGTTGAACTGTATAACTTATAACAGAGGTTAACTATGGTTTATGAAGAATCTAAATTTATGTGCATGTGGACAGTGGAATATGTACTCTCCTATCAAATTAGGTTAATGATTTTTTAGCGTCCCATCAACGGTAGTGGGGGGATGGAAGAGTAAAGACCCTCCGAGGAACTTAGGCGCACTTTTTGGGGATCTTTGTATTATACTGGAATTTCTAAAACGGTCCAATGCTTATATTGTACAGCAACAGCTATGTCCCCAAAGTAGGAAATATCAGCAAAACATGTTTTCCCTCGAGAAAAAAACCAATAAACATGGTCGCGTCGAATCTCTTCCCATTCTCTCTCAGCCGAAGTGTTGGAATCGGTTTCACGGTCGAGTCGAGCTCGAATCCTCAGCACCTGAACAAAAGTCTCAGCCGATATCACGCTCGATTAAGAATCTGGAGCATAGATCCGAACACTCTTCAGTGCCTCCATTCAATAGGGAGGGGTGGACGAACCACGATTGCCCCTCCCCCCTTCTTTACAAACTGATATACATACTACATCATTGGTAAGTTTCGGTGCGATTGGGCAACGCACAATGCTTGAATTGTTCTCATTTCCGCATCAAATGACCATAGCAGAAGACGTAAATAGATGTGTTTTATTCTATTGGGAAAGTTTGCTTTGAATAGGTGGTAGTCTTTAGAAAAAGTGGTAATAGACCATATGCAAACAGAGGATCAGTGAATGAATATTTTCCGTTTTAAAGCTCACAATTGTATTTCTTTAAAAAAAAAGTACACATACTAAAAGTCAAATGCCATTTGTTAATAGATTGAAAGCGAGAGTAAAAATAACATTCAACACTATAACTGTTTTAGTCTTTTACAGTACGATTTTCAAAAATAATCATCCTTCAAACAATCTTTAATTAAAACAACCTAACAGTTTAATTTATTATCGCAATCAAATTAAAAGGAAATTGAAATAGTTTGTTTAGAGTGAGATACATTGGTTTTCAAATGAATAAACACAGAAATGCTTCAAAATTTGAATAGCTGAAAGACAGCTAAGACTCAAGAAGTAGCAGAGGACGAAAGGTGGGACAATGAACAAACTATTGCAAGTAAGCTTAAATCTGTCAAATAGTTATAATGTCTAACATTATAGCTTTTTTGTTTCTATTTAGCTCACCGCTTACAAAGCAGCAGAAAGAATCTTTCTACCTCGTAAATATTTTGTGACGTAAAAATAAATTTACCAGTCTAATGTCAAAATATAAAAAATTAGAGATAGCTATAGAATTTACACTAACGGATTACTTTAGCCCATGCTATATAAGCGCTAATCCAAAGTTAAGTAAGTTCTACTCAAGTTTGTGTATACATCAAAAAAGGGACACAAGTTACATCTTAATCGAGTTTTAGAACGTAAATTTTATAATTCAAAGTCTCACTACTGTAACTTGGCTAATACCCGAGTTGCGATTTTTTTGATGATATGATCCATGAATCCTTGTAATGAATCCTTTTTGAAGGACCTAAAGAGCGAGAATCTAAAGCAGACTTTACTCCTTCAGAACAAAAATTATCCATGCTACTCCAATACGAATTAAAAGACATATACCCTCAACTCTTAATGAATTTTGGGACGTAAATTTTGTTCAAGATCTGTCTCACAGGCTAATGAAACTCGGCTAATACCCGAATTGCTAACAATGTTTTCTATGATATGATCCATGAATCCGAGTGATGATAAAACTGAAAACTAAACTAAACTCCTCGGCGCAACAGCCCATTAGTGGGCCAAGGCCTGCCGTGCCCATTCCAGCTTTCGTGACAAAGGGCTCTGGGGTGCTAGGCATATGTCCCAGTAAGCGTGAGGTCAGCCTCACGCGGAACCCCAAGTGTTTAGTTCCCAAGCATGCTTGGTCCTCATTTTATCGACCCACTAAAGGGATGAAAGGATGAGTCAACCTCATAAACTGAAAGGATAAAACTGAAAGGCTACCAACAAATCGGCGCACCCATCGAAAACAGCAAAACCTTTCTTTGTGCTCTTCTCTTGCATTTTTTTGAAACTTTAACAAGGTACTTATGTCTTTTTGAAGGACCCAAAGAGTGAGAAACCCAGAGCAGAGCGACTCCTTCGGCAGTGCATAGAACAAAAATTATCCATGCTACTCTAACTTGAATTAAGAAACATATACTCTCAACTCTACATTCATAATATAATATCACAAAAAGATGAAAATATATCTGAAAAAAGAAATCGAGGGGAGGGGGATAGATCCGGTGACAAAGAAGTCTCCTCGGACCGCTGCTATCGTGTTGCTGCAGGAAGTCTCGCCATGAGACAGGCGTAAAATTGGATTTTCCAGCTTGTCGCGGGTCAGGGGTTATTGTCCAGTCTCTCCACAAAAGTTCCCACACCAACCTAGTCGGAACTAGATCTGGCTACTTAGAGCAGGAAGGGTGCAGGCTCCCTGGTACTGTGAACACAGGACAACAAAAGTAGTAGTATAACTCTTCAACAATTCACGTCAGGGTATAAGGAGCTTGAGCTCTATGGAAGTTTTTGAGTGTCGGTAGAGATCATCTTGTCGTGGATATGCATAATTAGACATGAAAGAGACCCAGGGGGAATTTGATGAGACTTGGGTTTTTAGAGTAGGAAGGGTGCCCCGTTGAGGAAAACGGTAGGGTGAAAAAAATGGTTTTAACCCTTCCGGGCCAGGAATCCAAGCTATCGTCCGGTCATATTAAATCATTGTACAAAAACAATAAAATTTTCAGCATTGTAACTAGCTATACTTAGAGAAAGAAGGATGTAGATTGCAGATCCCATAAACACAAGACAGCAAAAATGGTGGTAATAGGGTTAGAAGTTTGTGCTCCAAGATAACAATATTATTGGAAAGAAGATTTCGAATGTCAGTAAGGAGATAGTTTTTTCATGTATATGATATTATCATGATTATTGGTGATATAAAAGACCCAGTGTAACATTGACGGGATTTTGGTTTGGAGTGCAGGAAGGGCATGGGGAAAAAAAAGACTATAAAAATGGGGCCAACCCTTCCGGAAACTGTACCAAATTTGTATCTGGGCAAATAGGCATCGTGTAATAGAAAAAAAAAACAGTTTAGTTTATTTGAAAGCCCAACGGTCATTTTTTTCTACTAGAGGGCTTAATTTGCTTGTAGACAGGAAAAGCTGATTTTTAACCTCTACGAATATGAATTAGCGGGATTCAAGCTTATAGACTTTGGTATAAGGCCCAGCTTTCTTACCACTCGGAACTAGTCGATTATAAAATTATGATTGCAGTATAGAATTTAAAAAATATTGGTGAAAGAAAAGATCTAATTGATTAAAACAGGAAGGTTTGATACCTTGTATTATATATATATATAACTAATCTTAATAAATAAAATTACTAATTACAAATGTAAGAAATCTAGTTAAAACTTAGCCAAATAATTTATCGAATAATCGATAAATTCAAGTATTCATTAAAAGCTGGGTTTCAATTTATTTAACCGAATGCAAATTATAATAAATTTAAATTTACTTTAAATAAAAGACGAGGAATGAATAAAGAAGCGAGAATGCACACGCAAATATTTTTCAATATTTTTTTTCTTTATTTCCCCTTGAGATTATTTTGATATGGTAACTCTTATAAAAGGCACAAAATTCTTAATTACATAGTTTGCCCTTTAAAAAAGTTATTGAATCCTGGCGTTTTGTGATAGTAGTATTTTTAATTTAAATTAAATTAAATTAGTCAATAATATCCAAACGCAAAACTTTTGCTAGCAATTAGAAAATATTAAATTTGCCTAAGTTCCATAAAATTATGTAAGGAATTCCAGGTTTTATATAAAGGCTTTTCTATGTAGATTATTAAGTTCATATTTTTACAACCTACATGTATTTCTAAAGCTGAAAATGTAATCCCAAAATGACAATCTTTTAAACTATACAATTTTCGGATTATAAAGCCAAAACCCTTTTCATCAACTTTCTGAGGCTTTATTTGGGCTTTTATTGTGGCATTCCCAGTTAACACTTTTTGTACATTGAACATTTTAATATAATTTTTTGAAATAAAATTTACTATTATTTTTGAAATATTGGTATTAATTTCAAAACGCATGTCTTTTAAAAAAGTTTAACCTTTTCCCTAGAGAAAATACTGTCGCGAATTTTTAACGTTAGAAAAAAATACATTTTTAATGCTTTGGTTTTATTTATTGTATCCCAGTTAAAGACATTAGCTTAGAATTTTTACTTTAAACTATTAAAAAAAAGGCTTTTATATATAACAAAAAAAAAGTCATTACTAAAAAACTAACGTTTAAGTTTTTCTTTGTTTGGTTGAAGTTTTTTTTTATAAATATATAATATAAGCTCTTACACATGGAAAAAAAAGTTTCAAAAATACATTACAAAAAAATAAATTTTCGGTTTAAAACCCCCAAACCATTTTTATCATCTTTCTGAGACTTTTACTTGGGCTTTTATTGTGGCATTTCCAGTTAACATTACACTTTTTGTACATTAAATATTTTAACAAATTTTTAAAAATAAAATTTACTATTAATTTTGAAATATTGGTATGAAATCCAAAACGCATTTATTTTCAAAAAGTTTAACCTTTTCACTAGAGAAAATATTGTCGCGAGTTTTAGAGTTAGAAAAAAATACATTTTTACATGCTTTGGTCTTATTGAATTCCAGTTAAAGGACATTAGCTTAGAATTTTTACTTTAAATAGTTAAAAAAAAAGGGGCTTCTTTTTTTTAAAGTCATTACTAAACAAAAAACGTTTAAGTTTTTCTTTGTTTTAAGTTTTTTTTTAATAAATATATAATATAAGCTTTTACACATGAAAAAAATATAGTTAATTCACTTATCTTTGAAAACTAAATTAAGAAAAATAACATTTTAAATTAATTTGTTTGACAGTTCAAAGCTATCAGTTTCATACACTAGATAAATGCTTTAGTATAAAATAAGATTTTATCGAAAAGTAACATACATCTTAGAATCTTGTTGTGGAAAATATGCTGTCCCAAAAATTAAGTTATTAACGTATTGGAATTTTGAATGACTTTTAAAAAATTTTTTGCTTAAAATCATTCTATTATTAACACTTGAATGCATATTTATTTAACAATTATTCAAGTTATCAGAAAAATATATTGAATCAAGCTATCAGAAAAATATGCACTGAAAAGTATTGAAAATATGTTTTGATCTCCTCTATCAATTCCTTAAAAAAAAAAGCTATCGGCATACGGTAGAAAACTGAATAAAAGAGCATCGCCTTGTTGAGATAGATCACAATATTAGTCTTCGCCTCGGAAGTTCCAATATTTGTTCCACCCCTTCCTCTCCTCTTAAAAGACGGCGGGGATAAAGAAAACATGCTAACAGTTGTCCTACCTGAATAGAACAACATCCCGCACGGTGGTCGCTTGTGGTCGACAATAATCTCCAAAGAAAACATAAATTTCATCTTTTCATGTCTCGCTTCCCATCCGTCACAAAGCAGAGGAAAAAAGTTATCCGTTAGGAGGGGCCATTTTTTGACAATGCATCAGGTTCCTATAAGGTTCCTTGACCCAAATGTAGGGTAACCCGATCACCCTAAAGGGTTATAGTAATGCGAAGGTGAAGGTCCCGGATACATCCATATGGGCCTTATTTTTACCCCCACAAGCCTGACAGAAAGTGTAAGTGTATTTAAATGGCAAAAATTCATTTGTATCCTATAATTCGAATAGACTACAGATAATAATGAATTGCCAGACGACATCCAATCTTGTAAGCGTGCTTATAAAGAAAACATACTACAGTTTTACAAGTCAAAATCCAGCAGGTGGGTTATGGTGCTATTGACAAAATTATGGTTGCTTCTGCCCTTTCATCCGTTACAGCAATGTATGTGGAGGGACCTTTCAGCAAGTTTGTAGGTTTCCTTGCCATTATATAAAGGCTAAACGAACCCTACAGGGTATGTATGGAAGGTAAACGTTGGGAAATTGTTATTTTTAAAAAAGCCTGATCTTACAAGCAAAGGGTTTTTAGTTGAAGTATTATGGTGCTGATTGACAAACAATTGATGGTTGCTGTCGTCGGCCCTTTCTATTCCAGTGATACAGGCAACTGTATGTGGGAAGGGAACCTTTCAGCAAGTTTGTAGGGTTTCTCAACTCTGCCTATTTATATAAGGCTATAACGACCTTGCTACGGTGGTATGGGAATGGAATTGTAAAGTGGAAAGTTTCATATTTCTTTAAAAAAAAGAGCACATATATACAGCCAATAAAAGCACTTGTAGATGTGTTGGTCAATATTCTCGATATATTTATCTGTAGTTTATTAGTAGTAAACAATTGAACAGGCTAATATAAAGTGGAAGTCTTATTCGGATTATAGGATACAAATGAATTTTTAGCCATTTAAATACACTTACACTTTCTGTTAGTAAAAAAATTGTATTCATAATTTTGTTAGTCGATGTTTTCTTGTGTATGACAAGGAATCGAGTAAACAAATGTGAAAATGTGTCAGTAAGAATGCATGCAGGAACTGATTTTCCATAAGAGAGGGCCCAAATTTGAGCGCCTCTGAATTTTCAGTAGCTTTTATTCTAAATTTTGCAAGTCCTCAAAACTTTCAGAAAATTTTATAATTTGGGGCTTTTAATTAAGGTTAACTTCGATTTAAACTTTGACTTAGCGTGCACGGCCATCATATCTATGGTATTTGGAAGCTGATAGGATAACAAATGACTTTGGCGGACAAGGCTTGAAATATCGCCAAGGTTAACAAGACTCTGAATACACGCTAGTAGACAGGTCTCAATCAAGACTTTAGTGTAAGGGAAAGCCTGCCCTTGATTTGGGGGTCACCCATCGCAGCGGTCCCTACATGTGCAACTAATGAGCCAGCAGACATGTAATATATGGCAGTGAACTTTTATCAAATTAACGGTACATTTACCATACATTAACAGGGCTCTGTTAGTAGAACAGATAAACATATAGTGACTCGAATCCATACTCACTCTTGAAGAGTAGAAGGCTTCTTACTCCAGTTCTCCCTCTTCGGTGTCGGGCGATGCTCCCGCCACCAGAGCCTGATGGAGAAGTTATTTTCGGATCCGTTCCAGACTGCTGGACGGACAAGCGTCCTGAACAGCATAGTGTTATAACCTTGCGCTGATATTGCACCACCACTTTCCCTTATGTTTTGTGAAAATTGTTACTAGGAGATCATATAAAACAGATCAGAATAATTACAGTTCGTGAGCTTCTAAATGTGATTATGACGGACTTTGAATAATAAGTCGCAACACGCTCATTTATGTATTTATCTGCCTAAATATTATATTTAAAAAAATATTATTTGAATTTTTTTGATTTTTTTGTGAAGAAATATAATTGGTTTGATGTAAAAATCCATATTTCTCTCTTGCATCTTCTGAAGGTATGTACGGCACTTTACAAATCACATCTGAATAGCAGTGAACTTTCTACAAAATTCTAAAAAAAAGTACTGGAGTTAATTTGTGTTGCTTCAGAATTGAGAAATAACGTTTTTCCGAATTAGAATAGAGATCAACACCAAAAAAAAATAATAGGTACAGATATATTAATCGTTAGTGCTGATTATTCGCAGGTTGAGACTAGAGATCATATAAATATAACTACCATAACAAAGAAAGGTTTATAGAAGTTCAATGGTGAAAAGTCACAATGAAAAAAATTTAGCAGGCCCAAAGGGCACCCTAGACCGGGAATGGAATAATTAGATGAAGATGCGTTGCGAATCTCAAACTCGAAATCGTTCCATCCCCCTTCGAGTAAATTGAAGCCCTCGCACTAAAAAAGAATTGAAAAACATACTGGAATAATAAAAGTGTAGTGGATCTAGGTGGGCGTTAAGAATAGGACGAGTTGGATTCAAAGAAACGAGAGCCATATCAGAGGATTAAAAACTGAAGAGGAACTTCCCATACTTTTTTACCTGTTGGCACTGAATAAGAAACGTCTATTTTGATATACAGTCCTGGACAAATTAAAGACTGTATTTTTTTAGTAATTATGTTCTTAAGAGTTTTATGCAAAATGGTATATTAAACTACAATATATGATTTATTAAACGAATTTTGTAACACATATTTTAACAACTATGTAGGTACAATCACCGGTAATTAATATTACATGAATCTGCAGGCGTCGATAATTGTCCAGGGACTGTAATTATTTTTAGAGACGGTAACTCTATATGATATCCTGAGAATCAGTTCGTTTTTTTTATTAACATAGAAGATAGAAAAGAACATATAAAGGTAAGCACAGAGGATACAATTTATATAAAATATCGTAATTAAAATCTAAAAAGTTAAAACCAAAAATATATAGATTGATGTGAGAATTTTTGGATTGAGAGTTCAAGCGCAATTGCTGAGCTTAGTGGAAAAACATATTATGGGACATTTTTGAAATGTTTGTGTCAATGAACATATTTCTAATTTTTTTTAAGATAACAAGTTTCCCTTTTTCATAAACTTTAGAGAAAGTATATTTCATCAGAGTGTAAACTAAAAACTTTAAAGCTCATTTTTCCGTTTTCCCCATTTTGTCACTTTTCCCCTAAGCTCTTTAATTGTCACTCTAACACAGTGTAAAAACACAAAAATTTAAGCCGAGATAGAAACAAGTAGGTTTGTAACAGAATCTGTCACTTAGCCCGCTTGTGTTCAACAGGATAAAAGGCGCCAAACACATATTAATACTATATTGAACATTTACACTTTAAATTTGGTTAGTTTAATTTATTTTCTTTCGAAAATTCAATGATTATTTCTTATCGTTTGCTAAATAAATAAAGAAGAATAAATATATAATATTCCTCGCTTTTAAATAGAAGCAAAACATTCCATACCAACAAACAATAAACAATCAAATAATCTCTTTGTGAAATATATTTGACGTCATTTCAAAACATGTCGCAAATATAAATTTCTTTTAATTTATTATTGAAAAGAAATAAAGTTTCTCAAGCGATTGTTTGGAATGACAATAGCGATTTAATTGTAATAAAAATGTCTTCTTATGCTTTTTAAATGAGCACTAAATTTTGCAGTTTTTTTTAATAATTGAAGTACTTCGAATTCGATTTTTTTCTGAGATTTCAATGTCTTCTAATTTCGATGCGTTGAATTTTTTGACGTATCACATTTTTATGTAGCATTTGTAGCTTAGACTATAAAAGTGGGTGACAGACAGACGGATGGACTTACTGAACGATTAAAATACCTTCCACTTTTTACGTCATAAACGTACACTGTTAAAAATTTTGTGCTTGGTTTCACCATGATATTGGTTCCTAGTAGCTGCAACGGCTGTGTGGTGAAATGTTTCACCTTTTTTTTCGGTGTTTGGTTGAACCATTTTTCTGGATTTGGAAACAAAAACCTGAGAAATGGTTCAACCGAATACCAAAAATATGGTTTAACGTTTCACCACACAGCCGTTGCAGCTACTAGGAACCAATATCATGGTGAAACCAAACACAAAATTTTTAACAGTGTAGTGTGGATGCTAAAATTAACAACCAGCAATCAATCTATCGATTCTTTCCAAAAATTAAGAGCAGAAACAGAGAACAACTACTCTCCACAACATCGAATATAGTCTATCTTTCCCATAAGCGATCATTTTGTTCAACGAAAGCGGGACTCGTTCCTTCTTATTTGTTTCTGGTTGTCCCAGCGGGCGATCGGAGGCTATTCCCTTTATTCTTTCGCACTCCATTATCCCCGATCATTCGCGGTTGCCACTCACCGTTGCAGAGGTGATCAAGAAAAGTAGGAGGCATTTCTACTGCAGAGTTGTGGTTTCTGCTTGCAAGACAGTTGCTTTTCGGTCGTTGTTGTTTTCGTACATTTTGCAATTGAATGGAGTGGTCCATCGACTTTTGACCAATTTGATAGGATGGTAATACTGGCCCATCTCAACAATTATTAACTAACAGTCATTACATTCATTCATAGTTAAATGGTAGAAATAAGATGGAGGTTTTGAACTTATGTTAATGAGGCATTAAAGTTTGTTTAAAAAACAGTAAAAAAAACAAAATCATGTATTTATTTTTTCTAGAAATTTGAACTTTTAATTTTAGGATAAAGGTATTTTTTTAGTACTGGTATAGTATGTTTGTCAAGTTTATAAGACAGTAAAATATTTTCAGATTATATATTGGGCACTACTCCACTAGTCATATTCAATTTGAAGAATTGGCCCTTAATAGTAACAGTGCGTTAACATATGTTATAATTCCTTATTTAATACATAAATGTATTTTTTTAAAAATCATTAATTGATGACAGTTACTTAAATTATAAGTACACCGTTGATCAAATGGAAAGATCTTACGTTTAGATTTTTTGTAAGGGGGGAGGCATTCAATTTATGTTTTAAGTTTACGTTTAAATGCCATATTCAGAAGTTCTAATCATGGTTATGTTAGAAGTATTGTTCTGCAACGTAAGTAGCTTTTTTTATTGTTGAATATCTAATTACGTGAAAATATTCAACTTTTCTTACTACTTGTTCTTACATTTTACAATATATTACTATACAATTTTGATCGCATATTCTAACATAACAGGTAAAAAAACAACAACTACTCGTGTCTTCCTCATCTCTATTGTCAGAGTATTAAAAACGAACGAGTAGGATTGATTAAATTTGACTAAGTCTCGTCCGCTGCATCCCAAACGGTTGTTTACCTTACGGGAAAACTAAAGATCCCAACGCATTGAGACGTCACTCATCGCACAAAATAACAAAAGAAATACTGCAAAGACAGAAAAAGAAATCATGCTTTGTTTTGATGTTGGCCCTATTGTGTTGCGTAAGGGAAGAGGTGGTCTGAATTAAATGCAGAAAAAGGAGTTGGGAAAAAAGTGCGAAAATGTTGGGGTCGTTCTGAATACTGATTAGAGTGTTAATTATAAAAATATTGGCAGGTAATTATTTTATGAGACGAGACCGGACATCGTGTTGGTGAAACAGAACATCTTGATCCACTAAGACCTTTAATTGTAATGCAGTAAGGTAAGTTGGTGGAAAATTGAGTTTTCTAAATTTAGGCTCACTTTTTTTTTAAGTATTAAAAGGTCACGAGCCAAAAAAAAACCTCCCGGTTCCATTTTTTTTGAAGGTGAGTTCATGTTTGTACCATTTTACAGCTAAGCACATTCAAATGGGCATGTTTCAGGTCTTGAGTAGTAAAAGAAATGGTGAATGAAAATAAATACTTTCTCAAGCCTCGATTGGTGAATTAAAGTCACATATAAACAGCGTACCAATCGAAGCACCGATGGGAGTAAGTGAGGAATGACAAATGGGAGGAAATACGTCACTTGAAACAAGCCAATTGCCAAGCAAAATTATTGATTATTATCGACTGAAACAGGTCATAGGATCTTTTTAAATGAAGAAGACTTATGCTCATGATATAAAGTTGCAACGATTGGAAAGTTTAAAATAAGCTATAAGTTCTGACAAAATAGCCAAAATATCCTGCTGCGCACCTTCACATTTTCAAAAGTTCACCTTCTAAAGTTTGCATTAAGCGAGTTATTTAGTTTTTAACCCCCCCTCCCCCCCTCGATAATACAAAAGTGTGTGTGTCAAAATATTGACGAATTTACAATTTTACCCTTTTGCTAAAGAAATTTGTTCTAATTTCGGAATTTCTTAAATATTTTAAAAGTGTTCAATCCTATGTTAGAATATTGTTCTTCAATTTTCATAGGTGTCTTGAACATATAGGCTGTATTTGTAGTGTATAATATAGTTATATTACCACTACTAATACAATTATATTAATAGTAATGATAGTATTAAATAATAATTAGTTACAATTTAGTCAGTAGTAGTATGGTTATATTGTAGTAAATTTTACAATTATATACTAACTAGTTTTATAAAGGCGTTGCACGGGTGTACCCTTAACAACGGTGATTTTCTTTTCTCTATATTAAAGAAAGTAATCTCTTTTAACATTTCCGGAGCGATAACAGCATGAAATATTCAATGAAATATTCAAAATTCCAATGGAATTGCGCAGCAATTCCCGGGGGTTGGCGAGCGATAGCAACAGGGGGCGGAAGGAAGATCCAAGAATACAGCTTGCGACCAGTGAGATGCGCAGCAATCTGCTCGCTTACGAGCCTAGTAGAGAGTCAGTAAATACCTTATTAGGTAAATCTTAGTATACGTCATTTTTTTATAATCTCTTTATTCTGATACCAGCATTAATTTTTAAAAGAAGATGATGTCGGATTGTATACAGGCCCTACCAAGTGTTTGAGGGATTTCCATAGGTCCCCGTTAAAATTGCCAGCTTCATAAACAGAGAAAAAACTGGCCCAGGATTAAGGATCAAAAAAAGGAAACTTCGAAACAGCTATGATAAATTGCTATTTTCGAATTGGCGATTGCGTTATGCTGCCAAGCAACGAAAATGCTTAAATGTGGTAAACAATCCACTTCATATTTCATACAACTTGATAGTTATGGCAACACTACGTTAACTTTTCAGGCTCGTCAAATATCGCTAATGAAAAAAAAACAGGATTTTAAGTCAATAAAATAATGATATTCAAATAACAATCCTACAAATTAGAAAGAGAAATGAGAAATAGCTCACGTTTTGTCCTCTTACACCCGCTTGGGTTCAAATTTCAAAAACTCGCTTTTTAAATGACTCCTACGATATAAAAAGAACAAGCTCCTAAAATTTGGTCTCCGTACCTCCAGTAGTTTCGGCTGGGCGTTGATATAATATATTAATTTTCAACGTATCTCACTACATTATAATAATCAGTATTCAATGATAAAAAAAATATTCGGTTAAAGCAGTTGCTTTTCATTCTGAATATTATATAGTTATTTTATTACCTACGAGTAACTTATGATAGTCAATCTAAAATTATAGACTATAAAAACGATCATGGGTCTCAAAAGTTATTGTGGTCTATAAAAAGGATAATGGGATCCTAAAAGCATAATAGATCTAATAGGCTATAAAATTGTTGGGCACGTTTAATCAATTTTATATGGAAATAGGTAAGTTATTTTTAATTTGACTGTGGGATAAGAACGTTTTGGAACTTGGAAAGGGCACCATCAAATTAACTAGTCCTTTTATGATTTAATATACTGCTTAAAAATAAATTTCTTGAATATTAAAAGTTTTTAAGGAATGAATAATGGCCGTATGAACTATTATTTAATCGCGTTGTTTACTACTAAACTATTATATTCATTATTATTATTTCGTAAAAATTGACTTTATAAAAAAACAAATAGATTGCTGCAAAAAAGATTACTGTGGGATAGATTTACATTTTAGAATAAAAATAATAGGTAATTTACAATTTATTCCTTAATTTCTATTTCCAAAATAGTTATTAGTTGGAAATAATAATATAATATTTTTAGGCAATCAAACATCGAAACAAATACCTTAAAAATTTCTTAATTATAATTTTTATTTAGAATTTGTTTACTTTATATAAATTATACTGCATATGAATTCAAATGTACTTACTTTTAGTAAAGTTTCCATACTTGTTGAACCATGGTTTATGGGAAAATTTTTACGAGCATCTATAAAAAAAAGCCCTGAATAAGTGCTTTTCATTAAGGCAGTTCGGTAACATGCAATTTTCAAAAAAAAAAATAATCGATTTTTTGATTTTAGTATTTGTGTAAAATACGTTTTAAGAGCTTTCCAACGAAGCCCTTTGTATGTCATTCAGACAACTTTAACCTAGTTAAATTTTAATTTGGATATGGATCAGCAGTATTTTCATAATGTAAGTTTTCAACTTTGAATTTCATTTTTCTCAGAATGGTGTTTTTCCAGGTTTATGTATACCTTTTTCCTAAAAACTAATTCATGTATGGACCTAAAATTTTTACAGGATAACTGTTTCAGGTTGTTTTGCTTACTGAAATGAGATTTTATCAATATATAAAGTAGTTTTTTTTTAAAAAAAATATTAAAAAAGGAAATGTGTTAGCTTTAAAATAAAGGCATTTTTACATCACAAAATTGCCCATATTTTTTTCTCCTTCAAATTTTGAGAAATGCCAATTCCAGTAAGCAAAACAACCTGAAACGGTTATCCTGTAAAAATTTTAGGTCTATACGTGAACGTAAGAACATAAGATACGTAAGAAAAAGGTACATAAACCTAAAAAAAACACCATTCTGAGAAAAATGAGATTTAAAGTTAAACACTTACATTATGAAAATACTGCTGATCCATATCCAAATAAAAATTTAACTAGGTTCAAGTTGTCTGAATGACATACAAAGGGCATCGTTGGAAAGCTCTTGAAACGTATTGTATGGAAGTATGGGAAAGTATGGAAACGTACAAAATACTAAAATCAAAAAATCGATTTTTTTTCTTCAAAATTGCATGGTTCTGAACTGCCTTAAGAAAAAGTTTGAATTGTAAATTTAAAAGGTTTTGGCTTAAAAGTAGCAAACGACACTCAGTCCATAACTTAAGTTACAATAGTTAAATATTTGTTCATTTAACAAAATTTGAATTAATTTTGGAGGTTTAATTAAAACTGTAGCTACAATATTACCTGTTCCTTGGAACAAAGGGAAAATAACTATGAATACATAATTGATTACATATGAATTGATTACATAATTGATTACATATGAATACATATATGATTTTAAAAATATGTTTTTAAAAATTTAAAAGTTCTTTTAAGAATTTTATGGTGTATCTTTTTAAATCTACCGGCTACTGTTGTGCAACATTTTGACTGCCATCTATTGCGATTAAAAGGAAACAAAAATCGAGCTTCGAGAAATATTCACCATTCCAAAATTTGGTGCTGCCATCTACTGGATTATAATTTAAATAATACCAAACCTCACAACTTCTATAATTAACTATACTTTAAGGTCTAACTCAAAACGAAAATTGTGTATGTGCTTAGTGAATTATGTCCAATTATAAAGCATAACTTCGATATATGCAATTATGCAAAAGTACATCAGAAAGTTTTTTATGTAATTTGTAAGCTTAATTAGTAGCAGAAATTTTTTTTAGTAGTTTTTAAAATTCAAATTGAAAATATGTGTTACCTAATTCATAAAGTTGTTCGTCAACGCTTACAAATGTTATGAAATGGAGGTTAGTTTCTTCATCTGGTGCTGGAGCCTATAAAGAGATAAATTTAAAATGTAGGCAACAATAACTTGAGCAAAAACTGATAGCAAAACTAGCGGAATTTTAGTTATAAGGTAATCAATAAGTTTCTCAGTCATACAAACCTGTCTTCAAAATTTTATATTTAATTTATTTATTTAATATTTGTGGTACCCGGATTTCAGAAGTAATAAATTGTTTTTTTTTTACATATATAAGTCGAAGAAGTGGTAAATACTATAATTCAAATTTCACTATATTGAGTCTTAACATGTAAAACTGTCAAATATTTAAATTATAAGCATGTAGCGAGACTAAAAACTATGTGAAACTGTTATTTGCCGAGCCTAATAATAACGATTATTCGCAATAGTCAGGTAACCATTGTCCACTTCTCCGGAGTCAAGAACTTACTTTCATTTTGATCAGAAAGAAGTCATGCCTTCAAACTAGCTAATATTGTTACACCATTATTTCATAATCCCGTATAATCTCCAAGTGCTACACTGTTAAAAATTTGTTGATTATTTTCGCCAAAAATATAGTTCCTAGTAGCTGCAACGGCTGTGTGGTAAAATGTTTCACCACATTGTCACTATTTGGTTGAACCTGTGGCGGTTCACCACACACGCAACCTCAATATGCCATCAACAACTTGGTGGCGCTGATTTACCATCTCGTTCCTACCACTATTCTAAATTACAAAGTTAATAGTTGTATATAAGCCGAGGTAACTCATCTCCACCTCGAGGATCCTTTTGGTAGACTATGGGTTACTGAGGCAGCTACAGTAGTAACCCGGACGTGATCGTCACCCACTCCAACGACGCTCCTGCTACGTTGCGCTCAACAACGGTTAGCTACTCGCTGCTAATGCACTCAACGCTGCACGCAACTCAACGGCCAACGCTGGCACCAGGGATTGGAAAGTTACTTTTAAAAAGTAACATTGTTACAGTTACAGTTACTTAATTAAAAAAGTAACTCTGTTACAGTTACAGTTACTTAATATGAAAAGTAACGCGCTACAGTTACTTTTAAAAAAGTAACGAATCACAGTTACTTTTCGAAATTTCAAGTTATAAGAAAAATTGAAATTTAGCCATCTTACCATTTTTCAAAGAGAACCACGATAAACGGAACATAAGCTCAAACAAAACACTGACAGTATAATTAACAAACATTTTTTTATAATTAATTTTAATCCTTTACTCTGATAATCAGAAGACAACGATCAGTCCATCTGTAAACGAGGGGTATCTCAAGAATGAACATGAAATCTCTGTCTCCCCACCCCTCTTCGAGGGGAAGGACTTTGTTGTTGGTCATTGTTGTAGAACCCATTCAGGCAAAACACAAAGGGGTTTGGACTGAGGGATCCGACCTGCTTGGCAGTTAGCGTGATTTATTTGAAAACCCTTCTTTTCCGTAAATGCGTGTAATTGTGCGGGGCTTATAATGTGATACTTAGAAAGGTAAACAGAGACAAGAAAAAACATTCGTACTGTAACAATTCTGCCTGAAAGCCGCCGTCACGCCTTTATCAGCCAAAGTGGACAATTCTATTTTATGCGTTACTTTTTCCCTCTCAAAAGAAAAGGTCGTATTTCAGGAATGCGAAATGTTTCCTTCTTAGGAGTGGACTTTCAAAATTGGCATCAGACAACCTTTGTAAAGTAACGGAAAAGTAACGACATTTTTCGTTACTTCGTTACCGCTAAAAGTAACTAAGTTACAGTTACAGTTACTTTCTGAAAAATGTAACGGCGTTACCCCAAAAAGGTAACTGTTACAAGTAACGGCGTTACAAGTAACGCGTTACTCCAATCCCTGGCTGGCACACAACGCAACCGCAGCACAACGCACAGCGAAGCAACCTGCGCACGGTTCCTTACCTCGTTTCTAGGGGGGAGGGGGGGGGGGGAAGTGGTGTGGCGGTTCACCGCACACGCAACCTCAATATGCCATCAACAACTAGGTGGCGCTGATTTACCATCTCGTTCCTACCACTATTCTAAATTACAAAGTTAATAGTAGTATATAAGCCGAGGTAACTCATCTCCACCTCGATGATCCTTTTGGTAGACTATGGGGAGGCAGCTACAAACCATTTTTCAAGTTTTTGTTTCCCAATCCTGAAAAAAGGTTCATCCTAATACTGAAAATATGGTGAAATACCACCCAGCCGTTTCAGCTACCATATTAGGAACCATTATTATGGTGAAAGTAAACACAAAGTTTTTAACACTGCAAGACGTGCAACAGCTATTTATTAGTTTGTGTCTTGGCATAGAATTGTGCCATTAATAAAATACGTTATGACAGAATTGTGGTAGCAGGTGATTCAGAGAATGCAACAAGCCCCATCGAGTGCAGTAACTTCCTACAAATATCCTAGCATGGCATCTTACTTACTTTCGCCCTACGATTCTTCTTCGACCCGAAACGCCATTTACCTTCCACTTGGTGAACCCCGTAGACTAGCTACGGAGAGAACCACAGGATAGTACCATCACAGAGGCAATATTTGGTAGGCTAAACTACATTCTTGCTACACTGAATAAAATATTCCGTAGAATACTGAGCAACCAGCTGCCAGTTCAAACCGTAAAGTAGGGTGCTGTGGCTAGACTACATTCTTGCTACACTGAATAAAATATTCCGTAGAATACTGAGCAACCAGCTGCCAGTTCAAACCGTAAAGTAGGGTGCTGTGGCTAGACTACATTCTTGCTACACTGAATAAAATATTCCGTAGAATACTGAGCAACCAGCTGCCAGTTCAAACCGTAAGGTAGGGTGCTGTGGCTAGACAACATTCTTGCTACACTGAATAAAATATTCCGTGGAATACTGAGCAACCAGCTGCCAGTTTAAACCGTAAGGCGTAAACTGGCCTGGTTTATAACCGTAACAGACTCTAAACCCTTACACATTTTCCAATCACATCTAAGTAACTACTAGTGTGGCGTCATGTGAAGCTAGTTTCTATATCATACGGTTTCAAACTGAAAATTCCGTGGTGAGGATGAAGATTGCCACCAGCTCGGAAAAATTCGGTGAAGGTAACGAGTTTTTGTTATAGTGTAAAAATTACAAGAGATCTTCGAGTCCTTTCCTCATGCCATACTTATTTTATGAATATTATTCATAGCTGTCAGAATAGACAGGCAATGAGTGCAAACATGACGCATGTCAAAAAATATTGCATACATTAGTTCAAACATGAATTTTATGATAGTTGTTGCATTGCAAAAAAAAAAGTTTGTGTCTACTTGTCACATTTTATTAGATGCCTTGCAAAGTGATGATCTAAAGTGATCTGGTTCATTACAAATTATTTCCTTTTTAACTTTGCTCTTGCTATTCTTCAGCTACGTGTTACAGAAATAGTCTCCGATCATAATTAAGTAGTAATTGGTTTTTAAATCTATCAATGATAAATATATAATATTTATTTCGTTTTGTTTTGATAAATAATTTCTTAATTTTCAGTCAGACCTTTGAAATCAACATGTTAAAATATTATAATATTTTAAATGGGTCGATATATTTTAAAAAAACTGGGATTTTTTACGAACATCTAATTTCATTTTTACATCTTTTTTTTTTTTGTTATGCCTCAAGATGCATAACATGTATTTTTCAAATAAGTACTTGTGCTGTCACCTGCTGTTACAAATCCAAAGCAAAAAAAAAACCAATATTCAATATTTACAAAGAAAAGAAGCTATTCGTCACTGCACTAGAAAAAATCTCGGTATACCTCTAAATATCTTTTTTGTTTCATCATTTCTTATACATTTAAGATTGGCGCTAAGAGTGACATTAAATATAAAAAATCGTATCATACACTTCTTAAGTTTCCTTATCCCTAATAATGTTATAAACAAACTGTTGGTCTCAACCTGAAAAACTAACTAATCCCATCAACTGTATAATGAGGTACTAATGTGCAAATTTAATGTAAAATTTAAAACTATGAATTTACAATTTTTTTTTTACCTCTGTCTGTCCTTCTTTGGAAAGAGATTCATGTACACTACAGAGATTCTGAAAAATAAAAAAAAAATAAACTTTTATCTATCATTTAATTCTACAAATTTACAGGTTTTCTTTTAGTTAGGTAAACAGAGATTTATAACTGATTCGTAAAATGTAAAGCAATATATAGTGTATTTTATTTCATTCATAACATGTTAACTTAATAAATATTCATTTTAATTTTACCTCATCCATTTCTAGCTCCTGTCCCCGCTCTTCTGGTGACATGTCTGCAGTTCGTTCCAAAAATTCCTTGAGAGTCGATTCCCCACCTGAAAAAACAATCGTGTCATATTAACACTAACTACAAAAAGATTTGTTTTGGGAAACAAGCGAGACGTCCAGATAGTAGTAAAAAAGCACATTTCAATGTAACTAACCCTACTCGATACCATTCTCAGGTTTGACCACACAAAACTTATATTTTTAAGCTATTATATGTATTTTTAGCCTACTTTTCTTTTTTTAATTCGAAATGTAACGCGCTCCTATAATGCACCATGAAGAGGGCGCCACCATTTGGGCATCAACGTTTTGTCCAATTGGTGATTGCGTCAGCAGAGAGGGCCTGGCTTTCAGACTGTAAGCATTGAACTTTTGTCCGTCCAACTTATTAATTTCATATTAATTTCATTTTCGCTTAATTTACCTTAACTTTAATTGTTTTAGTTGTTATTGTTGTAATCTAGTGTTGTGTACATGCTGTGCTTAGCTAAATTAAATATTTTCTAAAGTTTCCCCGAGATTTTCTTTTGATACGCAACCTAGCCATTACAAAATTGGCTACCCAACTTGTGGCCGAATCTGCTAATTAAGTAAGTCAAACGAAAACCCGGCTCTTCTCTCATTTTGTTTTCAGGCTTTTTTCATTCACCCCGATTGAAAAGTGTTATGATTAATTCCAACCCTGGAATTTGATTTGATGTGAAATGTTTCATCCGAAACATATGGAACCTATGTCCGGAATCTGCAGACAATCAGATAAGTCCTTTAAACCATTAAATTTGTAATTTAATGCGTAAAATCAATTTTGTTCTTTTAAAAATATACTTTTAGTCCTTAAAAGTGTAATAGCTCTTTTCATAACAAAGATACGCAGTTATAGCCAAATCCTTTAAAGATGGCGTCTTAAAACTGCATGCCTTGCTCATTTCGAACCGCGAAAAAGCGAGCGCAGATTGTTTTGACTTTCGATTCTCCGTTCTCGAGTTGTTTATGGTTAATGTATTCATCTTTTTGAATCAAATTTTCGTTCGCAATGAATGAGAGTTATAACTGCATCGAGAAGGTTTAACGAATGAATATTAATGAGATTGAAAGGAAATATCTTTTTGTGTTTTAGTTTTTCATCCTCCCTGATTGAAAAGTTTTATGATTAGGAATAGAGTATTATAATTGCTTAAGATTAAAAGCTTATGATTTTGAAGTTGTCTGAAAGTAAAGAATTAACATTAATGTTTGTTTTAATCTAAATTAAGCGTTCCTCAAGTGCATACTTGTTTTTAAATGATGTTGATCTAAGTGAATGGTATTTCTTATGAGTTGGGAAGTGATTTTTATTCATATTGTGCAAATAAATAATCGGTGCAAGGTACAAAAACAATTATTGTATATCAGAATAATTATATTAAAAAAAAAAGAATTTCACTTGTGAAATATATTGGTGCACCTAGGTTTTATACAGTTGTATTCATTATAGTAATTCCATTTAATTTCTTTCATTTACGATTGTATGTTTTATATTATATTTACATTATAATTGAAATATAAGTTTATAACATTATATGCATATATTACTTTATAAAATTGTTTACATTTACATTTTATAACTTAATACTTACTGTTTGAAAATTACGATTGAAATATTATTCAATTTGGTTTAATACGATATTGAGTAATTTTAAGATATGCAATGAATATTTTGAGTGATTTTATATATAATTATTAGTGCACGTAAGATAAAACTTCGAATACCTTAATTGAACTCTAAAATTTTGCAACATTAAACTATTTATAAGAGACTCTATATATCCGGACTTATGGCCTTTTTGGCGAAGTTTCGAAAAGAAGATCTACGAACTTTGGCAACAGAGTTGGGTCTGGCACCGGCGGAAAATCTCAAGGTGATGGACCTAAAGGATCTCATAACTAAAAGTGACAAATATGATGAAGAATTCACTAAAGGCATGATCAACACCATAGTAGAGGAACGTATGGAATTACAAAAACAGCAGGCCATGGAACTACAAGAGAAGCAAAGGCTTGATGAAATACAAGAAAAACATAAAGCGGAGGAGTTGGCGAGGCAACTCGAACGACAATTCGAGATAGAAAAGTTGCAACTTCAACTTGAAGCCCAGAAACTGTCGTCAGCAGCTGTCGAAAACCAACATGTGGAACAACCGAAGTTTGAGCTCAATAGAATTATACCAAAGTTCAATCCGAAGGAAGACGAAATCGGACTATGCTTGACAATCTTCGAACGTCAAGTAAAGTTTATGAACATTCCTGAAAGAACTTGGACTGCATATCTGATCGGCTCCTTGCCACCAGAAATATCTCAACTCATCGCCAGGGTAGATGAAGATGATGCTCAAAACTACGAAAAGGTAAAAGAAATGCTCCTCAAGAGATTTCGAGTTACTGGGGACAGGTTTAGACAGTATTTTTCTCAACAGAAGAAAAATCCCGACACAACATGGCGCGATTTCTGTTTCGAATTGGAATCTTACCTCGAAGGATGGCTAAAAGAGTTGAAGATTACCACCTTCGACCAGCTTAAAAGCCTGATGATAGCTGATGTCATCAAAAGGAAAACACCACAGAATATCAGAGATCATTTTCTGGATATTTGGGCGAATTTAAACGATCCTTTGGAATTGGCTGAGAAGTTAGACGCTTACGATAGCCTAAGACCTGGAATGAAGAACAGTCTAAACCAGACGTTCAAGAAGAAGGAAGAATACAGGAAACCCTTTCCTGCCAAGAAAAGTCAGCCCTTTGGAAGACTTTCTGATGACAATCCACCTGGAACTTTTAGAGCAGTACCCTCTAAGTTTCAAAATTCCAGAAGTGAAGGAAGGAAACCCATCCACTGCTTCGGTTGCGGAACTCCTGGATTTATAAAGTCAAAGTGTCCTACTTGTACAAGGTCTAATGATGTTGAAACTACAGTGAACTGTATGACTTTATTCAACTTGGACTCAAATTCGTATCCTTCTAGTTTGATTGTCCTCAACATCTTTGGAGAGAAAATTGCTGTATGTGCTGATACAGGTGCTTCACATAGCATCGCAGGTGAAAAGCTCTATAAATTCCTGCAAGAACACAACGTCGCGTTTGTAAACAAAATAATTTCATTTATGATGGCTGATGGCATACGACAAACCACTACCGCTCTAAGTGCTGTTGTCGAACTGTACATCGAGGGTAAAGTTATCCTAACAGAATTTCTAGTATTGCCCGAAGCAAAAGGAAATAAGACTCTCTTGGGAATGGATTTTCTCCATGCGGCTGGCATCGTCCTTGATGTCCAAGACGGAAAATGGTACTTTTCCGAAGATCCTCAAACCCGGTACAAGTTTTTCAAAAAAACAGTTGAAGATCCAGGCATCAGTTCATTCGAATTGCGAGAAAATGAAGGCAAACACCTCTCTCCAGAACAAACAAGAAGACTGAACTCTCTTTTGGACAAACACAAGACATGTTTCCAGCCAGGGGGAGAGCCCACACCGTTTATCGAACACCGCATCGATACAGGAGATCACCCTCCGGTAGCAACGTCTCCTTATAGGATGAATCCTATGAAGAAAGAAATTTTGAAGCAAGAGATTGAGGAGCTGCTGAAGCAGAACATAATTGAAGAGTGCGAGTCCCCGTACGCTGCACCTGTGGTACTTGTTCCCAAACCAAATGGAAAAGTACGTCTCTGTATCGACTACAGAAAGCTGAACTCTGTGACAAAGGTTGATACCTATCCCTTGCCCAGAATGGATGATCTTTTGAATGAAGCTACCCCGACATCCTACATGTCTACCATAGATCTCCAATCAGGTTATCATCAAGTAAAAGTTGCTGAACCTGACCAGGACAAAACTGCTTTCATTTGTCCTTTTGGTACATACCGTTATCTACGGATGCCGTTTGGATTACGAAATGCCCCTGCTACCTTTCAAAGATTAATTGACAAATTTCGAAGTGGCTTGAAAGATGTTTTTGCCTTATCTTATCTGGATGACATCATAATCCTGTCAGATACTTTTGAAAAACATCTAGTTGATCTTGAAGAGGTATTCGCAAGACTGTCCATCTTCAAACTCCATGCCAATCGAGAGAAGTGTCGCTTTGCGTGCGACCGAGTGAAATATCTTGGATTTTGGATTACCAAAGATGGAATTGAAGCTGATAAAGACAAAATCTCTTCTATTCAAAGAATTCCAGTCCCTACCAACGTGAAAGAAGTACAGTCTTTCCTACAAACCTGCTCTTGGTTTCGGCGATATGTCCCAAACTTTGCCGACATAGCCCGGCCACTTAGTAACCTTACTAAGAAGAAAGTGCATTGGCAATGGGGTACTGAACAACAAGAATCCTTTGAAACTTTAAAGAATCGGCTGATGACTTCTCCCATATTGAAGCAAGCTGACGGGTCAAAACCTTTCACCATCCGTACAGATGCAAGTAACTATGCCCTTGGAGCAGTCCTTCTCCAAGGAAAAGGCCCTGATGAACATGTTATAGAATATGCAAGTCGGCTGTTGATCCCAGCAGAGCGAAACTACTCTACAACCGAGCGGGAAGCTTTGGCAGTAGTGTGGGCCTTAGAGAAATTTCGAGGATATGTTGAAAATCAAGAAATTTTCATTGCATCAGACCATCAACCTCTCAAATGGCTTTTGAGTATTAAATCCCCTTCAGGTCGTCTGGCAAGATGGGCGTTGAAAATTCAATCATATAACTTGAAAATTGAATATACCCCAGGCAAAGCCAACGTTGTCGCTGACATGCTGTCACGCCCAACGTATGCCGAAAACGAAATCCCTGATGTTTGCGCCATCACTCTGGACATGCCATCCAGGAAGTCCAGTGATATTCGCAAAGGGCAGATGGAGGATGAAGAACTTAGGAAAATAATTGAATCATTTGAGAGCGATGAAAAAGATGAGAACTTTGCAAACCACACCAGTCGTGGATACCTTATGAACCAAGGTGTCCTTTACCGGTATTCACCAGAGCACGAAGAAGATGAGGAAGAGGCTCAACTCGTGGTGCCTGTCCAGGAGAGGAAGAGAATCCTTCAAGAACACCACGATGCCCCAACTGCTGGACACTATGGTGTAGAAAACACATACAAGAAGATTGCATCAAGATATTACTTTCGAGGAATGAAGAAGTTTATCTCAGATTACATTAAGACCTGTCCCGAATGCAATCGTTACAAGCCAACTAACCAGAAACCAGCAGGACTCTTAAGAACGCCGGCGTATGCACAAAGGTTTGAAACTCTTGCCATTGATCTTTTTGGACCCCTGCCCGAGACCCCCACTGGCAAGAAGTGGATATTTCTTGTGGAAGATACAAGTACCAAATGGGTCGAACTGTTTGCTCTTGCTGAAGCTTCTGCTGCAAACTGCGCCAAGAGTACTAATTGAAGAAGTATTCCTACGTTATGGAATCCCAAGACGACTGATTAGTGACAACGGCCCACAGTTCGTCAGTTCTGTCATGCAATTGACTTGTGACTTGTTAGGGATTACACAAGACCTCACCCCAGTTTACCATCCACAAGCTAACCCATCGGAACGCAAAAACCGCGACTTGAAACCTAGATTGGCAATTCTAGTTGGAGAAGAACACACCGCTTGGGAAGACAAGTTACCCCTCATAAGATTCTCAATGAATACGTCAGTGTGTGACACCACCGGTCACACGGCTGCATATCTCCAATTTGGAAGACAGTTACGCACGACAGACGACATCAGACATGATCTAAGACAAGTGATAGATAACGACAACTTTGTACCCGAGATCACACCATATCTCAAGAGGTTTGCCAACTCAATCCTCGACGTCAAAGATAGAGTTGAACAAAAGCAAGATCGTCAGAAGGAATATTTCGACCAACGAAGAAGACGGAAATACTTCGAACCTGGAGACAAAGTTTGGGTGACCATTCATCCCATTAGTCGAAATAAAAAAAGTAAGAAATTTATGCCACGGAGGGAAGGTCCATATCTCATTCTCACCTTGAGATCACCAACAACGTACGAGGTTGCCGACCCAGCCACTCCCGACCAGATACTTGGAACTTATCACGTGTCAGCACTCGAAGAATACCGTGAGGCTGGCCCAGACAGAGACACTTTGCCCGTGGCTCCCCTCAGAAAGAGAGAACGACCCAAAACATATTCTGGTTCCTCACCGGGACGATTTCAGAACCAGAGGGGGAGTGTAACGCGCTCCTATAATGCACCATGAAGAGGGCGCCACCATTTGGGCATCAACGTTTTGTCCAATTGGTGATTGCGTCACCAGAGAGGGCCTGGCTTTCAGACTGTAAGCATTGAACTTTTGTCCGTCCAACTTATTAATTTCATTTTCGCTTAATTTACCTTAACTTTAATTGTTTTAGTTGTTATTGTTGTAATCTAGTGTTGTGTACATGCTGTGCTTAGCTAAATTAAATATTTTCTAAAGTTTCCCCGAGATTTTCTTTTGATACGCAACCTAGCCATTACAGAAAGAATTAAAAAAATGAAAAAGTAGGTATTGACATGCGGTCGATGTCCGTCTGTCCATCCGTCCGTCCGTCTGTCCGTACCCTCTTCCAAAATCGGTTCTATCCATCGAATCTTAAAAATTATTTTTTTGTTAGATAGCTATGACCTCAGATAAACAACATTCATACTTTTTGTCCGTCTGTCTGTACGTCCGGACGGACATAAATCTACTATCTGTCGGCGAATTTCCCATTGAATTAGCATTGAAATTCAATTTTGAGTCATTTAAATCACTGTTGCTAAATCAACAATGGCATGAGAAACTTTTTTTATTTAAACATATTTGAAGCAAAATATTATTTTCATGAATCACTTTGGAATGACGTCATAAAATTTAGCACAATTTGATTCTTTGATTGTTCATTAATTGTTTACCAAGAAAGCGGCAAGGCATATTTTTGCATACAATTATGCTTAGTTTTAATTTACATTTATTTTTCAATGCAGTTTGGAGTAGTTTCAATACTTTTGTTATTAATAAATATTTAATTATTCTTCGAACTACAAATAAATCGAGCAGACGATAAATAATATTAAGTTAATTTGCGAAAGAATATTAAGGAAAATAGTTGATTTTGGCTTTTAGAAGTTTAAATTATAGCTGGATGCTGTTTCGATTTTTTTTCTAATGTATATAAATCTAGTGTAGAAACGGTTGTTGACGATATTTACTGTTAGGAACCTAGTTTTTTCCCGATTAGAGCTTCAGTAAGTATTTAAGTAACAGGAAAGTAGGCTATTTTAGTTCTTTATGAACTTCTTGTTTTAATTGGATCAATGAGGGTTTTTTTTTTCTTGGTGATGAAAGTTCTTCCAGAAATTGCAATCCCATTATTTTAAAGCTATTCACCACGCGCTAAGAAAGGGTTTTCAGTGGTATAAAATAGGCTTTTTAATATTTAAAGAAAATAAATTGAAAAGAATGAATTTCAAGATTATTTAATTTAATCATAATAATTATAAAGCAGTAAGCATTTGTTAACCAATAGAAATCCAAGGAGACTGTTTAAATTTAAATGGTTGCTCCCAAAGGGAGTTTTTAGAGTTAAGAACTTTTAAAAACGATGTTTTTGATTAAAAGAAAAATTACAAATTGAATAATTATAAATACTGTATAATAATACTCGAAACGTAAACCTATACCTTTGTGCATTATTTTTATATGTGGTTACGTAGATCATGAGCTTAAAAAAAACAGCGTTATATATAAAAATATCAATTTCACAGACTTAATTTGCTTTTAACAAGACTGTGGTTATTCTTAGACTTTTTTTGATGAAACTAACTAACAGAACTCTAATTTTTTATCTTTAATTTTAAAGCTTAATATATACTATGAAACTTTATCACAGAATTGTTTTTATTATTTCTTTGTCTCCAAAATGCATTTTATTTTAAACTATCTTGAATATTTACTTTATTCAAAACTTACATTGTCCCCACCACTTTTAAGTGGCCATTCTTGCGTAGCGAAACTGAAAGTAACTCAAGATATGCACTGAAGTGGAAGTAAATAAATCCCCGACACAAAATAAACCTCCTTGTTTACCGAAAAGAAGCATTTCACTTTCTTACAAGATAATGGGAAAGACAATGTCAGATCAACAAGCTTGCATGCTTACTTAAGTTTTTTCTTTCAATTTAATATGACGCATTTAGATGGAGAATATAATAACAACCTCAACGACTATGTAGGTCTAAAATAATAAAATTGTGAAAAATAGTTTCAGTTGTACTAGTTTAGGTGGGGTGAGATAAAGTGAATTCCGATACAGTTATACATCAAATTCATTTCAGTATTGAAAAAAATAATACTTGAGCATATTGGACATTTTGGGCATCATATGTAAGACATTTTAACTGCAAAATTATTTCCAAATAAGAGTGTTCTTCCAAATAATATTTGGGTCACATATTTTTTTATGTATAGCTATACCGCACTTTCTAAGGGACGTTTCATCTCATTATTGTTCTTTTAGAATAATAAACGTATCCTTACTGAAAATGTGTTTTGTTACTAAGCGTTCTGTATATAATATACGCTGGTGGTAGCTGAAATTATCAGACCTTGTTAGCTGAAGAACATTGTTCCACAACTAAAATTTCTTTATGTTATCTGTAGCTTTATTAATATTACAGTTATAAATGTTAATATTTCGTGAAGATTAAACATAGGTGTAATACATAAAATATCGTACAGCTATCAACAACCGTGAACAAGTTCAAACTTATCTTCTTTATACGTAATCTTATCTTTTAGATTTATAGGCATATTCCCGAGTCTCGCATAAGATATAGCTGCATAAAAGTCCATCTATTTTGCTACCAGATAGAATCACTCAATTATCAAGACAACAAGCAGTTTTGGTGAGATCTCGAACGCTTTCATTCATAGTTCCAGGAATTTTATCGCCAATTTAGAGATTTCTAGGCCAATAGCGAGAATGGAGAACATGGTGACTAGTGTCTCTACTATCTGCTACACTGTTAAAAATTTGGCGCTTGATTTCACTAAATATATGGTTC
This sequence comes from Oedothorax gibbosus, assembly GCA_019343175.1. Taxonomy (NCBI): domain Eukaryota; kingdom Metazoa; phylum Arthropoda; class Arachnida; order Araneae; family Linyphiidae; genus Oedothorax; species Oedothorax gibbosus. Next base: position 29,883,532 of record CM033272.1, read on the forward strand.
CTAATAATAGATGCAACGGTTGTGTAGTGAAATGTTTCTCTATATTCTTGGTATTCGATTGAACCATTCATCTGTTTTTTTTTTGTTTCTACAAGCTGAGAGATGGTTCAACCGAATACTGAAAAAATGGTGAAACATTTTACTAAACTACCGTTGCAGCTACTAGGAACCAATATTATGGGAAGCCAAGCAGAAATTTGTCAACTGTGTGCCCAGGTAAAGTGATATAATATGATTTTACCATTTAACCTACGGGTTCCAACGTCCTTGGTTATCCATTCGATTGTCCCCAAACTGAACATCGATCCCGAAAATCGAAGTGACGCGGCCTTTCGAAGTAATAAATTCCACCCACTTCTCCGATCGTCCATGTCCACTTAACCTGCCGTGTCCACTATATTTCACGGCAATTATTGTAAACTGTGTTTCTTCCCTTTCAGTGTTATTGGGGTAAAAGTTACAACCTTGGTGGCGTTGAGTATGTAATCCGGTTTACCCGGAGAAGTGAAATTAATTTAGGTTTTTTTTTTTTTTGTTAAAGCTTAGAAAACCGGAAGTTTGCCACATAGTTTTGCCATTTTAATTTTTATTAGCCTCATATCGATAGGGGATTGATAACGAAACAAGTCATTTTCATCTAATTTTTGCATTTTGCAAGGATAACAAAAGCTGCCGCTTAAAACAGAGATCCGGTTAAGAGGGAGCCTATTGTGTTAAAAAAACCAAAATGAAAAATAAATATCCCAAGTTTCTAAAAGGTATTTAAACCCCTATCCCCAGAGAAAGTTCTATCTCAAGTCCAATACGAAAACTACTACTGATAAAAAAAGTTAACGTCGCTCCAATTTTTTTAAATATGTGATACCTTATTTCGAAATAATGTACACAAATGTTCTTAATTTCTTAAAGGTATTAATTGATCTACTTTTCTAACCCCCAACCCTCCTAAAATCTTAACAAAACTACTCTCATCAAAATCGACAATGCTTTTTAAATTCAAGACCTAAAAGCGTTTCCTATTTCTAAACTTTTTGAGTCAATGAATAGATGTTTGACCTACTTTTCTTTGCGAAATATATCTAAAAAAAAATGATGCATTGAACCAGGGCCATCTAGAATTGGGAAAGGGCCTGACACCAGGTTGCCACCGGATATAATGCACTTTACAAGTGGGCCTAAAATCTTCGTCTTCGTAGTGTTGTGGATTGTTCTAAGCAGGTAATGTTTCCTTTTTATGTTAATAATATTTAATTTTAAAAATATAAATAATCGTATACACCCTTTCAAGTTATACTCCTTGAAAGTTTTTGTTGAATTTAATCTAATTATACGTATTAATGCCTTTTTTAAGCATAGCGTGTTCGTGTTAGTGTTAACGATACCTAGTTGATTCTGCTATAGAAACTCTTATATTTTGTGTTTAATTATGTTTTGTAATATTTTATTTATATCAAGTAGAGATTATTAGGAATTAATAGAAAATTATTTTTTGTATTAGGCAGCATAATTTTGATTTGAAACAAGTTTGAATGCGTTTGCGAAAGAGATTAAAAATGTAAACAAACATTCGTTATTTTGTATACTATGTAACTAACCGATGAAAATATTACCGTATGATTAGATGAAATTTGAATAATCACAGTTAAAAGCATTTAGTAATATATATTGTTTGTAAATGTGAGCAAATTGGTAAGATTTAACTAAAATCGGCAAGTTGTTCAAGATTTATAGTATAAGGATTGTTGATATGTGTTCCTTGATTATTTATCCTTAATTTTGAGTTATTGCATGTTTATTTTGCTTTTACGTGTTTTAAAATTTATAATAGGTACTTGTTTGCATCCTATGTTTAACATATTGATAATGTAAAGTTTTTGTTTCTTATTTGTCTTGTAGTTTTTTTTAAAAAATTATCATACACAGTGTAGATAGAACTTAAGTGTTATGTTCTTTTTATTAAGCAGTTAACTATTTAGTACTTAAACTCTTCATTTATATGATTGAAAATTATTCAAAAATTATGTGTACCCTCTAACTGAAAGTGAATGGTCGAAAGTATGCAAATAATGTTCATTATGAAGCACTGTTTTAAATGATATATATTGGTTAAAGAGTGATTTGCAGTTTTGCGAAGCTCTGCTCATTTAACAGCAAAACTAAACTGAAACTATGGAACTTTTGATGTGCATAATCCACAGTACATAACTTAGTGTGGAAGATGTGAATACTGTCTGTCTGCACTTAATTTGTATCTGATATGTTTACAAACAGTTTTTGTCGTACTAAAACAATAATGAACCCATTTTATAAGTATATTTTCCTGTGTATAGGTGCAGAAACATTCATCGTTTGCCTTTTTTACTCCACACTTAATTCTCCATCACAAAACCTCATTTTATCATGCCGTATTTATCATTTCATTTTGATTTGTATTGTTTATGTATGACAACAGCTTCAAATAATGTGCATGTCAAAATGGGTTTTTTCAATGATTCAAAAAGGGATGCATCCCAATGACTGAACTTCTGTGATTTGACCCTATTTATAGTATAGTGGCTTATCATTGGTGTTCGGTTTTTAGGAATCCTTTATTCATGTGGCGAGTAAATAACATATCAAGCATATATTATTGATGAGAGAAATATAATTACCCATTAAATACCGTAGTATAAATTTGAGAGGAATGTTTGAGCACATTTTTTTTTACTGTGAAATTGCATTATTGTATTGTGTTACCGATTATAGGTTACGAGTAGAAAATATGTTGTTTAAATTTGGTCATCGTAACCCCATTTCTTTTTTTTAGGTTTTTGTGACTATTTGAAGAAATTTCAAAATATGAAGATAAGGTCTTTTGAAGTACTCATCTGAAAACAACTTTAATGTACATAACGATGAAAAAAATTATTCTTTGTAATAGCATAACTACAATGTGTACAAAATGTTTGTCAGTTATTTCTAATGTTTATCAATAATTATTGTAAAGCAAAGAATGACTTTTTACTAAGAAGTAAAGGAACAAAAATGTAAATTGTCAGCTGTTTCAAATAGTGAAAAAAGATATCAAATTCTAATTGTAAATATTGATGAATAAAATGTTTGTTTCTTAAAATTGGGGTTGTTTGATTTCTAATTTTCTTTAAAGTACTGTTAAATACGATAAATATTAATTTTTTTCTAATATATTTTCATGTGACTATAGTAAACTAGGTGAAAAAAATAGTAAGCTGACTTCCTATTATCTGTTGTAAAGCAAAGAAAGGCCTTTTACAAAAAGTAAAGAGACAAAATCATAATTTGTCAACTATTTCAAGTAAAAAAATATATAAAAATAATAAAAGAAAAAGTTCTGAAATTGTAAATATCAATAAGTAAAGTAATAAGGTTAGTGTTTATTAAAATTTAAGTTTTATTTTTAATTTTCTGTTAAAAAATAAATGTTTTACTTTTTTTTAATTATGTTTCTTAATTTTTCATGCATCTCTAGTAAACTAGATGATTTAAAAATTAGTAAGCTAATTTAATATGCAGCTTTCTTTTAAATACTTCTTTATTTTAAGTTCGTAAGCTATTAAAAAAAGCTGTAGATTACCTAATCTTTCAGTTTAAATACACTGATATTTAGCCTCCAATTAATTGAAACCAATATTTAGTATATATTTTATTTGGATAAATTTGAAATATCATTTTCACGATGTATACAAAACTTTCGGTAGAAGTAACGAAGGAAAAACGACTCTTTCCTTCACGGGAGAAAATTCTCTCGTAGGCCCACTTTGATCGCGCTATCTTTTCTGGTGTCAGGCCCGATCCCAATTCTAGAAGGCCCTGATTGAACCCCATACATTAACAAATTGTTCGCTAAAAATAAACGTTAAAATCGAAAATGATAAGAACTGAAAATACTGAAGGTTGTCTGATATTTTCGCATCATTTGTTTTGGCGAGAACTATGTTTTTCATTGATGAGTAACCTAAGTAACCGCGAGAACTATGTTTTTCATTGATGTGTAATCTCTGTGGGAAATATCGGCCAACCAACTGCGACATTCGAATTTTTCTACAGTTACATTTGGAAGAATTAAAAAGACTTTTGAAAATGAAAAAATAAATTATTGAAATTATTCCAAATGATCCAAATGTGTTAACACTACATGATAAAGAAATTAATTCTATTTACAATTTATTGTTGATCGGGCACGAATAAACACGAGTGATGTTTTTTTTAAAACTTGGTTTGGTTAAATTAACTCCGCACTAGAGCTACACGGGAATTGTTATTTTAGGGGTACGGCTATAATATAATGGCCAATCTGTTCATTGGCGACTTTTGGCAAGCTTAAAAATTTATCGTAGGGTTGCTATACAGTTGTATGAAATATGAAATGGAAAGTTTACCACATTTGGGTATTTTTGTTGCTTCATGGCAACGTAACGCAAAATCGCCAATTATCGACCGGCCATTTTATCATAACTGTTCCCCCCAAAATGGACATCTTTGCGGTGTTGGTGGCACTCACTCACCCAGCTGCATCTCTTCGTCGGCGTTAGCGACCGCGTGTATGAGGGAGACGGTGCCGCTGGCGTTGTTAGCGTCCACCTTCATGAAGTAGACGCGGTCCGACACCACCTGGCCCTCGGACTCGATGCTCTCCTGCTCGCTCGCCACGAACGCCTCGTGCTGACACATAAGGATAATAATATGAATAGAGTTTAAGCCCAAAAATATCATAATAATATAGTCTGCAGGACCTGATCTAGGAAATCTCATACTAAAGGCATAACAAATTTTGGGGGCTCCTTTACGGAAAATTTTGCTTATGATTGCTCGCTATGATGATGCTAGTTGGCCTGATTTATCATATTTTTGCTATCATTTTATCGGCTTCCTTACAACATCGATCAAACCAATCAAGCTAAAAATAAGGTGGAGTCTCAGAAATTTTTTAATTGACTGAAATTTTGAGAGACTATAGCATTTAGCATAATAGAAACTAAAATTTAGGGGCCCCTAAAATGTGGGGGGCCCTAGGCCCGGGCCTAATGGATCTTATTGTAGATCAGGCCCTGATAATCTGTATATATAGAAACGAATGTTTGTTTTTTATGCATTAATAGACAAATTATCAGATCACCATGAAACTTTGGAAAGTTTATGGCGTACATGGGCAGTTCTACCATAATTTTTAATTTCGGATATAAAAAACTTGTGAAATTTATCTTTTCAAAATCACTTTGAATATTTGTAAAAAGGTTTATAAGGGTTCTAGAATTACAAAAAAAATTCAGCAAGGCTCATTTGAATTTGTTTACAAAAAATTTAGGGATGGCAGTTTTAAAAAAAAACGGTTTCAAAGAAACCGATTTAAACTGGCCTTATGAAAATAACTAATTTTCAATGAAACAGGAGTCGTTTTCCATCCCTAGATCATTGTGACCCTAGATCATAGAACGGAAGGTAAAGAACGGACGGTGAGGAAATTCACGATGTTTTCCGGTCTTTTTTGTGTTGAAACTAACTCCAGTTTAATAAAAATTGATTTTTTACTCCTTATACTCCACTTAAACATATTTATAGAAATTTTTGTTTAATTATTAAGCAAAAATTAACCTTAACCATGGGATTGTAAGGAAAGTAATAAAGCTATACGCAGCTCATTTTACTGGGGTTTTTAACTTTTGGGCTTATTGGTGAAGTATAGCAAAAAATGCGGCTACTAACTGAAATGTGAGTTTTCTGCAATACAGTTTTCATGATTTAAGAATCACTGTAGCTCCATCCAGTGCCTCTCTTCGCCACTTTAGTAATGAGGTCAGTAAATGTACTAAATCCCAGGGACAAAGTTAGGAGAAGAGAAATACACATAAATATTAAAAGCCAAAATTTTATGGAAGGAATTTGTTAAGATATAGTATTAGTTCAATTTAAAATCCAAATGAATGTAATTTTTAGCTCAAAAATGTGTTAGTTTGAGCCCTAAACTAAATATTTAACATTCGGGACATGGGAAGGTAAGGAATTTTCTGCATTGTTTTGTGTCCTAAAATTTTTTTAGAGTTTCTTTGCTTTAAAATTCCGTTTTGCAATTATATAAGGACCAGTCTATTAGTATAATAAGAAAAAATTAATAATAGTAATAATTAATTTTTTTTAAGTTATGCCCAAGGGACATAAAATTAAAAATTATGGTAGAATTGCCCACATTCTTGCAAAAATGTTTAGCCAAAAATATATTTATTTATTTACTAACATCTTTCAAGTTTTCAATTAAAACTGGGAGTTGGAGACGAAAACCAATAGTATTTCTGTTATATGTTGACCTCAAAGAGAAATCCCCGTTCTGTTGTATGTTAGCCTCAAGGAGAAATCCCCGTTGAAGCAAATTTTATGTCAACAACAATCTCTACAGTTCTTCACTTCGTCTCTCTCAGGGCTAAGTCTCAAAGAAAATTGCATTATAAAAATATGTTATATTTATTTTTAAAAATGTGTTAAGCATGATATTAAGAAATGTTTTAGTCTTCGTTTGCGCTACCGACTCATTTGGGGCTTGAACCCGCGATCTTGGGATCGATGAGACGGTCAAGATACCAATTTTCCGCTGACCTGTGGGGCCCGGATGGCCTAGTGGTTTGGATGGCAGACCATTACGCTAGTAGTCTGCGCGCTGTAACGGGTGCAAGTTCGATTCCCGCCTTCGCCCTGAGTGTATTTCCTTTCTCTGTGACAGTAAAAATTCTTTCTGTGTATGTCTTACTTGACAAAGGCTTATGAGTGGGTCTCTGATCAAGCACACAAGCTGGAATATATATGTACACCTACCCTACCCTACCCCACAGACCTGTGAAATTTTAGATTAAACAAAAATGGAAACAGGGATTTCTTTTTTCGTTTTTTTGATCAGATTTGACAATGGACGCAGCGGTACTGCTAGTAATAATAAATTTAAAAACAAGCTGCTAATAATAATTATTACCAATAAGAAACTTTAACACTATAGTACATTAATATAATTACATCTAAACTTAAAACAGCCTACTCTCAACTAATAAATAACTTTAACAATAATAAAAACATTAATGATAACAGTCATTAATAGCATAATGACTGTTACAACCTCTACCACAAACCTCTTACTGATATGTTTTAGTAAGAAACCCGAATTCATTTTAAAAGCCCCCCAAAAATATGATGAATTTTTGAGTCTCATAAAAATCTTGGCAACAGAATTATTGCATATATCTGTTCAAAATCCTTATCACTACACAAGTCAATGATATATTTCTTGGGTACTTTAAAATTTCTTGACGAAAGTAAAACTAAAATAAAAGTGCGGCTTTTCTGAAGGAGGTATGATGGTATTAAAGAGCTTGTCTGAAATTAATCAAGCGGCAGTTTTTAGTTGTTTTTGCGAATTTTTAAAAGAATTTATTTGAGAGGTTATCTATTTATCATCGATGAAATAACGGAAGTTGCAGCATTCTACCCCATTGGGATGGAGCCAAAAATATTAAAACTTTTGTTTGAATACAATTTTTTTAAAACTAAAAAGCCAATTCTTCATTCGAATTATTAACCTAGGTTCATATGCTATAACCCTTTCCGGATTCTTTCATCTATTATAGTAGTTTATTTTTTAATGTAAATAAAAGGTGGGAATTTTTTTTTGTTTACAATTCTTATGTTTATTTATTTATTTCTTATGTTGTTAACGCTCTCCATACTGCGATTTCATTGGTTGTTTTGTTTTTTTCCATACTACTTTGAAACAAGCTCATTGGTTTTTTTATAACATCACGCGCTCCGAACTGCGATTTCATTGAATGTTTTGTTTTCTTTGACAAAGTGTTGAAACAAGCTCATTGTCAGCCCGCGAACTAATGGCACTGTGGTCGGGTCGAAAACATCGGAAAACGGGTAGTTTATACTAAAAATTTCAATAATACTAATCATTATTAATAATTATTTTATTAGGATTGAATATCATTAATCTCTTCGAAAAATATTAAGTATTTTAATAAAATTAATCATTGCTAATTATTAGTATTAACTATTATTAATAATTATTTAAATAGGATTCATTATTATAATCATCATTATTATTATTCCCTTTTCTGCCCGTTTTCCAATGTTTCCGACTCGAACCACAGTGCAAAATAGAGCGCATGCCGATTATATGCATACTTTAAATTTTTAGAATATAATTATAATAATATGCATAATAAATTCCATTCGTCTTTTAATTAATTTTTAGGCAAAAGTTTTTTGAATTCTCAAGTTATCACTTCATCATTCAGATTTTACTTTAGCGACTGTAGGTCACTGTCTGGTCAAATAATGTATGCTGTCAAAAAAGTGAATGAAAAAACTTAAAGAGATATACACCTTCAAACTTTTTCACGGATGGTGAAGCCTTTGGAATAAAATATACGCACACCTCCAAAACTTCTTAAGTAGAGAGAAGCCATTGAAATATGCACGAAAGTTCTTAGAAAGCTTTTCTCGTGCACGACACTTATTTGCCCACCAAATGCAGAAAACGAAAATAATAAAAAGTTTAGGTTTACTTCTTTCAAAAAAAATGTATTAAGAAGACTCAGTACCCAAAATCAATGAAAATAAATATTTGTTTGCTGTTTTAAAATGCTATTTTAATTCTTTAGTGTGTTTTTCCAAAGTTTTAACACATTTAGAAAGGTGTTGTTCACATAAAAAGCCTCATTATTTCAACTTCTCATCAAATGTTTTTACAAACATTTAAATTGATTTTACACGGTTTGCAATTTTTGAACACACACGCTAACTTATAGAATGCTAAAACTCTAATAAATGCTATCAAAAAGCTATGAAAGCTATCAAAAATTTTAGAAATGTACATTACAAGTACAATTACAACTGATGGACAGATACAAACTTTTAAAAATCTTTTTAATGCAGTTTAACCAGGTAATGTTTAAGTCAAAAAACACAAATCTTTCCCCCAAATTCAGCCACTCATATTGTAGATGTACACTACCGTTAGATGCTATGGCTATGTAATTCAGGTCGTTGAATCAGTGACAATTTTTAATTTTGTTGATATGCACTAGCCTAGAATCACTCAGTATCAACTATTCAACTTGTACCAATACTACAGAGCCACGACAACACGTAGTTTTGGCGGAAGTAGTATTTGGAAGCTTAAAGCCTTCTAAGGCCAACAGAGTACAGCACTTTGTTTTTTTCCCTCGATTTTGACTTAAAAAATTTTACCTAACGTGATTGTTTTGATCGATGTTTATAAGGAAGCCAGTAAAATTGTAGCAAAAATTTGATGTATAGGTCAACTAGCACCATCATTACTGGCAATCATACATAACATTTTTCGTTAACCCTTTCAGTCCCAATGACAATTTGGCATCATCATTTTAGAAAAAAAATTCTGATCGTCTATAGCCATTTATGATATCAAAAAGCACATCATTCGATTCTTCAAATCTTTTTCTATTATAAAATATTTTTTATTAATCCCATTAGATGTTAGCCCTGTTTTTTTTTTTTAAATATGATCAGAAAAATGGTGATGCCAAATGGCATCACTGGGACTGAAAGGGTTAAAGGGCCCCAAAACCAATATTGGCTGTGCCTATAGTCCGAGTTTTCCTAGATCAGGCCCTGGTAGACCTAGGGCCAATAGCTCTATACTCACCTGTTCTCCGGTTGGGAAAAGCAGCAGAACTGCCTTCACTTTCGTTGGTAAATTGTAGTGTGGCTCATCATCCAGATCGATGACATCCAGTAGTGTAAAATCGTCGGGAACACCAACTTGAGAAAGGAACTGTAAGTATAAAGTTTGCGCGCATTTTGAATTTCATATTCAATCTTCAACTGCTATTAATCAGTAATTAGTAACATTTTTTGCCAGACAATTTTTTTTTCGTTAAGACCGTAAAATATACGTTAAAAACGAGCCTATGATGGCCAAAATGAACTTAAATTGTTTTTAAACTGATTTTTAATCAAGCTGGAGGCTTATTTTGAAAAAAAAATAAACATAACTCTTTAAAAAAAATGAAACATAACTCTTTATATATACAAAAACTCTACAATAAATGAATATTATCATTATTTATCTATCACGTCTGGGAACGTATTAAACCTTACACTTACTTTCCATTATGTCCGCTTTGGTGCTAATATCAAAATATTTTCTTCAGTTATTAATAATCGAATTTCGTTGAATGATTTTCAATAACAGATTTTGTAGCTCCAACAAAAAAATCGTCTTAGCAATATCCAGAAAATATTTTTTTTCACCCCATGTAATGTAAACCAGGTTTTTTTTAAAAATCGTTTCAAACAGTCTGTTCACAAAAAAACCCACGTCACTCTAATAAAAAATGATTTGTTTTCATTTTTTAAAATGAATATTACCAGAGCAACAACCTTGCACTCAATAGGAAAGATTAACAATTCAACCAATCCATATTGATTTTTATTGTGCTTTTTCTTTTACCAAAACAAAATAAAAATAAGCGTCCGCAAATAATATCTACACAAAAGGCAAGAAACAAAAACTATATATACACGATATTTTTGAGCTACTTAGAAGCAGACTGAATTTATCAACAACGAAAGTTACCGAAATGCGCCTCAAAGCAAATAATTTCTTTAACCATATTCATATATTCACATTAGAAAGCTCGAAGTGTAGCCATGAGACATGTTTCACACATAATAGTTACGGTCATTTTCGTCGTACTTACGGTTCTGCATGATCCACAACTGCAATGTTATGTCAATTAGGGCGTTTATACGCAAGGGGGGATATCGTACTTATGTTTTTATCAACGATCTATTTACAAAGAGTAGTAATGTACAACAAAAATGTGTACTGTCGATATCAAAATTTACCACACTCGTGTTGCGAAAGCCCTAATTACTTAACTTTGCCACTAATTTAGCGAATATAATTTTTCTGTAAGTACGGTATTTTTTTAGTAACGTTTGAAAGCTCAAATTTACACAATTAATCATGCTGCACCGCAAGTCCGGTAAAAATTACCGGAACTGTTTTGTGTAAACCGTGCCTTGTGTCTTACTCCATTCTGCATCCAAACTTTTTCCTATGAAAATCAATGGCGTGATTGACTGTCTGGAAACCAGTCTGTGGTACTTATATAGGGGAAAACGGAAAAAAGAAATTCGCCGCCTACATTAAAAGGAAAACTATTGTGGGAGACAGTCTGTCGACTACAGGGCTAGTTTCGATGGGCAAGTCACGCATGATTTATTGGGTATAAGTTCTAGAGAAAAACTGCACGATTAGTCTTTGATTCAGTTCAGAGTTATATTAATTGAAAGATTATTAAACGGTCTTCTAAACGAAGTTCCAGTGGTTATGTCCAGGTCACAGCCCTCAATGCAGTTCATTTGTTCATATAATTAGAATAAACCGACTGAAAAAGCTATAAATTAAATTGTAATTTGATTTTTAAGGCATTTGGGTAAAAATTTACACGAAACTTTTGATTAAAAAATATAATTTGATATTAACGAATCATAATAGCAGGTTCATTTTTTGACGAAAAATGGGGAGATAATTTTTTAAAAGTAAGAAGTAAACCCAAAAGTTGACCCACCCCACTAGGAATTTTTAATTTAGAACTTTAAAACTTGATATACCCCTTTTTTTAATATTTCAGGAAATACAAACCGGCTACCCAAAAGGTAAAAAGGGACCTGCTTTAATTGTGTTTAAACGTTTTAAAATCATTTTATTCTGCAAAGTAAAATACGTCTTGTGGCACAACTTTGACTATTCAGAACAGTTTTTACGAACTTGTACTATAATAAATAGGTAATATTGGTTTATCTTATGATATTGCTGATTTTAATAACCTAAAAATGAAGATTATGTATCAAATTACCTATAAGGGTATTCTGCAATTTTATCTAAAAAATGGCTTCTTAGGTTTAAAGAAATTAGCAATGGAAGTAAGACAACTAAAATTTATTCTTATTAATATTAATGAAACAAAAGCTTAATGCAAATAATACACTCAACTTAAATCACCTTCAATGTTCAAATAATAATATATCATACATTTATACACAGCTCAAAAGAATTAGGGGAATGCATGGTTTAAACCCTTTCACCCCCAATGATTCCCTTTGGAATAACCAGCTTGCGATTTTTTTTCTCACTAACTTGAGCTCGCACTTATTTATCGTTAGATGGAAGAACCATGTCTTTTGAAGAATTAAATAATGTTTGTTTAATTAAATGAAAATATGAAAAACATGGTAAAATAAAATTCACTCCCTAAAAATACATAATAAAAATTAAGATTTTTTTCCTGTTTTTTACCATTTCATTCTGGATGCATAATGAATCTATTTCACAAATTTTAGATTTTTAGAATAAAAAATAAAACGTTGGAACTGAAAGGGTTAACAAAAGTACGCAAAGTGCTCCCCTAATTGTTTCGAGCAGTGTGCTACAGTTAACGAGACTTTATAATATTCATTAAGAAATTAGCATTATTTTTTCTAGAATAAGCTTATCTTGTATTGTAAAGGATAAATATGCAAATGGTAGTTTATTTGATGGACAAATTGTTTTAGAAACACAAAACGCACATTTCCCACGAATTTTTCTCGGCTCTTAGCGACGGCCAAAACATAATCTAAAGAGAAATCAATACTTTCAATACCTGTCAGAGACTTTTCTATTGTCCACACTTACCTTATTCATTACCTAGAATAGAAAAAAAACAAAAAATAATTATTCATGCAAGCGTATTTTACTATTGTTCATATTTTTGTACAGACGTTATTGTTTTAAAAAGTTGTACAATAATTTTTGTTTTTTTGCCTTCAATTTTTTTTTTAAACAGAATAAGAATATATTATGACTGTACTATGCAATATGTAAGGCGAGTAGCCAGCATAGGGCTGAATATATATATTTTTTTCTCTCTCAGACTTTTTACTTATTATTTATAGATAATTATTTTTGAAGGACACCTTTTACCGCCTCCTGAAAAGAAAGACAAGTATTCTAACAACGCCCGTGCAGCACGTAAAAAAGTACTTTAAAATAGGTTTGAATACATGAATTGATGAAAGCGTTTATATGGGTCAAATTTTTGTTTTTTTTAAAGTATAAGCATTAAAGTTTAAATGTTCGAATACTTTTTTTTTATCGCTTAACTATTATGGTATTCTTCTGAAAATGAAAAAATTGAGTATCTTGGGGTATATGATGAAGCACTATCTTCCTATTTATGAAAAAAATTTCCTTTACACTATCCTGATGGTGTCCTGACCAGTGGGGATTGTTATCGAATGTCATACAGTAAAACTTTTCATAATATACCATTAAGTCACCGTTATTAAGAGTACACCCGTGCAACGCCGGTTTTATAAAACTGGTCGTCCTTAAGTTTTTGAATAATAAGTACCAAGAACATGCGATCAAATTCGAATAAGGTAATTAAATGTTTTAACCAAAACTCCGCAAAAGTAAATTCTTGCTATCCTTATACTACAGTATATATCTTACTTATATACAGTATATATCTTATACTTGCTATCTTTATTATATTTTTTTAATTAGTTATTTTTTGAAATTCAATAATTAAAAAGATACCTTTTAAAAGAATATTTTTATTTAAAAAATTATAAAGGGATATTAAATATTTACAAAAACTTATCGAGATTTAAAATTTTTAAAATTAATAAAATTATAAAACTTACGTAAATTATTTAACATAATTAAAAAAACAACAATCTAAAAATGACATATATGCGCTATATCCGTACGAGGGTTGGTCAAAAAATCATGGAAGTCTAAAAGCCACTCACATCTGGGTTGGATTCGAGGGGCAACCATTTCTTGTCACAAGCCATGGCGGAGGGCAGTGTCCTTTCAGTGGCGTTCTCAGGGGCGGAATGTTTGGTGGCGACGGAAAAGAGGGCTTCGTCAGGATTCGATCGGCCGCAGACAGCGCCATCCCGTTTTCTGGAAATGAGAATAATTTTCAACTTTTTCTTTCTTATCTCTCCCCCCCCCCCCCCCATTTTAACTCTAAACTCTATGAGTAAGTAAGAGTATATAATCGTGTACCTATACATTTACTGTTTGGTTATTAGACATTTAATTTTGAAGTTGTAAGCGTATTTTTAGTTAAAATTGGTAAATGAAAATTTTTGACTTTTTTTGCTAGACAAAATTATTAATTATGAAAGCAATTAATAAAATATAATAATAGTTTGTTGAGAAATTATTAATTAAAACATTCGTTAACAAAATGTATTAAACAAAAAAATAAGAAAATTTAATTAATAAAAAATTAACAAAATAATTGATTAAAAATTAATAAAATGCAATTTATTACAAATTAATAAAATATAATTTCTTACAAATTATTAAAATATATTACCTCTTTTTGTGCTTTAAAACTGGCTAGGGATGTTCATTCTTTTATTAGGCTCATAGGTTAACGTTAATGTATTAGTTTTGAAATCACAACTTCTGTGAAAGTATAGCTTTGCCATGAAAGTAATTTTTCATCAGGTCGAGAATCGTTATAACAGCAAAATAAAACAAATTGAAAGGGAAAATAATCATTTGGTTATTTAATTATCATTTTTTAATTTTAATTACTCCAAAATATGCTAATAATCCATCGTCCCCTTTCTATAGACCAAAGGCCTAGGCTGATATATGTTTCACGAACTGGAACTCTTGATGTAACTACAAGCAAAAGTTTGAGGCTATGTACGAGGAAACGACTTGTGGCTCGAAAAAGTATCGGAAAGAAGCTTTGAAAAAGGTTTTAAAATTTGTCACTTTACAAGGGTTAAAAATTACGAGGCGTAATTGGCTGCGTTAAAGCTCCTAAAGATGGCTAGAAATAGACAGTCGAAAACGATTAAATTACCAAATTATGTCAAGCACACAAAGCTGAATATATATGTCTACCAACCAACCAAATTATGTTCTAAAACAAATTAATCGGCCCGTCCGTGGCCGAGTGGTTAGGGCTAAGAGATTTAATTATAGGGCTAAGAGATTAGAGATTCAACCTTCTCAGGAGTGCGGGGGTTCGAATCCCACCTACTGCCAGTCATCCTATAAATTGGATCTGTGCTGGAAATAGTAGAAAAATCCTCATCACGGATGGGCCCGAGTACACATGGACAGACGTGCTCGTTAAATCTGTGGAGTCCAAAGTCCCGACGGCGTTAGCGTACGATGTCGCTCGAAGTTCCGTTGGGTGCCCGCTCAGGTGTCGACCTCGTCACTTGACCAGGGTTCTAAATTACGAGGCGTTATTGGCTGTGTTAAAGCTCCTGAAGGAGGCTAGAAATAGGCAGCCGGAATCGATTACCTTACCTTACCTTACAAATCAATCGAAAGTCCTGTGGACGGTCATGGCGCAGTTTCCCACGGGTACAGGTCCCTGGAGACTATATTTCCCTCCCCTTTAGGGACATGTCTAAATTGTGGAGGTGGCGATAGATGACAGCATCGGTCACTTATGTGTGTGTCTGTCTTACTTGACGAAGGTTTATAAGCGGGTCTCTGACCATAAGCACACAAACCTGCCTACCAACCTACTAACAAATCAAACCTCCAAGAAAGATCCCGAACCATCATCAATATCTCAAGCACTCTCTACTCATAGCCTCGAAGAAGGTAGAAAAGGCACTAACATGAAACAGATATACTGTAGTGCGACGTATTTTAAATCTGACCAACCACACCCTTTAATCCGGCACCCATAAATCCGACTGGTTTCTTGCACCGCACCGAATACGCCGGATGAGCGCGGGTGGACTTTAATTTGATGGACTTAAGCCTCAAATAAGATATTACTTATATTTTTTAAAGTAATATTTTACATTTGAACGAGCGTTTAAACTTCCAACATTCCGCTTTTATCGCATTTGGCAATAAAATAAGTCTTTGACAACGAAAGTTTAACATGTTCGTTTCGGATCGTGCCTCAAGGCAGGATGAACTACAATGAAAAAGTTCCAAGCAAAGTATCAACTACTACTTCTACTATGAAAGGAAACTTTTCAATACGTGTAAACAGCCGATTAAAGGAGGCTAGAAATAGACAGCCTGAAACGATTAACTTACCAAAAGCCGACTAGGGGAAGAATGGTCAGAGAGATGGCCAGGCAGTCAGAACGTCCTGGGTTCTAATACCAGCATATATGAGTATGAATATTTCTGTGGAGTGTTTGTAGCTGTAATTGTCCTCCTGAGACATGGGTGCTCGTTTAATTTGATGTAATCAAAAGTCCGAAGAAGCGCACAATGGCACCACTGGTTTGCTTTGGGTGCCTGCTCACAGGTGTCGACCTTGTCACATGACCAGGTTTCTAAATTAAAAGGCTTAATTTGGCTGTGTTAAAGCTCCATGGAGGCTTAAAAAAATAGACAGCCGGAAAACGTACAACTAACGTGTGTAGGATCCACACTGATCGGTCCGATAGAGCTATTTTGTATTTCGAACCTGTAGTTTTGTAATGCACAATTTTCTGGAAGACTTATGTTCCAGTCGTAAGTTTGTTTCAGGCAAACAGTTTAACAGACCGACCTATGTTCAAAAACAACTTTTTTAGAATAGCTCCCCTCCAAAACGCCAATAATTTTTATTGAAGTAAATTTTTCAACACAACCAAAATTTTTTATTTTAACAGTTTAGCTTATTTAAGCAATTTTAGGAGATATTTATAACAGGACTAGACAAGTTTTCACACCTTTTTTTACAATTTCAACTTTTACTATTAAATTATTTTTTGTAAAGAAATATAATGAAATTTTTTTAGAGAATACTCTAAGCTTCAATCTGAAAAAGGCCCAATGCAATGAGCTATATCTGATTTAACTAACACCTACCTACCAGCACCTCCTAGCATCTAAAGGTGAAAGTTTATTGAAAGTGATTGAATTGTATTCACAATTCCGATGAAAGGAAGAATGCACACTTTTCACATAAAATAGAAAGTTGGGTCCAATAAATGATAAACTCATTAACGACGGCTGGGAAGAAAATTTGCCACAAGAAAAAGAGCTTTTGGTTTAAATGTTCTGAACAATTTATTTAGGCCAAATTAGGTCATGTGAAAAAAGGATTTTAAAAACTTACATACAGAAATGAAGGTGTTAATGGAGTTCAAACAAAGCCATTGTTAATGGGTTAAATAGTACTCAGAAATCGAAACAAATCAATCAATATCACATATTTATTTATATATTTTTTTACAAATCATTTCAAACCTTGAAATATGAATCAATATATAAAATTTAATTTGAAGACATTCATTTGTGCTTTTAAGAACACATACAGACAAAATAAACAAGCAAAACTCACAATAACGTTATCACAAAATAAATAGCAACCATTTAGTGCAAGAAATCAACACACACAAAAAAGACTGGATAAATTGCATGGACAAACACCCAATTTCATGTCATGTAGCCTCTGTTATTGCGAAAAAATTTCCGATCAGAAAACTAATTCAATACTTGAAAATTTCATATTGTGTGTTTCATACCGGAAGCTGTAAGTACCCTTAAACTAGTAAAAATATCTTGAATCATTCATATTGACTTAAATCCACAATTGGAGAAATACACACAAAAAATGATAATATCGGCATCTATCTGGTAGTTGATTAATTAACTTAAGACAAAAAAGGCGACAGAGCTATAGGATTAGGTATTGACAAGTAGAACTAAATGTCATGTTGTTATGTTATTAGAATTTCAATGATTTGTTTTTTTCGTCTGAGTATTTTTTTTCTAGTGATGTCATTGCCCCAATAAGTAACACCATACTGACTAAGTAAGGACAATTATTTTCCACGAATTTCCGGGGCTTTTTATAAAGAGGTGGCTATGGTTTTACTTAAAATACACAATAGCAAATTATCCTGCAATTTTCTCTACGATTGTCATTTTATTAACTTATTATAACCTTAAAGGTATTCAACAACGAAATAGAGCAAAAGCATATAAAATGAAAGTACAAAATAAAAAAAACATAAAGTTGAAACAGTAAAAAAGGATACACAATATTTTCACTTACAAAAAGGAGTGGTAATTATATGATAAAAATTACTGAGCATATTATAATTTGTGTTTGGTTAAATTTTTTAAACACTACATTTACCTAACATAACTCACAAACAAAAAAAAAACATGATAAGCCTATAGTTTCTCATTGGACTTATTTCCTTTTGATTCTAAGATATTCAATTATTGACTATATTAAATGCCATTTGCAAAAAAGTATTTTTGCAAATACATGTTACATTTATCAACTACAAAACAATTATATTGAACAAATGAAGCATAAAAGCATACTTAAGTATAAAAAATGCTTTGGCTTTGAATGTATTGATTGGATATTATATAAACAGCACTTTATTTCAATTAAGACAAATGGTAAAAAATGCTACATTTGAAAATCATTTAAATACTAATTTAATGTAGATTTTACACAAAGCGATGTATAAGTAATTTAGAGGGAAAAATGCTTTCTGATATTTTGAAAAAGATTTTTTAATGCCAATATAGTTGAGAAAGTTGATTCAATCATCTGGTATTTTGTCATTGCTTTTGTACAATACCTTATAAATTTCAAACACACAATAACAAGCACACAACAAATACATTATGTACATTATAAAAATCTTCAGAAATGTTTTTCTCATACATGACTAGGAATGAGTCATAATAGAAGGGTATAGCTTCTAAACACATCATGTAAACAAATCACAAACAAAAACTCTTAAAAATTAAATACAAATGGCAATAAAAGCGTGATGAAATCACATTACACCCAAAGTAAATATTCTGTCCACTCTCTTTTATCCAATGTCCCCCTTCTATACACCAACAGTCTTTGTTGAAATTTTTTTCATGAACTAGAACATCCGATGTAACTAAGAGCAGTGGTTTGAGGCTATTTATGAGAAAACGAGTCAAGGCATGTTAAGATTCCTACTTGGAACTGCAGAATAATAAATTTTAGATACTTTTGAAAAAATTTATATTAATATTTTAGCAAAAATGTTTTTAAATAATAAAAAACTCATTTTGAAAGAAAAGAGCTGTTTAAAATAAATCGAACCTTCAGAAACACCCTGAGCAAGGATCAATATTTACTCGCTCTACTATAATAGCCACGAAGAAGACAGAAAAGCCAATGGTATTTAACAATTAAGCTATTGTGCAACCTATTTTAAAGCCAACCAATCGCATTCAGTTATCCAGAACTTTTGGAAATATACATGTTTTTGGCACCCAATACGTCTGATAAGCGAGCATGGACTGTACTTCACTTTACAACACTACTTTATTACTCAACAAATAGTAATACAAACTTCAATATGATCAGTAGTTATCTATATATTATGGAAATGTATACATTAATTCAAATATTTTACAACCATGTCATTTTAAAAAAAATTGATACAAAAATATGTTTCAATTGTTCTGAAACATTCTGAAATTGGACCTTAAGTTAGTTCCGTAAAACATATCAAATTGTCATTAATGAAGATGATTATGAATCAATGAATAAGTATTAAGAAAAGTGTGACTAGCAAATATGAAATATTCTCATGAATCAAAAACAAATAAATCAACTTTTAGGTACATTACTATTTCCATGTACATTTCATAATTAAACAATAATGAAATGTCTGTAAAAATGCCTAACTTTAAACTGGTATTATAGAAATAGGTTTTATAGACATATAAATAGTACATTTAATCTTTCATCTACTGTATAACATACCTTTTCGAGTACAGAGTACTCTCAATAAATGAAGTAAAAAATAGGGAATTTAACAATTATTGTTACCCAAAAACTGATGTTCTTGAAAACCAAACAGAGTGATTAAAATTAAAGTTATACAAATTGGCTCAAAAAGGTCACACCAGAATAATGTGACATGCTCACTCATACTCATGATCAATGGAATTTCATTTAGTCCAAAACGTAATAGAACAATAGAATAAAGATTGAAAATAGAGAAATTGAATAATAGAGATAGATTGATTCTTTAACTGAGTGACTTAATTGATATGATTTGCATGGAAAAAATAATATACACTAAGATAATTTTGGTCCTAAATTGAAAATTAATGTTATCCATCCTGTAAGCTCTAAAAATGTCAATTTCGGTTTATTTCAGCACTTGTCAAATTTAATTCAATTATTAGTCAAATTTTTTTAAAAATCAAGTTACAAAATATTTTTGGCATATAAAAAAACAATGATATTGCATGTAAATACGATATCACGCTGTAAAAATTAAAGTTTGGATATAGGCAAGACATTTTAGGAGTACTGATAGTATTACCAATATTTTTTACAAAAATAAGCTATACCAAAATAAGCTATATTTGTAATATGAAACTGAAAAAATATTTTTTGTTGATCCTAATGATAAATTTGTCATGGCTTTAAACTTTGCAGGAAAATATACTTTGTTTGGATTAGAATAAAATTACAAACTCATCTATTATATCACACCATGCGCAGGGAAGTGACATATCGGAACATATTTAAATATTAATGTTTAGAGTTTAAAGTAAATCTAAAATTGATTTGTAGGACAGTTGGAATACAGTTGGCAGAACCTTTTATTTTATTTAGTAAAATGTAATAAAAAATATAAAATTCAGACGATTCTTCTGAAGAACTAGCTTTTTCCTGATATATCACTTTGCTTTACACAGTGCAATATGAACAGCATGTTTTTAAGCAAGCAAAATATCTAGTTAACTTTGCAAAAGTGAAGCTCTTATGAATTGATGGCACAATTTTCAGGCAGCACATCATTAAATGCGATACTGTCAAGTGAGCCCCTAGGTTCGCCCATGTTATCAGTTTTCCTGTTACCGTTTACACGCATATCCACAGTGGACTCATTGCTTGAATCTCTGGACCATGTGACGGAAATAGTAGACGCTTCTGACGAGGCTTCGGACTTTTTGAAGGAGCGAATTGTCTTGGCAACCTCAGAGGGGAACATGCTTCCTTGTACGGATCGAAGTACGAACCTACAATGGCAGAAATTTCCTATGTAATTCACGGTAATTGTGTAATGAAAACAAGAACTGCAATTGCATATTTTACAAAGGCATTCGCTCCTTCAGACTTTTTGAAGGAGCGAATTGTCTTGGCAACCTCAGAGGGGAACATGCTTCCTTGTACGGATCGAAGTACGAACCTACAATGGCAGAAATTTCCTATGTAATTCATGGTAATTGTGTAATGATAACAAGAACTGCAATTGCATATTTTACAAAGGCATTCGCTCCTTCAGACTCTTAGAAGGAGCGAATTGTCTTGGCAACCTCAGAGGGGAACATGCTTCCTTGTACGGATCGAAGTACGAACCTACAATGGCAGAAATTTCCTATGTAATTCATGGTAATTGTGTAATGATAACAAGAACTGCAATTGCATATTTTACAAAGGCATTCGCTCCTTCAGACTTTTAGAAGGAGCGAATTGTCTTGGCAACCTCAGAGGGGAACATGCTTCCTTGTACGGATCGAAGTACGAACCTACAATGGCAGAAATTTCCTATGTAATTCACGGTAATTGTGTAATGAAAACAAGAACTGCAATTGCATATTTTACAAAGGCATTCGCTCCTTCAGACTTTTTGAAGGAGCGAATTGTCTTGGCAACCTCAGAGGGGAACATGCTTCCTTGTACGGATCGAAGTACGAACCTACAATGGCAGAAATTTCCTATGTAATTCATGGTAATTGTGTAATGAAAAAACAAGAACTGCAATTGCATATTTTACAAAGGCATTATTAACTTTACTTATTCCATCTTATTTAGTGCTATAAAAAAAGGCTACAAATGTATGTGTAAAGTCTTCTTTTTTTATTCAAATAAGCTTTAAGCAAAATGAGGGCATGAAGAACTTATACAAAGGATCAGGTGGATTGAATAAATTCAAAGTTTATATGCAATTGCATATTTTACAAAGGCATTATTAACTTTACTTATTCCATCTCATTTAGTGCTATAAAAAAGGCTACAAATGTATGTGTAAAGTCTTTTTTTTTATTCAAATAAGCTTTAAGCAAAATGAGGGCATGAAGAACTTATACAAAGGATCAGGTGGATTGAATAAATTCAAAGTTTTTATTAGTAAAAATTAAAAGTAATCAGGAACTGGCTTCATATGCCAATCATGTTCTTCTAAACTAGCATAGATATTGAAAAGAATGTATACTGAAGTTAATGTGTACCAAAAATTAAAAAATTATATAATTGTATCTTGATGAAAACCACTAAAAAATTACTAAAACAATAATATCCAAATATTAATTTCAATAAATAAAACTAAACATCAGAAATGCCAAAAAAGTATGTCATATATTTCAATGTGTGTCAACATTTAAAAATCAATTAACAGAAAATCTATCTAGGAAGTATTACATATTTTTTTTACCTGGGCAGGCAGGAAATCATAGGTGCTAGCACAATACAGAACCAAAAGATTGCATTTGTCATAGAATGCACGATGACCCAAAAGGGGTTCTGCAATCCCACATAGCCAATACTCATTAGGGGCCAGCAATTATACACAACAGCAAAACCAAAATATAAGAAAAAGCTGACCAGAAGGGAAATGAGGTGGAGAAATGTCTAAAAACAGAGAGAAGAGTAATTAAATAAATATTAATAATATAATTATAATGGAGTTCAATACATTAGTTTCCCATTACCAAAAGGGAATAATTACTTGGCTATATTATCACAATAAATAGTTGAGAATGGTGATACATATATATACAGTCAAATTCCAGAGTTATCTCTGGCAGCCTTCAGGGCGAATTTTTGGTCAACCTGTAGGTACCGAGTCAACGTTAGGCACCATCGGTGACTGGTAGTACATTAGAGTCCCGCTTACCCGAAAGGTACAGGACCGGAGCACTTTCGGTTAATCGAGATTCCATAAGAATTTTCGGATAATCGGGAATCATCCACTTCACGCCTAGAAAAACGCTGGCTAAGAGAAAATTTGACGTCTTAGAGTGTTCGCCTCGTTACAAAAATCGTAGATCAGGCTCTTAGATACATATAGAAGCGCAAAATGAAGCCAGTACTTCAGACGTTCTTCTGTTTAAAAGCAGGTGGGGACAGGGCTGCTTTAAAACGAACCAAAATTGAGCAGTAAAAAAAACATTATTGCATATTTTGAGAAATAAATCCAACTTTGTAAGTAAACATTTATTTTTTGTGTATTTCTTTATTTATGCGTACACTTCATATTTTAGCACACAAAAAAATTTGGGGGCCTTTCGGTTAAGCCGAATTTAGGATAACCGGGATTCGGATGACCGGGACTCCGGGATGACCGGACTGTATTGCCAACTAGTTACGCCTTTTCATAAATCAACAACTCATATAATCCATGTTTTTAAAAAATCTGCAAATTAAGGAACTTCGAAACTGTTCCAATTCAAATAAATATAAATAATTGAAAATACGGAATGATGCTTTGGAAATCCCACAATTTATTGTATTGCAATGCAAACAAAATGTCTGAGTTGTTTGGTATCGTTTCAATATTAAAGGCAAGTTTTAAAGTTTTACATAGATATAAATTTAAATTTTTGGGAAAGGCAACCCGTTAAATTACTGATTTAATATTTTTAATTGGTAAATTTATCTGAGAATTTCAAGTTCTAAGTAATACTTGCATTTTTATAATTTTTATTGCAAGAAGTGTTTTATAAAAATTTAATTTTAGTGTTACACAATTCTATTTTGAAACTGATAACCTTTAAAAAATTGTAGAGTGTAATTTTACAATTTATTTATGAAAAGTGTAGAATAAACGTACCCAAGATTTTGTTTCAATAGCCAAATGCAAAAGTTGTCCGAGAACACATGCTGTGCATATTGTTGTGCCAAACTCCCATATTCCAACATCCGAGTCATAATATGCCTGACAAAATATATATTTTAAAAGGAAAAAAATTAGTAAAATAAATATAGTGACGGTAAAAAGTTTGGAAATGTGTTAAGTAGCAATGATTTAAAGTTCCCTACAACAAATGTAGAGAATTTCAGTAATACATTTTAAATAATTATCAGGCTGATAAATTAAAAATTACTGTGTTTTTCTGGTTATAAATGAAATTTATGGAACAATTGTTACCCTTACAACCATTGCAAAAGTAAAATGGCATGTTTTTTATATGCATATAATATAGTTCAACATAAGTATATGCACACATTTCATGTCCATTCATCTTCCATTAATTTTGCACTTTATAAAGATAAAGAAGAAAATGAAGAAAAAAGCCAATTTTTATAATTATAAAACTTCTTACAAAGAAAACAAATTTGAACCCTTTGAATATTTACATAATTAGAAGATTAAGTTACATAACGTTTTGGACTAAATTATTTTTTAAAAAAAATCCTTTATCTCCAGAATATCAATATACCTTAGTTTACTATAGAATTTTTTTTAAGTTATTGTATACTAGCAAATTTATACCCGTTCTTCGCACGGAATAAAAAAAAATATCAAATAGATTCCAAATATGTGTACTATATAACCTGTTATAGGATCATAAGCTTATTATTGTTTCCGCTCGTTATAAATTATAAAATCCCGTTTAATTGCCTTAAAATTCCAAAATGAAAAATACGCTATAAAATGCACTCATAAATGTCATCACAATTCCCTCATAAGTACATAACACCTTTTAGCTCATTTGGCGCGTTTTGGGAAATAATTTGGCGAGAAAATAGATATAGCTTCAAACACACCCATTATACAGCTCTAACACAATGACCTTTGAACAACCGACCAGCTTATAAATTATTTATAAAAGAAATTCCCTGTTTGGCGAGTTTTATTTAATAATTTGGCGAGTTTGGCAACGTATTTGGCGAAAAAATAAAGACCTAAAACACTAATATGCAGCTCTAGTGCAATTGCCTTTATTAACCATCATAGTTCAGTAATAGCTATACATTTATTGCTTAAATATGCATACATGCATACAACAGAAAAATCAATGAAAAAATCATCAAATAAACCCACAACAAAATCCGGGAATGAAGACTGGCGGAATTACGTCACATGAAACATGACAATTATGAAAAAACTAAGCCTCAGGTGCACACGTTTGTATTAAAGGGAATCTATCTTAAAAATTTCGAATTTCTGAGGGCAGTATAAGTAGGTCTTTTACGATCCGAATACAAACACACAGACACACACACACAGACTCTTTCTTTTATTATTATAGATTGTTCTTCAGTTGAATACTTTTAGGAAAAATTTCTTTAATTCCTTGAAACAAGTTAAAAAGTTGAGATAGCTTTATAAATATTCATAAAAAAAATATTTAAAAAAAACTGAACTTGAAGTTACCATAAATGGAATGAAGAAGGTGACTATACTTTGGTAAATAGCATCTAACATATTAACCCAAAAAGAAAATTTAGTGTGGACCTAGAATGCAAAAACACAAATTTTTAGACAAGAGAATAAAATTATAAGCATATTTTTTATACGAAAATACGTCTGTTTACCAATAGCAAAGTTGAAATTATTAGTTACTTATTCAACAATTACTACTAAAACGCAAGTCAAATGTACAAAAGCAAGACAATATACTAATTCAAAATTGTATATTGTTTTGCAATCAATTTAAAAAGCAGCATACTTGAGTTTCGAACCTTAAAATTACTTAATATCACATAGTTTAATAAAATTGTAAAAGTAAGGTATGAAAAATAATCAGTTTGAATTATATACAACATTTTACTAAAAATATAATAAAGAGTGAGCTATATTTATAATTCTGTGCTAAGGCTTATCAATGATTAGCAGTTTTTTTTTTAAATCAATAGATTCGGTTTTATGAATCATTCAATAACATAGCTCCTGAATCTGTAACTTAATAGAAATATGGCTAAGTTTTATGTTATAACATTAAGCTTCAACAGATTCTCTACTAAGAGGGAAACACCTTACTTACTTGAGACTTTCGCCCTTGCTCATACAGACTAGGATTCCTTAAAAGTAAGTGGTCAGGGCAGTCCTTGTCAAGGATGCCCAAAGCAAGGGGTGGTAATGAGGTAAACATAACATTGTATAACATGAGGTATACTTGGTCAATCATGACATTGGCACTAAATCCGCAATACCATTGGTACCAGCAGATAATGAATATGAAAGTCTGAAATGAGAGAAAGATGTTAATTTCAAAATTACGAACTTATTTTTAATGATTATTTGCACATTAGTTCAGATAAACACCAGAAAAATGTTTTAATATAAACAGTCTATAAGTATTTGTAGCAAATCAAAGATATATAATACTTATGATTGTTTGTTGTGAACATAACATAATAGAATTATAAAACTGCAAGTCACAGATTATAGTTAATTTTGATTGTTTATTTGTACTTTACAGTTTAATCATAATAAAGTAGTTTTTATGGCTAGATATTAAAAAATAATGAGAAAAGTAGTTACATTTATCTGGATTTCTAATCCAAAATACTTGGCAATTATCATATTGAAGGAAAAAAACATTTCTTGCAATAGTATTTGAGAAGAAATAATTTTGGGAAAATTGGATATAGAAAATCCTCAATTATGTCTTCTGTGGAGTTGAAGATATGTTTCGGAGGGACTTGTCTTAAAATATTACAAAATAGAGCCTTATACAAATCTACACAGCAAACACAATTTTTACCGTGAATTAAAAAATAATGATAATTTCACAATACAAATTAAAGCACACAAAGTTCTGTAGTGCAAGTAAAATTAGAAAAAGCTTATTTAATACAAATATTGGGCAGGTAAAAGATTTATTTAGTCAGAACAGACTTTATTCTTAGATGTTTAATTATGTTGTAGATACACATTTAGAATCGAAACAAGCAGCTCACTTACAGCATTTTTATAAAAGAAGTACAAAATTGTCCTGGCCAGGCGGTCATAGCACCAGTGTCCGTGCACCAATAAAAATCTCTCGAGGTGTCTGAAGCGTGTCATTGTGAAATCGCTCGCCATCACAGCTTGCATCCCCTCTTTCCCACTGATGCCAACACCCACATCGGCAGTCTGGATCATGCTGACATCATTTGCACCATCACCTGGTTGAGAAGATATTATATTAAAAATTGTAAAATAAAATTGCAAATTTTCTTAGCTCTTTTCAAAGTGCCAGAACTGTTTCACCTTCAAGCAATATGTTTTACATATTTCGATTTCGCTTTGTAAAATCTGGAGTAAATTATAATCCTTATTTTGTTTTTCCTATTGTTAGGATAAGGGGTTATACAAGTACAATTTTTTTTAAACTTGAAGGGAATTAAAAAAAAGTTTTTGACACAGACTTTTCAATAACAGTCTGCTCTAACACACTAAATCATTCAAAGTAAGATTTTTAAACATTCCTAGTTAGACTGCAAATTAAAATTTTATTTCAGTTTTCGAGTGATATTGAAATGTTATCCCTAAAAATTTCAGAAAAAAACATGCATAAAAATTAAGACAATTTAATATTGCAAGTTAGAAAAATATCTATGTTGTTAAAGTAGTATACATAGTATTAAATATATAGATTTTTAACCATTGTAAAGAAGATGAATAAGAAAAAAACCCAATAAGGATTTTTTTAAAAAATAAATTCAGAGTTTTTTAAGTCAACAAATTTGAAGAGAAAATTTTTAAAATTGGATTTCATTATATTTACCTATGGCAAGGGTTAACACGCCTAATGAATCTTTCACTAAGCTGACTATGTATGCCTACAAAAAAAATTGAATTAATTTTGTATAAAAGATGTATGTTTTACTTGTACTTTAATTTTATTCTTAAAGGGCAAATTTAATTTTTAAAAGTTTAAGTTGTTTTTTTTTAAAAAGTCACTGATAGTAGCCAGAATGATTTTAATTAAATGCTATGGCTATTATATTAAGAACTGCATTAAAAGAACTATTTTTAAGTTTATAAGTATAAAAGAAAAAATGTCTACCAGGAAATATAATGTGTAATACTACATGAAAAGTTCTTACTACTGCAAGGAGTTTTTATTACAATCATCAACATTGCATTTATCTATCAACATCAGGAGAATAAATATAGCTTGTAGTTAATATAAATTATCTTACTGATTATATGAATGACTAGAAAATTGTGTGATTATTTAAATTTCATTTTATGCATTTTTTGTCTGCAAGGCCGACCATCTCAAATAAATCACTAGTTGACTGTAAAAAAAAATTGACAAACCAAAAACTTAAAACTATATTTATAGAAATTAACCTTTTGCAAAGGAGTTGCTCTGCAACACAACACAGACGTGGAATGCTGAGCTAAACTAAGAAACAAATTGGCCAATGGCTTATCCAGGACATAGGCTAATGTCCGTCCATCTATGACTAGAGCTCTCTGCCTTCCATCACGCTCGCCACTGATCGAAAATCGCTTGTGGAAGCCAAACAAGAAACTTGTAAGGGGGTGGAGGGAGGATGTGGAAAAAAAGGAAGGTGCGCTGGACTGATCTCTGGTGACTATGTCTTTTTCGATTTGGTCCAAGTAAAATCTCATGGTTTCTTCAGCTGTTTCCTGAAATAGTAGTAGTATTGGAGAGATAAATTTAAAAGAAAAGGCAAGTATATTAACACAGTACATATATAATTAACTGACATTTATAATTTGACAGTAAAATATACGAAAGGATTAGATCTATTCAATGCATGATTGTGTGACTGTTGATGTTAATAATAAAGGGTTTACTAGTTTTAATAACTTTGTTAATAATAAAGGGTTAATTATTAGTTTAAACTAAGAATTTATAATATGTAGTTTTAAGAATTGTGTTTGAATATCAATATTTTCTTATAGAAACCAAAAATAAAGTTGCTCTTACTTTTGATCTGGCATTTAACGTTATAACTTCCATGTCAGTTGAAAATAGCTTGCAGGAATAAGCAATATTCACAGCTGTTTCCTATAAGAAAAAATTAATAAGCAATAAGAATATAACAGAAAATTAAAATAACGAAATAAGCTTTCAAACATGATTGATTTTGGATACATACACTATAAACAAAGAATTTATATTTCAATAATCTTAATCAAGATGTTTAGTTATTGTTATAATCCAATATATAAATATAAAATCTTGCATTGATTACATTTTGAAACAAGACATTACTATACTAATTGCATTTTAACCTGCTTATCTCCAGTCAAAACCCAAACTGTTATCCCAGCAGCCCGAAGAGAGCTGATCGTCTCTGCAACACCCTCTTGCAGTTTGTCTTCGATTCCTGTCGCACCCAGGAGTTCTAAATTTCTTTCAATCATGTTGGCAGCATGAAACAGATTCTTCTCTTTTTCAAACATTGATATCTCGGCAGCTATTTGAATGGGCAACCATTGCTCATATTCTCGTTGGGAAATAACCTAATGCAAAAAGTATTTATTTTAGTTGAAATAAAAATATTGTGAATAGATATTCGATTTAAACTTTTATCAAATTTTGTGTAACAATCCAATTGCATTTGCAAAAATGTAGGTGATAATTTTAAGTGATAAAACACTCAGATAAATTTTTTTTTGTAAAGCAACTATAGTACTTAATATACTTTTAATATTAATAGTATTGTAATTGAATGCATTTTTTAATAAATTAATGTACCTTTTTGGCCATACATAACACTCGTAAACCTTTTCTTGAGTAATTGTTTAAATTTTGTTGTGTCTTCAATATCATTTTCTTATTAGCTGAAAAAAGAAAATATTAGCTGTCAATTTTTTAAAAAAAAATTTAAGCACAATTTAACAAACTATTTAAAAAATATGATACAAATTTACTAGCAGCAAAGCAAAATGTTGGCTTATGGCTGAGGCTGTGCAGCCTACAACCGTACAATCTACAGTTTTTACTACAGCATAAAAAAATTAATATATTAACAACCAAAGACCAAAAAAAATACTTTAAAATATTTACCTTGAGCTGCTATTGGACACAACTGTGTAAGTATTGATGAATCTGCACCTTTGCAATATAAAATTTTCTCATCCGTTAGTGGATGCTGTAAAATCACAGACATTCTTTTTCGAGTCGCATCAAAAGGAAGAACATGCAGAATTCTGAACTCGATTAATCCCTCACCTACATTTACCAAAAATATTATAATGTTATTTATAGCAACATTCAGAAGTCAAGTATAAATTACTGTTTAAGCTTCTAGTAAACAAAAACAAATTAATGATAACTCGTTTATTAATGTTATAAGAGTTAGGTCCCTTGAATCGCTCAATCAAAACTTCCAACAAAATCTAGGGGCTCTTTAGAGGTTCCTAAGGACTACTTAAAATTTCTTAGGGTTATACACATGCTTAATACAGAGATATTCTGGCAAAATTTATGGACTTCTGGATGCATAAAAATGTAATTAAAATATAACTAAACATTTATTACATACTAAAGTAAAATTTATTACATACTTGTTAGCTAAAATAAACAAGCTTTTACAATTAAAGTTGAATTTAATTGCCAATTTTTTAAAAAAAGACTTTAGAAGAAACCAAGTTCAACATTGCTAGATGGTGTCAGACACAGAACTGAGGGTTGTACAGAGATGTCCTAGTAATGCTCCAGTTATGGTTGTCAAGAGGTAAGTCTGTTTGCCAGAGTTGGCATTTATTCTTTATAAACTTTAAATTTTTAGGGTATTTTTAGAGTAAAAACCTCAGGGTTTGTAGAAGACCCTTTAAATTTAGTTTTTTAGGGCAAATGGGAATCTGTCATTTGTTTTACCCGTAACTAATAATCTATTATCCAATTTTAAAACACCCACCTGGTAACGACAAAATCAAAGAATCAGGAGTCCGCCTCAACAGCCGGCAATTATAAGCAAAAGCTGTCTCTACAAGCGCAATCTCGTCAGGACTTTCTGCCTCGTAAATGGGGTGGAGAGATAAAGGAGAGGGGGAGGGCGACTGGAAGTTTCCGATCTGGAATGGCAACGTCAGATGCCTGGGTCTTTTGACAGGGGTGGATGCCACAGAACTTGCAGGTGTGCTGCCTCCACTCAGCAGATAGGAGTATTTTTCGGAAGGGGTATTTTCCCATCCCTCATTGCAGCTTCTTGTACGTAATGAGCTGGGGGTTAGGTTGAGGAATAGACCACTTGAGTTCATCTGCGAAAATAAGAAGCATTGGGAATTATTTGTAACCACTGTTATATACATTTTTGAAGCGTATACTCAGAAGGGAAAACTAAATTTACTTAAAGTAGCACTGTTTTATTGAAATGAACTAAAGTTAAAAGAAATTACTATATACAGGATTCTTTTAATGTACTTTATCACTAATAACTTGAATTGGAAAAGATTATTAAATAGTCGAATTCCCCAAAAATGTTGATTTTTTAAAAATAATTTTATATACTGTCACCTACAGTTTTACTTACTGCGAATACACTTATTTTTTTGAGCCGCAATTTTATCAAAATAGAAGATATCAGTGATTTTGAGAGCTGAAAATGTAGTGAACTTGATATGGAACCAAACCACCAAAAGTTTAGATATTGATAATGTCGTTGAAAGAGTGGCACTTTTCTGAACGGAAGCAGCCTAGACTGCTTGTCATGCAAACTACTGAGCAGAACTGAAGACTTGAAAAGTTATTTAAGGCTTTACTTTTTTTTTTTGCAACAATTTGTCCTATCTAAATTATTCAGGAATATGGTCTTCATTTGTCTTATATTTTGTTTATTTCAATAAACTTAAGCAGAAATCCCATTTTCGTGTGTCAAACTTTTTGCACAGTCCTTAATGGGTTGACGTATTACAGATTTATTTACAAGAGAGTCCTCCTTACTTGATCCTTATGAGGGTGTTTTGCAACTACAACAGTATTGCAAACAGCCAAGAGCAGGAAAAAATCTTGAATTTTTTGGCAGTGAGTTGAGAGGTGAGTAATCTCAGCAGCAGGAGTATTTACATGCAATTGGATTTCGATTTTTGACAACTCCTCTTGAAGACTAGCATTTAAAATAAGTTCGCCCTTAAAAAAAAAGATAAGATAATATTAAATAAGAATCTTAACTAAAATTAGATCACAGTTTCTTTATACAGGGTGGCCCAGCGGGTAGTGTTTGAAACAAATGAAAAAATAAAAACAAATAAGAGACATGAGAAGAATTTAATGACGTTTATTGAATGGACATATTGGGCAATTTATGATAAAGAGGTTTGAAGTGCCCGCCATCTTTAACAAGGGCAGCAGTTAGGCGGTTCTCGAATCCAACCATACTCCATACTCCTTACCCATACCTTCCTCCATACTCCTTTTGTTTGGCCAATTCTTTTTGTGGAACTTCTCACAAAAGCTAAAAAAAGCTTCCCACAAAAAGAATTGGTCAAACAAAAGGAGTATGGAGGAAGGTATTTGTATGGAGTGTGGAGTATTTTTGTATTCGAAAACCGCCTAACTGCTGTCCTTGTTAAAGATGGCGGGCACTTCGAACCTCTATCATAAATTGCCCAATATGTCCATTCAATAATCATTAAATTCTCATGCTCTTATTGTTTTATTTTTCATTTGTTTCAAACTACCGCTGGCCACCGTAAATACAGTATGAAAGATTCTAACAAATATTTCTATGAAGTATATATTATAGTTACAATATTTAGTATAATGGATACTCTAAGAAAGGCAAGACATTTAACTGAGTATAATTAGACAATTATCAAAATGTTTCGATTTTATTAAACATTTCATGAAACTACATTAAAAAAAAATTACAGATTTTTTAAAAAATAACATGTAAAAGATCCATAGAATCAGAAAATACACCCTAATATTAAAATCCAAATAAAACCTTCAAATAATTAAATTAAAAAAAAAAAATAGTAATTTTTTAATTTATTCTTGGCTAACTGTTTGAAATGTTAGACCCTACAATGCAAAACACATTTTATAACTGTATTTCCTTATAAGTTATGTTTTATTTTTTGCGACATTCTTATTACAATAACAGTTATTGAAACATTACTTTGTCATTTGATTCATCAACTACTTTTGCAGCATCATATTGAGTTGCATCTCCAGAACCTAAGAAAAAAGTTTAATAATTAAACTCATTTCGATGCCAAATAGAAATAAAAATTTATCAATAATTCACAAAAAAATATATCATTTATCATCAGCACCACTGATCTACTTCAATGGATAAATTAGTGGTATTTAATGTTTATTAGATAACACTTAAATGAATGAAACAGCAGTTTGATATATTAGTAATGATATAATAATTACTTTGACTAATATATCAAACGTTCCAAAGTATTATTGCTGCTTGCAGCATATTTGTTATTATTGCTGCTGAATATCTATCAACATGTGAATTACAAATTTAATTTTTTTAATTAAATAGATTTGCATGAAATTTTGTTGCATGGCTGTGAGGGAATTAAAGAAGCCCTGAGGAGCCAAGGCTTATATTCTAAAAATTTGCGAAATTGCATCATAGTAGGTATCCTTAAAAATAATTTGTTCTTATCATCAGAAAAATAAATGAGAAAAAATTCAAGATTCATAAGATACTAAAAGCACCTAGTCATTCTCTTCTAATAGCGTATTAAATTGTTTTGACTCAAGAGTTTATTGTAGTCAAATCAAATCTTTCAAATATTTTTACAAAAACCTCTTTGTTTACTACTATCAGACAAAAATTCCATCACAGTAAAACCCTGATTCTATGTTCTTGTTTCCTACAAGTTCCGGTCTAAATGTTTTTATCAGTAAGTCCCATTC
Organism: Oedothorax gibbosus; assembly: GCA_019343175.1. Lineage (NCBI taxonomy): Eukaryota > Metazoa > Arthropoda > Arachnida > Araneae > Linyphiidae > Oedothorax > Oedothorax gibbosus. Next base: position 29,917,391 of record CM033272.1, read on the forward strand.
ATTTACTGCAATTAAGTCTTCCGCTTCTTACGTTCTTTCCTCTGGCCCCATGAAAAACTTACCATCAGTTTTTCAATGCATCAGGAAACTCTTGATCCAATAAAAATTACTTAACGCAAATATTTCTTTCATAATTTAATTGGGAATAAATACAAATGGTATAAGTTAGAATAAAAACAACATTAAACTAACTTAATAAGCACTTGACAGGAATTTCAAATTCAATAAATATAAAATCAAGTTCATTACAAAGATTATACACACCATTACAAGCTACATCAATTGTCCTATCATGGTTGTAGTCCACCCCATCTATTGTGCATCTTCTGAAAATCATGTTGTTCTCAGTCAATGTGCCAGTTTTGTCAGAGAAAATGTATTCAACCTGGCCAAGCTCTTCTGTGATGTTTAAGGCACGACACTCAAGCTTTTTGCCTGTTGATTTGTCATAGAAATGTGTGTCTGAGTGAATAAAGTACACTTGGCCAAGTTTGATTATCTCAATAGTTACATACAGAGATAGAGGAATCATTACCTGCAAATAAAAAATATTTAAAAAAATATTTAGAGGAATGTAAAGAGGGAGAAAGATTTCCGCATTTGCTTTTTGAACCACAAGCGTTTCAAAATCATTTAAATTCATTTAAAAATTATGTTTTAAGTCATCATGTCAAAAGGAAATACAATTAACTGAGGAAAATGAGAAATTACGTCATGAAATCTCCATTAAGATGATTTTCACAAACTTTTGACAGATTTCTTTTTTTTTTTTTTTTGTAATTTTCACAATTTCGCAAAATAACTTATTTGTCATTATTTTTTTGTCAGCCATATTTTTTTAATTATTTATATCTGCCTGAACCATATGATCACTTTTTTTTCATCGACAAATTCCAAGTGAGATTTTGTGCAGTAAAAGGTTTTTTTGTCAAAACTTTTGAGACAGATTAAACTTTGAAATTAGCGGATTTATTTAAAAATACAACTTACTTGCAATACAATTACAAAAGTCCAAAATATTAAAAAAGCTTCATTGTAAATTTCAGTAGTTGAGTTTGTATAAAATCCTATTAGGAAAGGCACATCGCGTCTATCTTGAAATGAACTTAACCACACAAATTTACCTGAAAGGAACATAAAACCATTTTGCAAATTTGTAACATAAATTAACAGATGAAACTTTAACTAGCCTGTCAATTGATTTATTCTTGAACAAGCAGGTCAGTTGACTATCCCAAGTATTATCTTAATTAAGTAATTAAATTAGTTGTCATAAAAATTGTGGGAAATTTAAAACATGTTTTGTGCTTTGGTGGCAAATATGTAAATCGTGCATTTTCAAAAATAGGAAAATTAAACTCTTGAAAATAAACGAACCGGGAAAAATTAGCATATCGCATATAACCTTAAATTCCACCGCCCAAATAATAAATCTAGGCTAACTGCAAAATCACGGAAAATCGAGAATCTTTGAAAATTAGCTAATGAATCGCGAACATTAAAACTTTAAATAACTTTTAAATTCGGCGAAATTCTTAATCTTTTTTAAAAAAAAAGAACACAAATCTCGTAACTTTGAAGGAATTAGACATCCACGGAAATATCGAGAACTCTTGAAAATCTGAAATTTACAAATTCGGGGATTTTTTTTAAAAAATCGGCCGATTGCTAAACCTCAAAATAAAAAGGTACAAAAGGCTTATCTTCATAAATCTATAAAATTCAAAAATTGCAGAAAGTGGCGAAATTTCCCGGAGCACAACGGAATTTTCAACAATTTCAAGCATATTTCCCGATTTTCCCGGCGCTAAAAAATTCAAGTACAATTCCCGATTTTCCAGAATTTCCCGCCGGCTGGACACCCTGTAAATAAGACGTAATAAAGGATAGCACTTTAAAATGTGGGCACTCTTTATAAATGGATAAACCATTTTTTCTAGACAGTGTTAAATAAAAGAAACATTATTAAAAAACAATAGTATATTTTACCTAATGCTCCTAAAAGGCACAGTAAAATGAGCATCACAATACAAAATATAACATCACGGTTCATAAGTTTTTCAAGCTTGCTTCTTTTGTACCGAGGACCATCGTTATTCAGCATAGCTTTAGTTTCATGACCTAAAGAACAAACAAAATATCAACTGATATATAAATACTGTAAAATATAGAGAAGAATGTTTGCAATCTGAAAATCAAGGTATTGAATATGTAAAGATTTAACTACTTCAATGAAAATTTATTTTAAACCAATGTAAATCAAACTGTCAAGTATATCAATTAACAACACTACAGCAGCAGCAAAATGATTAATTTTTACAATGAATTAAATACTACTATAAGTAATTTTTTACCTGCATAAACTACAATGCCTTCAATAAAATCAGCATTTTTCAAAATACAATCTTTTAGAAGTAAGTTTTCTTTGCTTATAGGCACTTTCATTCCGGAAGGCATGGTTCTGAAAATATTAGTACAGTTTAAATGCAAAACGCACCAGGAGTTAAAAGAAACCTAATACATATTTGTTAAATTAATAATAGCAACCAATTAAAAAAGAATATGTAAAACGGTCAATTTCCCTAGTTAGATATTTTAGCTATAGTTTTAAATATGTGTAAATAATGACACATTAGGAAGTGAATTTTAACTTCCTCAGAAAATAATTTAATTTAAAACCCTTAATATGAGGTTTTAGTTGGTTTTGAGCTTAAGGACAATACCGATTCATATCTTAAGGATCGCCATTGGCGCCTAAGGTTATGATATCGGACATAGCTGTTAGGCAACTAACTAAGAATCCAGGATAAGGCTTGGATTTTGAACAAGTATGCTAACAGTTAATATGTATATTTAAAAAAAAATAATTTGCTGGTATTTTTAAACACGATTCGATGTTTTGTCCTGCTTTATAAGTCCAAGACAGCAGGACATTATCAAGCAATGCATGAACAGCATTACATTTCCTGCAGGGATTTATAAAATAGCTAGTTTTTATTGGAATTGGAAGCTAAATTTTTAAACTATAACATATTTAATTGCAATACACATAAAACTAAATTATTTTAAGTACATAAAACATAACTACACTTACATACAACCATTAAAATTATATATTTTATGATTAGGAGGATCACATTCAATTCGTCCCTGAAAAGTAGCTGGATGAAAAGCATCTATCTGAAATATAAAAATCCGTTCTAATTAATGTGCAGCAGTTTTCCCAAAATCTGCTCGATAATGTAGCATGTAGGGTTTTAAGGAGTACTCTCACTTCCAACTAGTTTTAAACAAAAGAAATAGATAAATTAATTAAGAGAGTAGCGGTAACTAAAAGAACTATTGATTTTTAAAAATTTAAGGAACTAATCAGAAATTTGATTTATTCTTGCCAAAACATTCTTGTATATATTTAAGAAGAAAAAAAACTAAACGATTTGATTGAAATCACAGAAGAATAGAGCTTACGAACGAGATGCAATATCGCAATTTCTGTGCCGTACTGAAAACTACGCGGCAACAAAAACCGTGAAAGTGTGAAACTCAAACCGAAACTCACCGAGTTCACCCCGAGCAGTTCCCGCGCTGTCTGTCTCTGCTTGAGATTGGTCTCTCCGTCGAGAGAGGCCGTCTCGAGACAGCACAGTCCCTGCTCGTCGCTACATTTGAGCAGCAATATGTCTGCCGGTAGCACCTCGTTGCATGACAGATGCACGCAGTCCCCTACACGGACGTCCTTCCACAGGGTCTTCACGTAACGACCCTCCGTCCTAAAAGAAAAAGACCAATTATAAGAAAAGAGATGACCAGTCGCTTTTTTTTCTACAGGTCATAACGCCTTATTTTTGAAATCACAATACCTGTCACAGTATTGCTTTTCAATTTAAGCATTTTGTCACCAAATTGTAAAGTTCTCAGATGTGAAAGCTTTTTGGCTTTCTTTTATACATTTATTTGAAAATTTTGTTACTAAGTTTTCGCTTTGTATAAATTACTTATTTTTTCATCTCGCTATCAAAAAAACCCCTTTTAAGTTTTGTGACTCTGCCAATGTTGTTTCCTTACAAACATACATTACTCGCAGGAAAAACAACTATAAATGAATTTAAATATGTAGCACAAAATCGTATAAAGTTAAACAGAAATTTTACAGCTGTTAACTGAAGCATGTTTTATTATCATCGAAGTATTATATTTATGCATTAATCAGTAATATTGTTATTAAGGTGCATTCTAATTCTTAAATTTTACTTTACTATTTTCTTGTGTTTAAGTTACTGACAAATGTTTAAAAATATTTGTATTAGGGGGAAAAATAGGGAGAAGTTATTTTGTGATAAGCTTGAGTTAGAACTAACAAAATACTCAAGTTATATTCTCTAGAACATATTTTAAATTTGTATATTTGTAAATACAAAGGCGCAAAATTGTATTAAGAAATACTCCAGGAGTACTAAAAATAATAAGTATGGAACCACTGAAATTACTTATTGTGCGTGAAATAAGAGGCAGAATATTGTTTCTTCAACAGCATTTTTTTTATCTACAGTTTTATTTGCAAAAGGCGAAAAATCAATGTCCATTTTACCCTCTATCGCAGAAGACCTTCATTTTCTGATCGTTTCGTGTAAACAAAAGGTGCTCGATAAGATCAGCTCGGCTTATTGCTGCGCACGGATGAAAGCCGTGGAATGGAAAAGGAAGCGAAATGTAACTTAACTCTTTAATACGATAGTGAACTTGCTTCTAGTGTGAACAAGTTATTGAACAGATGTCAGCTTATTATATTGTCAGTTTATTATTCAGCTTCAAATATTTAGTTTTATGTTAATCGCAATTATTAATTGAAATTTTGAAAAACGACATCTCGTAGTTTTCTATTTATTTGGGTAGTTACGATTTTTTTTAAAGAACTATATAGCCATTACTAAGTAAAACGAAAAGTTTAATAATAAATAAAAGAAACAACGTACAGTATTCGTTTCCCCAACAACGCTTCAGATAAAACTATTTTTTGTCACCTACGAATATCCATTAAAATAATGTTTTTAATTTAACAAAGTTGTTTAAATAGATCGTTTGACAAGGTTAACACAATTACAAAAACTGCATTAAAATACAATTATTCTACAGAACAATGAATTTTAATGGCGCCTTATTTTTTACACGTTACCGCTACATAGTAAGGACAACAAGCAACCGCCCTAATTTAGTAGGACTAATGTATGCACTTTGTACACGTAATTTATCCAAGTAATTATTTAGGGTGTCACCTACAAAATGTCATCGTGTGTTTTGACACTTCCGAGAAATTTGAAAACAACGCTTGTTTAATAAAATGGGTGAGTCGGCGGATATCCTTCTGCTATAAGCTAATAATGTGTCAACTTCATCTAACCTTATTTGATGGGTGTCCTTTTTTTCAATTATTGCGATAGAATATATTCGTAGCCTAAATTTAATGTACCCTATTTTCTTTTTAAAAAAATTACATGATTGTTTAAGCATATAAAAAAAATTAAAAATGGATAAGTTACTGGAAGTATTTTTTTAAAATATTTTTCTACGATATTCTTTAGAGGATAATATACTAAAAAAGTGTACCAATTTTAAAAAATATACTAATTTTATAGCCTAATAATTATTGTATTCTGAATCCAACGATAGCTAAGTTAAATTAACAGTTGTTTGTTAGTATTACCTTGTAATCAGCTGTTCCAAAAGAGAACTAAACAACTTTAAATTGTTTTAAAATATTTTTATAGAAATAAAATAACTTAAATAAAATTAAAATAGCTATAAATGACGAAGTTAAGAAATCTTTATTTGCCGGAAAGGTCTTCTTCAAATTGCCCTTTACAGGTCCCTTGTTCAAGCTATCGATTGAATTAAAAATATAAGCTTAAAATAAATTAACATATATGACAAGAGTTTCACTAGCTGAAACTCGAATTTAAAACTACAAGAGCAATGTTTATCGCCATCAATCACATTTTCCAGATAGGACAAAATATTTGATATTTTAGTTAAATGACTCATTAGTTAACTATACGAAATTAAAAAAATGCCAAATAAAATTTGGTAAGTCACCACACTGTTATATAGTTTTGATGTTATTTTGAAAGATTTTAAAAATTCTAACTTTTAAGATGCAGTAACAAACAAATATCCGAAGAAAAATTGCAGTCAATAAGTTTAACAGGGACATTTAATACTTTTGCGGTTTATATGCCTTTTGGTAGTAAAGAAGTAGCGGTCTGTAATTTTTATTGGGATTTAAAAGACATAAGCATTTGGAACTTGTATTGTTTAAGGAGGAAATAGAAACAATTAGTTTTTTAAAGTTAGCAGCTGCATCAAAATTCCAATCAGTCGAATTTTCTAGTGTGTGTGAGACAGTGAGTGTTTCGGAAAGCGAAGGTAAAGGTCACGACTAATTTCCTCTCCGTTATCTTTATTCATTGATGACTTAACTTTTAACCGCAAGGAAATAGACTCGTGACAAAATAATAATAAGAAAAAAAAATCAGTGTATAATGCGAACTGAGATTATAGTGTTAAAAAATTTGGTTTCTAAACGATGGCTTAGTTCGTGTTGTTTCTTTTTGATCATTCCCCCCCCCCCCTCCCCCGATGGTAAAATAAAAATTCAGTTAAGCTTTGCATTACGTGGTATTAGAACTACACAAGGGCTATTGGTGACAGGTTTTGTAATTTAAAACTGCGGTGAAGTGAAAATTGAATTTTTTGAAGAAAAAAGTTGAAATAAATTGTTTTTTATTCGCGGTGCTCATTTGGCCGCTTACTGTTTACACAATTACAGATTCACAATTACAAAAAAAGTTATAGGTAACGCCCTTATATTCAAATGAAAGATGTTAAACTGGAAATATAAATGTAGCATAATTATTAAATCAGAAGATTTCTATTGTCTAATAGCAACAAAAAAATATAATTATAATTTCCAACATTAACTTGTGTCGCCTATTGTTTAGGTATTGGTAATTGTGTGAGAAAATTAAACAAATGGATTTAACTCCACTTTCGATCAAAATTCAACCTCAAAGAAGATTTTTAACGTGAACTTTTTAACTACGTCACCAGTAATAACTTTTTCTACTTCAAGCTATTACGTATGTCAAGTAAGAAAAAAAATGTATTTGGAACACTCTAGGACCTTGATAAGTTTTATTGTCTTTAACATAAGTTCGCAAGGTCAACAAAATAAAACCAAGTCACAAAAGTTAAGAAACTCTGTATGTATTGATAGTGAAATACTCGCAACATCTGGCAATGCGACCTACAAAGGTATGATGTCGCAACTAACTTCTATATGTTAAAATAAATAATATAAAAAAAATAAGTAATAAACTTCACAACACTAACGCAATATTTTATTACATGGAGCGTTAAAAACTATATTCCTCTAAAGATTCGTCAAGCTAGAGAAAAATTTAGAATTTCATAAATTGTCGAATGTCAAAGTATAAATACAAGAAGTTTCTTACGTTGGTTAGTAATACTACTAAATAAAAGAAATGTATAAGTAAATTAGACATAATTTTGCATCCACAATATTTGTAATTTTAAATTACTCTTTTTTTAAATTTAAAAATCTACAAGTTACTACAACACAACTACAATTTGGAAAAAAAATCGAATTTTCATAGTTTCCGATTATAAACGTCCTTTTATCTGAAATTATATTTTATAACATATATTATTTTAAGTACCGTATTTATGCTTTTGCTTCTACGTCATGCTAATAATTGAGAAATTTATTACAGTAGATATTTATTCCTGCTCTTTTACTTTCTCAATTGAAATTGAAAATGCTACATATTATCAAGACCTTACGTCAAATTATAACCTAGCCCTAAGAAAATGCTCACTTCAAATTTCATTTAAACATGCGGTTTAAAAGTATGTATTAAATTTTAAAATAACCTGAATTTATTAAAATGCATTTGATTTAAAAGTACATGCTGAATTGATAGATCCAAAAATAAATTTTAGTTTCTCTAGTTCCTCTACTTACAAAAATTAGCGAAGTCTTTTTGAATTAATTGAAATTTTGAGAGACTTGCATAAAATACCCAATTTGGAGGGGGAAAACCTTATTTAAAATTTAAAAAAAAGCTGCTTTTGGCGAACTTTAACTGAATAAAATCCTTTACGATGCAATGTCAAAGCAGCGTCGGATATCGATAGTACACGTCAATGTCAAGCCTTGCAACACGCAGGGAAATGCGGGCTTCCCCTACGGAAATTAGTTGCATGTGTTGCAGTGAAGTAGTGACACGAGGGGGCCAGAAAAGGTCATTGGAGAATCAATTCTAGTCAACTAAATATTTCTGCTACTTTTAGATTTGAAAGAACAAATTTTTACTTAGCTTATCTTTTTCAACAAAATGATATGAAGTTTTGGTATAAATAAGTTTAAGAAAGTAAACCAACTGGTCGAAATGCAAAGTAATTAGTTAAAAACCTCATTTGAAGCACTTCTAAAGGGGAAAAAACGCTAACGCTTGCAATTTTAAGTAGAAAAATTACAAAGCACTTAAAGCACAATGCGAAAATTAAGGAAGTAAAATAGAAATAGCCTTCATTTGAAACTTATCAAATGCTTGAGGGTTTTTTTACTGACTGTAAAACAAATTTAGAGCACTTTATTTATTGTGGATCTTTTATATTCCTTTATTAATAAGCTTCTCTATTAGTAGCAACATGAGTACGACTTAATGAAGATTAGGAATTAAAAACAAACAGGTCGTTATTCTGCGGAACCTGTCATGGTAAACACAAGGTCCTTGAATGTTCAAGGACCAATTAGAAGTCACGTGCAAAAGAAGCGTGGTTTCGATGAGAGACACAACGCTGCTGTGCTTTGTTTATCTAAAAATAGTCGTCAAGATTAAATCAAGCCATTTTCATTTACGATATGGCGGAAATTTGGTAATTGTTAATCACCGTTATTTCTTTCTCATTCATTTTGAGATTCTCAGTCTTTTCTTTGTCGCGTGTAACACTTTAACCCTTAGAGTCCCTGATTTCATGATCGTGTATAGGAATTTATACGTTGAATATATAATTTAAATTGCAGTTTGTAGAACTATTTGTATTTTAAACAGGCGAACTATAAAAATCATCGAACAAAAAGCCTTTTTGCTAGAAAAATTAATTGAGCCAATAAAGAAAATTGCTGACTTTTTTTTTTGTCAGACAATTTAATTGGGGACTAAAAGTTAAAACAACCAGTATTTAAATAAAAATGTTTTTTTTTAAAAATCGCAATAATGCTGTTCCTTTCAAGGCGCTTTTGAAACCACTGATATAAAGGCCATAATTACAAATAAAGAAATTTATAGGATCCATAAAAAGTTGACAGGATCTTCACTTTCTTTTTATTTGACCATTTACCCATTAAAGAACTAAAAAATATTATGTCTTATAAAAAGTTTCACCATCAAAAGAACATTTCCTTTAAAATAAGGTCAGTTTTATCTCACCACGTGTCATTAATGATTCATATTGCCTAAAAAAGAACACTTTGGCAGATAAAGTCAATGAAAGCATTCGGTTAAGTTAATACACATTAAGTACCCGTACAAACGCTCGGTTTCGCATCCTTTTATACGATATTTCAACTTCCTAAAGAAAAAAAATGGAATTGATCGTTTGCCTCTTTATGCGAGATAAGTTGAAATGGTGACTGAAAATTTAGCCGACTGCCGTTTCACCGATTACGCATTTGCAGGTGTGCTGGAAAAGAGTTTACAGGTAGGTGTAGAATTGAAGACCCCTAAAAAGTTGCGTTAGGTGCCTACTCAGGTGCAGGCTCGTCATTTGTTTGCGGTTCTAAATTATAACGCCAGTCGCCAACAGCCCACGATAATTCAACCTAATCTAACCGAGAGGTTTCCAAGAATAAGCAATATTCTTCACTTAGTAAAAATAAGACCGATTTGAAATTTTACATCGACATTTTAATACGTACCTAGAGGGGTCAGAGGCATCAAAGAGATGCAAATAATAAATTAGCTAGGTTCTGACATAACGTGTTTTGCGTTTTCTTAAATTTTAAGGAAAATTTCATAGCAATTTTTCAATTTTCCATTAAAAAATTATTTTGATTATTCTGTAGAATTCGTCATTTAATATCACATAGCATATAAACTTCTAAACAATAAGTTATTATTGAAGTAGTATTTAAAAAAGCCACCTGCCAAGGTAAAAAGCTACTTGAGTTATTAATTCGCTTGGGGTCTTAAACCCTCGTATGCAGGCGTTAAAAGAATAAAATTGTTTTGTACAGATTAAAAAGTGTGCTACCGAATAAGAGTTCATCATCTAGAACATTATATGACGTTGCGTGACGCAATTAATTACCTAGGACGGAGTAGCAACTCTCAGGCACATAAGATTTTTTTTATATACATTTTTTTTAACGTCTTAGGTCAATGACCATAGAAATTGTGATTTCGGTAAACGGAAGAAATGAAGAAAATGTCATCTACACGTTTAAATATAAATGCGAAAAATAAAGTATCATGGAACGTCAGCAATAAATGTAATTCCTAAGTTAATATAAAAGCAAATTTCTATGACATTTCTCGCATTGAAGCTTATTCATGCTTACCCAGGGCCCGACTTACAACTTTAGGGGCCCAGGGCACAAGCCAGTTTGGGGGCCCCCGAGACATACATTAACCCGTCCAGGAAAATTATTATTTTTTAATTTTAAAATTGTACACTCTTAAAACAAACGAGCAGTTTTAACTCAGTCTGAGTTAATTTCCACTCCTTTCCGGTGCCGAAAATGCACTTCTCCTATAGGAGTGAATTTCACTCTTTTTCGGAGTGGGTAAAAGAAATAAAAGAAAACAATCTGGGTCCTACACTCTTAAAACGAGAGGTTTTAACTCAGTCTGAGTTAATTTCCACTCCTTTCCGGTGCCGAAAATGCACTTCTCCTATAGGAGTGAATTTCACTCTTTTGTTTTAAGAGTGTACGAATAAATAACCTTTATTATATTAAGTACGCATGTAAGCATTGCTTTTTTACATACAATTCTTTTAATACGTACATAAGATATGACATCAGATATCTATTGTATCATGCCAAATCATTCTATCTACATACATAATTTTTATTCACTTGATCACATGGCTGAGGCACTTAATTTATAAACTTAACAAGGAATAAAAAATAGTGGCTTGCGTATAAAAAATTAATAGTACTTGGTTCAATTGTATTATGTTTATTATTTTTTTTTACTTTGTGGCAACTATTTTCCCCAATATTATTCTTATTTTGGGGCCCTCTTGAAGTGGGGGCCCTGGGCACGTGCCCCGTTTGCCCTGCCAGATATCAGGCTCTGTGCTTATATACATATATTTATACATGTTTTGAAAACTGATTTTTCTTGCATTAATTTATTTAAATTTCCTAAAAATTAAAGGTTAAGTAGAAATTTCATAACCAGTATATAAACATTAATTTGTTTTCTTGAGAACATTTCGAGACAATATTACACAGTAGTATTACTTGTTTTGAAAACTGATTTGTATTCATTTAATTTTATAAAAATTAAAAAGGTTTATTTTAGTAAAAATTTTATAACAGTACTTAAACATCATTTTGGGCGTTTGCGAACATTTTGAAACAACATTGCACTGCACGCGGAAAAGTAACGCTCCTGTCATGATAATGAATCAACCCCATAAATCGTTATCACCGTACAGAGCAAGTAAAAAAAAACATCGATAAAATTAACACAGATTGTAAAGGGAAATTCAAAGTTTTGTAGTATACATGAGTCATGGTTGGCATGGTTTTTACCGCCCCCGGTAAATACCATGGTAAAAACCGGTATTTACCGTCCTGGGAAAAACCTAATTATTGAAACAAGAATTAATTACAAAATGATATTTAATGAGATAAATTCAAATAATTTTAATTTTGAATTGTACTAAATATTTATCATGGACTTAATATTTTTAAAAATTGACAAATCTTCCTTAATTATTTTACATCTAGGGTATTTTATAATAACCATGTACTTTTGTTTATTATTTAAGTGTTCCCGGCATAAACATAAATAATTATTAAAATATTGTGTAGGATAAATAATTATTAAGTTGTCCACTAAATTTACAAATAAAATCAAACTACTACTTTACTAGCAAACTAGAACGGCCATTATTGGGGGGGGGGGGGGGGGGGATGAAGGAAAACAAAAAGGGTGTGATTAACAAGGGATCCTCCTCCCAGACAGTAGCACAATTGTAATGACTGTAGCCAGAATACAAAGATTAAGTTGTAAACAAAACAAAAAAAGGAACTGATGTTTTTATAAAATTGTTTAATTAATTAAAAGGAAATTCCCAGTTTTTCTCAGAAAGATAGAGGTATTTCCCAGTTCTTCCCGGTATTTACCAATTTTTCCCGATTGTTACCAGTTTTTCCCGCTGGGATGGGAAATATTAGTTTTGGACGGGAAAAACCCAACCCTGTAAGTCATAGATGTCATATGTGACTTCCCTTGGTCACACGGACAACATCTAAGCGGTAGTCCATTTCACGACATGTATAAGGCAGTAAATTTCTGTACGAGACAGAACAGTACAACGTACAGATTTCTTGTCGTTGCGAAGTTTCTACTTCACATTCGTCTTGCACTTCACTGCGCTTTACGTAAATGCCCGTTTGTTATCGCTATATTCTTTTCTACTTATCCTGTATTTTATAAGGATAACGGTAAAATACTTAATGATGCTACAATGTAGCTGGATTTTGGACCCGCCTACGAACCCCCAAACCCATCGTTTTTAAATCACTTAAAATGTCAATTAAATCAGAATCAAAAGGGTTGTTAGTTTTATAAATAATCATTATCCGAATTCTATGAATTTCCTTCATTTTAGCTTCCACACTACGTTTATAACTTAGTGGAGAGTATTAATTATAATCGTTCAGTCCGTCTGTCACTCACTTCCATAGCCAAAACTACAAATGCTACAGGCAAGTGTGATACATCAAAAAATTCAGCGCATCGAAATTAGAAGACAATGAAAATCTCAGAAAAAAAATCGAATTTGAAGTTCTTCAATTATTTAAAAAACTGCACAATTTAATGCTCATTTAAAAAACATAAGAAGACATTTCTATTAGAATTAAATCACCATTGCCATTCACAACAATCCGAGAGAAACTTTTCTTTTAAATAATAAATTAAAATAAATTTATTTTTGCGACATAAATCAGTTTGAAATGACGTCTTATATATTTTACAAAGAGATTCTTTGATTGTTATGTTGATATGAAATGTTTTCCTTTTATTTAAAAACGAGGAATATTACATATTTATTCCTTGAAATATAAATTAATTTAGCAGACGATAATTATTGAATTTTATCGAAGTTTCGAAAGAAAATAAATGAAACTAACCAAATGTAGTGTGTAAATGTCTATTATAGAATTAATACAGTGTTTGGCACCTTTTTTCCTGTTAAACACAAATGTTTGTAGAAGCGGGCCATGTGACAGATTCTGTCACAAACCTACTTGTATTATGAATTAAAAAACCCCACCTAATTAACAAAAACAACACATATATATACGCAACAACAGGATGTCAACTAGAAATTACTGCAAGAGCTGGTGTCGCAAAATTACCAACCCACAATACATACCGTAATTGACTACTTCACACAATTCAGAGTATAGCAAGTCATTTAAAGACACATTTAACGATTCCTTTTACAAGATAACGGTTTAAAGGTAGTTCAGAAACTGTAGTACAGGTAGATATCAAAGATTTAATCATTAAGTTGACATTGTGCAACACCACCCTGCTTCAGTTGTAAACCCTCCAGAATTTCTTTGGTGCATTTGTTGACTTGGGTGCCAATAAAGATAAAAAGCAGCAAACCGAAAAAACAACTTTATTATAATCTATTACTCACGGATCGGTGCTTTTCAAGAGCGTTCTTTCACCACTATTTCACTCACAAGGTTACCTGTACACACCCATGGCTGGAATGCGTGTGGATATAGATATCAAAATAAAAAGAATAAGAATTAAATAATGATCAAATTAATTTGTATTGATTTGTTTTTTTAATGAATCACAGCTATAGAATAGCGGGGAATAATACACATTTTCTATCAATGATCCATGACACCAAGGAATTTTTAATTAGAAAGAGTAAAATTATAATTGAAGAGCTTGATGGAAGAACGTCCTTAATGCGACTTTTTTTTTTAAGATTGAGATTTTATTTGTCAATGTAGGTACATGTTTCCATAATTTTCATAAAATTTAAGCAATCTTTCACCGTTTGCAAATACCGTTTTTAACGGATCTAAGTGCCAACTAAAAACTATAAAACTCATTTTCACGTTTTCGCCTCTTTGTCACATCACGTTCTTCCTGAACAATTATGAAATGTCTCGTAGTTCTAACTGAGCATGTTGAAAGCTCCTCAGGAAGCCCTATTTGTGTCACTTTCAAAAGGTTTCAAATAAAAGGGTTATTGGGATTCTAAACCTAAAAATAAGAATTAATTTTTTTTATAAAAATAATATATGTTACAATAAAAAATTCAAAACAAACATTTTTATTTGTAAATTAAACTATTATAACAATTTAACCTAAAACTATATTACAACAACGTAAAAAATGCAAATGAAAACCCGATAATTCTCTCGTTTGACCGAACCGAACAATGTTTTTCTTTGACAACCGCTGTCCCGACACCGATCCACCAGAGCGAAAAGAAATAAAAACCATCACATCCCCCGTTTGAAAACAATAGCCGGTAATGGTAATGTTCCTTTTTGCTTCACAAAGCGTTACCGGATCAGTCGGTCACGTCACGCAACGGCCATCGGACGGTCGCTTGTTCCGAAAACGAGAGTTGGGCAACAATGGGGGTGATGGTGCAACTTCCAGATAGTAAGACGTTCTTTATAGAGAACGGAGGCCTTCTAACTTTTTCTAATGAAACAAAGAGTTACCAGACAATGTCCAGGGCGCTGAAAAGAATATTTCTGTATTTTATAATGAACTAGCAAATAAATACCTGTTATAAATCCTGGACTAAAAATTATCAAATCGATCCAAGCATATACCATAAATCTGCTTTTGGGTAATGTTGATGTTCCCGTCTATTATAATGTATTAAACCCCCGTTAAACCCCACTAATAGTTCCATAATTCAAAATAATCTACACAATGAACACTCCCATAAAACAAAAATCGCCCTAAAAAATATGAACTTACTATCATCGTAATTCCTCTCATAACATTTGAGAGGAAATGAAGATTGCAACAAACGGTTCTTTATACAATATACAGCCCTAGAACGCGATGGCTTCCGAACAACTAAAAAAAATCATTAAAAAAATACAGTTCGCTCATTAAACGGTAATTTAGTTTTAGCGGCAGTTAGTTTTTGGTAATAATTTGGTGACCGATTTGGTGAAAAAATAAAGTCACAAACAAACCTATTATACAACTCTATGATAATTTGGCGAGCGTGGCACCGTAACAACAGTGGCAAACAAAAAATAAAGCCATTAAACTCTAGTAAAGCAGCATGGCAAAAGCACAATTTCTCTTACACAATTCAAGAAAAACCAATTCTGCAATATTTCAAAGAACTCATTGATGCGGATCTAGTTGCCTTTTCTTCCCCATCTCTTACTTCAGCCGTTAACTTCCATTCAAAAGATCTTAGAAATGAACGGTGATAGTACGAAGAATTCATTCTGCACTGTCGCTTTTACTTGGGATCCCACTTTCCTTGACCTCCTAAGGATTCCTTTGCGCCGTGGGATAGGAAGGTCTAGTTTATGGGTTAATAGGAAAGGTTTTTGTCTTGCGGCGAAAGGTAAGCAAGTTTTGCTTGAGATTACAAGAACGTGGTTAGTATGATATATACAGCTATGTTTACGCATTTGAAATTCGAGCGCGGACACGAGTATCTATTTACTTATATGCTGATTAGTTACTTTACTATTAGCATATCTCTGATATAGTTTTTTTTAAAAAAAACTTAAGCGGTTAACAAATAACTTGCGGAAGCATAACCCCTGAAACCATGAATGTTCCGAATCTTTTCCTATACATAAAATATAACCAAGTCATTTAAACGAAATGAGTTTTTGCACAGTAATCTTAAGAAATACTCAGTATATACCAGAAAAAACAGTTAAAACTGTTACAAGAAATCTCCTAGCAATCCCCTGAACAATGTATTAGATACCGAAATACATCGAGAACACATATACTTATCGTAGACGCCGTACTTGCATAGACACCAAAAATTGAAATTGTAATTTCAAAAACCTAAAAATGAGAACACTGTTCTCAAATTGAATAAACAAAGCTCTCAGCTTCAAATCAACAATGCAAACAACAGTCGGAATTTCACAGTAATGCACTGGAGTAAGACTTCAAATCACCGAAAACGTCAATGACACAGGATGTCCATTTACAGCGAAATACGTAAATCTTTCTGGTAGTCCTTGTGTTATACAAGGCTGCAACAAAAATAAAAGTGCATTTCCGGGGAAAGTACCTTTATTATCAGGTAAACGCACACATTACATCAATCACATCATGTAAGAGATTAGGAAGACAATGCTACAAATTCAATTCTAGGTACTTGCGTTGCTAATTAATTCTTCTTTGAGATTGATGATTATGCATATCTGGACAGAAGACCTAGAGATAGCGTTGGATTTGATTGCGTAAGGGAATTAACTTTTTTTCTGGAAATGAAATGCCATTGTAGTGAGGTGATTGTGTTTTGTGTCAGCTCTGCGCTCTAGATAACACACAATTCAAATTCAATATTCAAATATCCTTTTTGTATCGGTATAAATTAGTAATAATTATTGAAAAATATCAAGTTCAAATATTCAAACATTTTAAGATTAACTGATAATTAATTTTACCTCCTTTAAAAATTGAAGACGCAACACTTTTCCATTTTGATATTTAAGGGGGAGGCTAGGAAATTAATGCCCGCTCTCCACACGGGTTTTTTTAAAGCTCAAATTGTATCCAAGTAATTATTTACTATTTAGTCTGATATTGGGTAACGCTTCTGCCATTTTCCCACTTACTCCAAGTACAGCTAATTAAATTATAATTGTTAAATAATGTTATTTCAAGTCAAAATCTAAATTAGGATTTAAAAAAAAACGCATTTCGCTCATTTAAAGTAATTTTTTGGCGAGCTTGGCGATTTATTTGGTGAGAATGTGAAGATCGCCACAAAAGCCTATTAGCTCAAGCCTATTAGCAAGAGCGATGGGCTCCCCAGCGACGAACTAGCTAATAGCACATAGAAAACCCACAGTAGCTCAAAATCGTACAACCCAACTCAGAAACCAAACTCCTAAAAAAATAACAGTCATTGTCAAACACAATTTGAACCCTCCCATTATGATTATTTAATCATATAATTATAAAAAAAATAAGCACTTGTTAACCACAGTAGAAAACGATGCTACGATTAAAATTTTAATGAATGTTGCTAAAAAGTATATTTGTTAGAGTTAATAGAGCTTTGTAAAACAATGTTTAATTATTTTTTAATTAGAGAACGAAAAATTCTAAAAACTGTTCTATAGCTACCTCGAAACGTAAATCTATCTTATAGTGCAAATTTTTATGAACTGCGGTCACGTAGTTTCTGATTCTATTCGTCGCAAAAAAAAGTTCGTTTTGTATCGATAAAAGATTGCCTGAGAAGTAGAGGTACCTTATATATATTATATTATATATATTTACAGTATTATATTACACATATTATTATATATATATATTTATATATAATGATTCAATATTATTATATATATATATAATAATATATTATATAATATATAACTTCGAGCGTATACTTTACACACTTATTATTAATTATTTTATTAAACGTGATTCAATATTTCAATCTATAGTTATTAAAATAAATGATTATCATAAAAAAAAACTTCAACTGGTTTGTTAATCTTTATTATTAGGCCTTCACGTTAATCTTCAAAACGCCCACGATTGAAACAACCTTGTCCTCATTTTCATAACTCTTTTTAACGTAAAACTTCAAATGACTTTATTAACTTTTTACATATTTTATTAACAAACAGATTTACTTTAAATGAATCAAGAGCATGTTTAATTATAATTTTATTTTCACAAAAATATAATAATTGTTGAACATAATGTTACAATTATTGAATTGTGATCGAAAAATAAACTATTAATTATACACGATAACGATATTAACGATACATATTAAAAATATTAACGAATATTACAGATATATAAGTCTTTTGCCTATAATGGATTCTTTAATTGGTGCTGCTACACAGGAAAAAATTATTGAAATTATAATCCAGCTTTTAGGTATTGAAATATTTTTTTAATTAGTTTTCCTTTTAAATATAATATATATATTTCTGAGCCTATTAAGTATAAGAACTACTTTATATAAAAATAATTTTTTCGTTAAGCTATTTCGTGTGTGTTTACATAATACATTAAAAAAAATTAATAAAGGCCAAATATTTAGATTTTTTGGATAATTTAAAATTTTAGACACGTTTTGGGAAGCGCAAATATTCGAACTTATCTTGTATAAACTAGATATTGTTTTTCCAGTAATTACGCCAATTCTTTGTTGTTCAGGCTATGTATTTGAAGGAGAACAAATTCCGGGCGTTTAAACAGTTTGTGAATATAAACCTTTTTACTAATGTGGGAGGAAATAACGATAAGTAAGTTTCAAAATCTGTTAAGAATCTACTTTGCACTTTCTACGCCAAATATCAAAACCATT
The DNA here is from genome assembly GCA_019343175.1 of Oedothorax gibbosus. NCBI lineage: Eukaryota > Metazoa > Arthropoda > Arachnida > Araneae > Linyphiidae > Oedothorax > Oedothorax gibbosus. The sequence goes on from CM033272.1 coordinate 29,936,243, forward strand.
TTCTAACCAGACTTATAGATTTAAGCACAGATAAAAAAAAGTTAAAACAAATAAATTTGTAATTAGGAGTTTTAATGAAACAAAACTTGTTGAAATTTGTACGTCATAGTTTAAAAGAAATTCTAATTCTAAAAAGCTTATATACGAGATATAAGTCAAGTAGCATATCATGCAGTAGAGTGAACTATAAATGCTAGGTAACTATAAGTGTTGTTTCGAGGGAAACTAAAAAAATAACAATAATGTTTTCGATTGTTTTTTCAAATGAAAGTTAATGTGTTTTTTTGCAATTAATTACCCTTATTGAATAGCTAATTAGCAAGTAGTGAATACTACACGTATATAATTGTATCGATATAATTTACTAGAACTTTTATAGAGCAAAATGTTTTTTTTATCAAAGTTCAGAGCAGAGTTAAGTTGGAAGTTTTCTACACGGATATATCGGAGAGTATAAATTACTTCATGCAAAAACAGAGTAATAGTACTACATGATAAATAGTAGTAATCATAGATTTTTAAATGTTTTTATTTAAAGCAAATTTCCATTAACATTTTGCTTGACCAAATCCAATCAGTAAAAATCTAAAATAATAGCTCGTAGATTATCAGATTATTGCTGACATCGAGACTTAACGTTTGCGGAAAATATGATTAAAGTTTAAAAGTTAAATTTAGACGCAATAAAACCTTATTCAATTACAGTATCCTTGACGAAATCGGTTTAGGAATAGCCCAATAGGTTTTAAAACGTGCTACTATAATAGTTTTATTATATTTTTAAGCTTGAGTCGAATACAAAAATTTTAATATTGAAATAACAGGGCAAAACAGCAAGTAGCTACAGTCTAACCCTAAAGTTACAACTTCGATGTAAATTCCTTTTCTAGCAAGATGCAACTATCAAAATTATTTTCAAAAATATATATATTTTATATTAGTATTATCTGAAAAGGTAATGGAAGAGTGCTGTAGATTTGGTAAAATGCGAACAAAAGTTCGTAAGCTAACACGTTCTTTTATATCTGGATAATGTACCTGGACCTAAGAATCCCGAGATTTTTTAGATAGGAAAGTCTTAGATTTTTAATAATCACCTGGTTTTGTACTGGATATTTAAAAATATGGGTATCAACAGTATATCAAATGTACAAATATGTATTGTTGCACATAAATGATTCTTCTGAAGTTGAGAACCCACGTTCAAAAGTAAGCAAACTGAGAAAATGTTTTAAACCGTCTCGTCATGTGAGTAGAATTGTATAAAAGTCGGCTGCCGCATTCATTAGGTTGTTGCTCAGAGCTACAAAAGTATGTTTAAATACATATATGACAAAATTGAAGAAAAACTTGTTTGTGTCATAACTAAGAGAAATTTGCATGGGTCTGAAATACGATTTGTTTCTGACATTTCTAAAAAGTTGGAAGGCTGTTTTTCTCAAATACGTCACAAAAATTAGCGAAAATAATTTATTTTGAATAAAAATTGACGATTAAAAAACACAGAGACTGAAACCAAATTACTTCAAAAATGTTAAACTTATAAATTCTCTTTGGTGTTCCTCAGTTCCCTCGAAATTGGTGTTAATGACTTACTTTCTCACATAAGAGTACCGGCAACATTAATCTCCTTGAATATTGTTTACAATCGGAACAATTGAGAAAAAAGGCATCACCCCTGCAAGTTATTTTTTTATTGCGTCACCGACCTTAAAAAAGCAAGGCCATCTGTTTTCTAACGCGTCGTTTAACAATGAAGACGTATTTGTATAGAAAGATTAATAAAATAGCATCCGTCTTCTCATTTCGCGTACACTAAAAGCTATGTTCCACCGATCATGCCCGCATGGCATAAAAAGTATACACAACAACTGATTGATTATGAGTAATTGATCTACTAAACAATCAATCGTCACTGTATATCCACGCGAATAGATTTTATAATTGTCTATAATTACGAGTGCAGTTGCAGTAGAACTCAAATTATCCCAAGTAATTGGGACCTAACCACATTCGGATGATCAGAAATTCGGATAATTGGAGTTTATCGGGAAAAAACGGTATATTCAATCAATTTCTCAATATATTGCCAGGCTGTGAGATCATATAGTTCTAGTTTCGGTCGCTATCAATCCAACCAAAACCAAAGTAAGATTCAACTTATCTTAATCTTGGTTTTACAAAAGTATATATATGCGACATATAAACTTTTATAATCGGCCTATTTGTTACTGTTCGTCACTGTTTCATGTCATGCCTAATAATTTTTATAGTCGGTTCAAAAAAATTACTGTGCATGGGCATCCAACAACGACAAACAGTAACGTAGGGTGGATATTTTTTCTGAAATTCTGATAATCAGCAACGCTTCGGATAATTGGAGTTCAACTGCATAACATCGTCCCGCATGTTACGCATCGTCCTGTGACACTTTAAGCGGCAATAAAAACTAACATAGCTAAAATGTTAAACTCTTACAAGTGATACGGAAGTCAGATTCTTTTTCATTCGTTTCATTATTTATCCCACTCATTAGGTATTATTTTAGACATTTTGTGTCAAGCTTGTCTTTTGATAGACATGTAATAGTAAAATGTTTCACAGTAATGATTTCATCCTTGCAGTCAATAACACGCCAAAAATTATATTTTCGATATAGTAACACATCGTTTTTTTTTTTTTGTGCTGTTGTTTTAATGAAAGCAGAGCAAACTTCTTCCTTTTCACCCAGCATCCTTTAAGATGATACAATTAGTTTTTGTCTCGCCTTGTAACTATAAACTTTTTTTAAAAAAAGCATACAAATCCACTTGTTGAGTAATCTAACACGCAATAAGTCTCGAAAAACAAACACTTCGACAATTGTTAATGCTGCTCTTTAGTCAGAGGAGAGAAAACGATCACAAAATTCTGCAGACGGAGCAATGACGTAATGGGGAAGCACTTTAAACCCTTTGACAAATCCTACCCGGATACTAACAAGTCACGGAAAAAACAAGCAGAAAATTTCTCTTTATTAAGAAGTCTTCCGTACAGTTGAATGCTAATCCCACTAAAATACGAAAAACACAACAACACGTGTAAACGCATTTTCAAATGTAAACTACGCTAAAATATATATGTACATTTAAAAACTATGCACAGTTAAACAATTTTCTGTGTCTTACTTCATTATCTGTGAACTTTATAAAAAAATTGCTTGTAAAATTTAATATTCTTTGTGAATATTTTAAAAGTATATTTATTAATGCAGAACAACGGTTTAGTTAGCCGACTCTTTGCCTCCATCTCCAGATCCAGGCTTGTTGGGAACTGGAGAACAAAGCCGGTAAAGCCCTCATTGATTCATTTAGTAACAAAATATTAAAAACAATAATTGAGTGTTGAAAATTGTAAAAACCGTATACTGGACTCTTACCCTCCATCTCTGACTAGTTATGCCACATTAACCGCAGTTTTTATAACTCATGGATCCAATCCCCACACAAGCAGAACTAGATTCCCTCAAAATAATTCCCTCCTACATTCGAGATACCTCCATACAAGGTATCCATAATTAAACCGACGCGGTACTCAAGTCTTTCTGTAAAGTTTAGTTTAGTTTGAATTATCGTCGCACTAGAGCTACACGAGGGCTATTGGCGTCGTATTTTAGAACCACAGTCAAGTGACGAGCCGACACCCGAGTTGGCACCCAACGCAACCGTTAAGGGCGACATCGTACGCAGCGTTGGGACTTTGGAGCGTATTTTACCGTGCACTCCTGTATACGGGGTATTATTCGTCGGACATTTTTGGCTGCACGGGCCGTATATAGGTCGGCAGTTATTTGGGCGATGTCCGGACCCGAACCTAGGACCTTTCGCATGCTAGGCGAGCGCCTAACCGACTGGGCTCCCCAGCCCCCTTTCTGTACAGAAAACTACCTTTAATATTCATTTGGTAGAGAGCTTATTAATGGCATGATAGAATCCAATAAATAAATTTTCGAAATTTTTTCTAAAAGGAATTTTGGAATCTCCTTTTAATTCAAGCCACACGGTATACGAAGCTAATTTTAAATTTCAAAAACGCATATCTTTGATATTAAAGTTTAATTTTATTTCGATTTCCTACCTAAATTTGACTTCCTTTATCCCCGATTCCATTAATATTTCATATTCTTATTCATTTCTTTAAAAGAAAAATTTATTACTTCGAATATAATAAAATACAATATTTAGAAATTATTTTACTGATGATTTTAAGATTGAAAAAATTCTTTAAACTATGATTTTTTTTAAAGGTATTCTCCTTCTCCTGTTGTTAATAGCCTTTCTTTAAAATGAATAATAGTTCCGCCCATTACTTTGTTCTATACGGAAAGACCCGAGTAACGCCCATTTAAATATGGACACACTGTATATGACGCACCAGTAGGCTTGACATATAACCCTTCACATCAGCTATAGTTTACTTACACGAACGGAACTACAATAATGAACGGGACCTTGAGCTTGAGAGAAATGACTTTTTGATGCTTGCGGTCTTCGGGCCATTTCATTGGACTGTATTTAAAGAATTAATCTAACGTTGGGCCACGCAAAAGAAAAAATACAATTAATGGTGATCACATGCACGGCGGTCGCGTGTGGGCAGCCAAAATATCACCAGCTACTCTCAACTTGCTCGGATTCAAACAGACATACTTCCTGAACAATACAAAAAAAAAACCAACAACAACAATTGAAGAGCCTAGTGGAAGAACGTGCTAAGTTACAAAAAGTTGAAAACAAGAAAATGAGATTAAAAGTTTTTAGTTTGCACTGAGATCTGTTGAAAACGGTACTTGGAAAAAGTAAAAAATATACTAAACTTAAAGTTTATGAAAAAAGGGGAAACTTATTGCTCTCGTTGAAGAAGTTAGTAATATGTTCATTGACACAAAAATCTCAATTATTTTCAAAAATGTCACTCAGCACATTCTTCCACTAAGCTCTTCAATTGAGGAGGTTTTTCCGTGGCAGAATTAAAAATGACGTCAACATTGTGTTTTGAAAAGTAAATAAATGTTGTTTGACGAGTCATGGAATCCTCTCATTTGAAGACTTTCAAAAAATTATATGAATGAGAAAAAGTAGAGGAATTTAAGATGCATGTGGTGGTATTGACGTCACAAGGTAAATGATAATGCTTTTCGCATATAACTTGGTCAGGGTGTTAAACAAGCCAAGCCAAAGTAATTTATTAAAATTCTGAAATAAAATGTTTGCGTAAGACATAAAGCTTTGTGTCACCACGTTGGTAAATTATTAGGATGTTTTGCAAAAATGAATTTAAAACACCAGTAGATTCTTCCTCTAAGCTCTCCACTAGATGTGTTTATTGTAAAATCGCAAACAAAATTAACGACGAAGCTATTAACTCGCATTGTTCCGCACAATAACGCACGGCCCCTCATGTATATACGGACAAATTATATTTATCTTAAAAAAATATTTTGGCCCATGCATCGTCATCACGGCTATTTCATCAAAAAGATTATTAATGATGATTCAGTATTCTGACGCATCATCGTGATCGTAATCACAAAATTATAAAGTAATTTTTAAGATTACCTTAGTTGCTTTTTTACCGACTACAACTACCATACAAATATTGCATAGTTTTTTTTTTTTTTAGTTTTAACATTATTTACCCAGAGATATTTGAAACCTACCTGGGTGAAAACTAAAAATCAAAAAAATACACACATCTATTCTACTTCCTATAAGAATTTTTTTAGAAAATAATTTTAATAAAAGAAAATACCTAATGAATAATCAATATTCATTAAAAAGTATCTAAGCATCAATAATTCCCCCTCAGCGTTTTAAACGTTTCTGCGTCAAATGTAAACAATACGAAATCCTGTACCCAAAACAAAAATATTTAAATATGTCGCCACTATGCAATCTAATCCCCAAAATGGACAGGGCTCAGGTATATCAATAGTATTAGTACATTTTCGAGGTCCACCCCAAGGCTTCGGTTAAATAAATTTATAATAATTTTCTAAATAAATTTTTCAAAATGGATCTCATAAATTCTCTCTCGTGTAATAATTAAAATCCCACATTTTAATTTGATTAGATAGTCTTAGACCAACACGTGTTAGCAAACACCAGACAGCTTACTCATTTTATCATAGGCCAGAAAAGTTTGAGACGAATTTAGAAATTTCCCCAACTCGGAATCTATTTCTGTTACCATCAAATTTGGCGTTCAAGTGACCATCAATAAGCTCCATCAGAAAAGGACATTGCAAAACGACCTTGTTTTCCTCTGGGGATTTACTTAGTTGTCATGGAGATACGAAACTGTCCTTCCAATTCGATTTCGTTCCATGTGAAATGTGATCGTTTATTGAATCGAGAACAATTGCTGAGTTTTAAACCTATTGTTTGACCGACGCTGACAATGCCGTTTCACGTGTGTCATAAACAAAATTTATTTAGTTAATTCTCCATGCCTGATGGAAGAATATTTCATTGATAGTTTGGAAGAGATATAGCATTGGGCTTCGATTCAATTTTGAATATACTTAATAAAATGTTCTGTCAAGAAATACAGATTGATAATAAAGGAAAAACGACCCTGAAAGCTTGTAAACAAACACACTTGACACTGAAGATCACAGTTGAACACACACCAGCGAATCAATAGGTCGGTGGGTTAAGAAGGTCAAATAACTGTTCTTAGTAAAGAACAGTATCTGTCTCTGCATGCTTGTATCCATATTCCCCCACATAAAAAGGTTTAGTATTGATTGTGAAAACCGATAACTTTAACTTCAGATATACTTTTAAAAATAAATTTTCCATTCTAACGTCGCTAGAGAGCTACACAAGGCTCTTAAAAAGTCATTTGAAAAACTAAATACTCATGCTGAAATTATTAGAGTAAAAAAGACGCCATTTCTATTATATTTTTTCAAGCAAATTTTTTATAAAATTTCGACTGCGTAACCTTTTTACAACATACATACACCTAAATGTATTCCTCCCTTTGTAAATCAGCATTGTTAAAAGTCAAACTAATGCTATTATTAAAATAAAAATTATCAACTCTACACAATTACACATCGTAAAAGTAAAAACTTTTGAATTTTTTTCCCATAGTCGTAATGCAACGGAAAAAATTAATATGTTAAATAATATGTGAAAAAAATAAGTTTTCTATAACTATGCAATATAGGAAAAATTTGTGCCTAACAAATATTTTCTGTAGTGAGGGTATGGTGAAAAAAAAAAGCCACCCGTTCCCGAATTCATATGTTTTATGACAAATCAGGATGTAATTTTACATTAAATTTCTGTAGTTTTTGAAAAACGAAATATTCTTTAGGAAAACAACAACAACATTCAGTTTAAAAAAATATTATATATCAAAGAACAAATGTAGGGTAACGTGGCGTTCCCGCGGTGTACAGGGAGCAATGCCAGGTGTGACAGGTGTCCCGACAGGATGATCATCGACAGGGCACGTGACTTCCCCAATACACCAGGAATCGCTTTCAATATCTCAGGGCCCTTTTTGATTTCCTTTGAGGATTTCTTTTATAGGGGAGCAGGGCATTGCCCTAGAGCAAGGTAAAGGGACAACCTTCAGAAACCACAAACCACGCTATTTAGCTTATCTTACTTACTAAAAATATGAGGGATTGCAATATTTTCAGTTAAAAAATATATAAATAGAGGTTAAATATTTTTTTATAAATTTAACTAAGTAACAGAATTCATGATCGCTCAATTACGTGGTACTGAGTTCAAAATTCAAATGGATAAATTTGCAATGTGTTAAAAAAAAACCTTCCATACGTTGAAAAAATTATTAAATTTAATTAGTTTTATTCGGACATGACACGAAATTACCCTCCACCCCTAAAAGAAATAATACCGGCCAAATTCGAAATTCTGAGCCGTAAAGATTCAATGTACAGTGTGTGTATGATTTTTATACATGGACCGATGCGTTTCAGAATATCTGTTGTTTTCTCACACAACGACATTTCCCTAAATTAATTGACAAACAATTGTATAATAATTTCTCGTGGCCTATTAACTAAACCTAAAGGAAGTGAGAGTGACTACGAAGCTGAAAAGAGAAATTGTGTCGGGTCAAAGGAGTTTCGTTCTAAAGTTTAGGTCAAAAGGGTGGTTCATGTGGTAATCCCTTCGACACTTGTATCAAGTTTCTTCACTCACTTTAAAATCGCGATGATTCGCTTTATATCGAATACATATATAGAAGCAACGATTCGCTTTTCATCGATATCAGTTTTTTTTAAAAAAATTATCGCAAATTTAAGCTCAATCACCCTTTTTACAAAAAAAGAGAGGACACTAAGAATCTTTGGAGACACACAAGAAGATCAGGGTTTGACTTAATTATATAATACACACTTGGCAATTTTTACATTATTCACATTTCTTAGAAATTAGTAAAATGCTTTTGATGGCATGTAACGCGAGGTATAACACATTTTGGTGCACAAATTATGTCTCTATTGAAATTTAGCAGCGCAGCAGAATGGGGCCAAAGATTAAACAAGAAGTTTTAAAGAACTAAAATAGCCTGTTACTTAAATACTTACTGGAGTCTGGAATTCTAATCGGAAAACAACTAGGTTCCTAACAGTAATTATCACCCACAACCGTTTCTACACAAGATTTATAAACATTGCAAAAAAAATAATCGCTAAACACAGCATCCAGCTATAATTGAAACTTCTAAAACCAAAATCAATTATTTTCCTTAATATTCTTTCGCAAATTAACTTAATATTATTTATCGTCAGCTCGATTTATTTGTAGTTCAAAAAATAATTAAATATTTAATAATAAAAAAAACATGAAACTACTCCAAACTGCATTAAAAGAATAAGAAATGTAAATTAAAACTAAGCAGAATTGTCGGAAAAAAATATAATGCCTTGCCGCTTTCTTAGTAAACAATTAATGAACAATCAAATAATCACTTTGTGCCACATTTTATGACGTCATTCCAAACTGATTCATGAAAAAATTATTTGGCTTCAAATATTTTTAAATAAATAAAGTTTATCATGTCATTGTTGATTTGGCAACAGCGATTTAAATATTTAAATGATTCAAATTTGAATTTCAATGCTAATTCAATGGGAAATTCGCCGACAGATAGTAGATTTATGATCAAGAAGTATGAAAGTCGGGTCTCTGAGGTCATACCTTTAAAACAAAAAAAGAATTTTTAAGATCCGATGGATAGAACCGATTTTGGAAGTGGGGTACGGACAGACAGACGGACAACGACAACATATCAATACCTAAGTTTTCCTTTTTAGCCTACTTTTCCTTTTTTAATTCGAAAGAATTAAAAAAATGAAAAAGTAGGTATTGACATGCGGTCGATGTCCGTCTGTCTGTCCGTACCCCCCTTCCAAAATCGGTTCTAATCATCGGATCTTAAAAATTCTTTTTTTGTTAGAAAGCTATGACCTCAGATACCCAACTTTAATTTTTTTGTCCGTCTGTCTGTACGTCCGGACGGACATAAATCTACTATCTGTCGACGAATTTCCCATTGAATTAGCATTGAAATTCAATTTTGAGTCATTTAAATCACTGTTGTATGTGAGAATTTTCTGGTTGATTAATTTGTCGGCTGTTATGATATTTCTTAGGACTAGTTTTTCCCGTTGACTTCAGTATCTTTAAAATCGGTGCATTCTGGGTCTTAAAATTCTTTTTTTTTGTTAGAAAGTAGACCTCAAATAACTCTAACTACTTCATATTTTTATAAGTCGTGTCTTATGTCCGGCACGGACATAAACTACCTGTTTTGGCGAATTTCCCATTGAATTAGCATTGAAATTCAATTTTGAGTCATTTAAATCACTGTTGCCAAATCAACAATGGCATGAGAAACTTTATTTATCTAGTGTATTTATAAATTAGTGTAGAAACGGCTGTTGATGATATTTACTTTAGGAACCTAGTTTTTTTTCCCGATTAGAACTTCAGTAAGTATTTAAGTAACATGAAAGTAGGCTATTTTAGTTCTTTATGAACTTCTTGTTTAAAAATTCTTTCGAATTAAAAAAAAAGAAAAGTAGACTAAAAAACGTTTTGAGACTACCGTGTTCATTTTAATTTATAAAAGATGTGATATTATTGGTCCGCGGCACCAAAGCTGACATCAAGCCCCTGTTTTGGCCCGGGTTATGTGTTTTCAAGCCCTGTTATGGCCCTTCAGTCTTAGATGGATGACGTATGTTTTGAAAATAGTATTAATTAAAAAATAGTTATCAAATATTTTTTTTAAAAAAAAAGTATCCTATGTCTTTCTCTTGGTTCTAAGCTACCTCCCCACCAATTTTCAGCCAAATCCGTTCAGCCGTTCTTGAGTTATGAATAGTGTAACTAACGCGACTTTCTTTTATATATAGATGCTCTTATATCCCCTAGGATATTCTAAGTATCTAAATAAGTGTTAGTTCTTTTATTACATAAAGTTAGCCGTGGTTTTGGTATATAAAATATTTCCTTAAAAGGAACATTCTTTTTATAGATATTTAAGATCGGACAGACCGAAACATTTTTATTTTTGGCCTCAGTCCGTACCCGACAAATTACAATAGAGACATGATTTATTCGCAAAAATATGTGTCGTAACGCCATTAAAGCATTCTACAAGTTTCTAAGAAATGTAAAAACTGCAAAAATTGCGAAGTGTATTATTTTGTCCAACCCTTACATTGCTGTAACCATACTACAATTTTATTTCAGATTTACTTTTTGAATATGACGGGTTTTTTTCTAATTATTTTTTTAAGAAATAACAATATCGCTAGGCAAAGATACATAAAAACAAGGATAATCGCATTATTATATAAATAAAGAAGACATCAAAAACTTGTATTCTCTACACCAAAATAGTATTCAGCTAATATCTTCCAAGGAGTATTTACTCATAAGATTAAAGTTCAAATATCTGTTTGAACAGCGGTGCATTTAATATGCAACAGATATCAACATTTTTTTTGCTTCCCTGACAAATAGGACTTTGAATTCGTCGCATTAGAGATAAAAGACGAACTAAATAACGTCATCTTAATGTGTTTTCACACAAAAATAAACAAGAAAAGCATTTTTCCTCTTGCTTATCCAGTAAATTGCTTATTTTGCATCATTGTTCTACCTGGCATACGGATGCTCATATACCAATGTCAACACAGGATACTAAACACAATCATTCTTATTATAACAGATTTATAACAGAGTTATAACAGATTACTAGCTATTTCCATATAATCGAAAATTTAACGAAAAATCACATTCTTCCTGTACATTAATTCTCAGAGAAAATAGCCTTTGAAAATATAGATATGGCTAATTCCATGTAACTGTAGTGTAAAGTCACGATTTAAGAGGAGATTAAAAGCTTTTTTAATTAAAAAAATAAACCAAATTAAATAAAATACATATTTAGTTAAAATAAGTGTAGATCAACTATTCCACAATTTTTTTTTTCATTTAATGTTAAAAGTTGTAGTGATAATCACTTTTTACAAACGTGACTTACACTACAGACAGGATAATTTTGCATGGAATTACCCATATGAAGATTCATAAAAAAATATTTAATAGAAGATGATTTATTTTATTAGTAAGTTCGAGACCAGCCCAAACAGAAAATCTTTACATTAAAATTTTTAAAAAAATTAACATAAATAACTAAAGTTATTTATTAAATAAATTAATGTTTTAGTTCATTTAGAATATACACAAAAACTCTATGTATTATTAATATCATTTACATTATATCTGACAATGGATTCCTGAACCTCGTCTGACTTCGTCAAACTAGACTGAAGATAAGCAATAACAAAAACGTTAATGTACCGAAAATAGTAATAAACAAGAAGTTCATAAAGAACTAAAATAGCCTACTTTCCTGTTACTTAAATACTTACTGAAGTTCTAATCGGGAAAAAAAACTAGGTTCCTAAAGTAAATATCATCAACAGCCGTTTCTACACTAGATTTATACACATTAGAAAAAAAAAATCGAAACACAGCACCCAGCTATAATTTAAACTTCTAAAAGCCAAAATCAACTATTTTCCTTAATATTCTTTCGCAAATTAATTAAATATTATTTATCATCTGCTCGTGATTTATTTGTAGTTCGAAGAATAATTAAATATTTATTAATAACAAAAGTAATAAACTACTCCGAACTGCATTAAAAAATAAGAAATGTAAATTAAAACTAAGCATAATTGCATGCAAAAGTGTGCCTTGCCGCTTTCTTGGTAGATAATTAATGAATAATCAAAGAATCAAATTGTGCTACATTTTATGACGTCATTCCAAACTGATTCGTGAAAATATTATTTTGCTTCAAATATGTTTAAATAAATAAAGTTTCTCATGCCATTGTTGATTTGGCAACAGTGATTTAAATGACTCAAAATTGAATTTCAATGCTAATTCAATGGGAAATTCGTCGAAAGATAGTAGATTTATGTCCGTCCGGACGTACAGACAGACGGACAAAAAGTATGAAAGTTGGGTATCTGAGGTCATAGCTTTCTAACAAAAAAAGAATTTTTAAGATCCGAGGATAGAACCGATTTTGGAAGGGGGAAAACGGACAGACCAGACACTACAACTGAATAAGAAGAAAGAGCTAAAACAGACAGACAAATTGAAAACCGCATTTCAATATACAGTGTTGTAAATACTCAAACACTCCAATTTAATGCTAAAATGGGAAAATCCCTAAAGATTGTTAGATTGCGTCTGGACGTACAGACAGACGGACAAAAAGTATTAAAGTTGGGTATCTGAGGTCATAGCTTTCTAACAAAAAAAGAATTTTTAGGATCCGATGGATAGAACCGATTTTGGAAGGGGGGTACGGACAGACAGACAGACGGACATCGACCGCATGTCAATACCTACTTTTTCATTTTTTTAATTCTTTCGAATTTAAAAAAGAAAAGTAGGCTAAAAATCAATGAAATGAAAAATTTAAAATTCTTGAATTATTCCCCAGATATGAAGTTGTGTTAGTAAATATCAAACACACCAAAGTTATAATCTAAAAGGACACAGAAAATCACCTAAAAGGATCTGTGTTAGGATTGGCTTATAAACTTCTTGGATTGGACATATGCAGCAAGTGAAGCATATTCTGGGAATTAAAATGCGAACAGATAAGAGCGCTTTTCGCAACTAACTGACAAGCAGATGTGAAACTGTCAAAGGTGTGGACAATTTTTTTTATCATATACAATTGATATCATATACTAAGATATAAAAATTACAAAGCCATGCAAATTTCTGAAAAAAAATCCCTACTACATTGAATACAGTCTTTAAATCCGGGTACATATAATGAAGTAGGTTATCTATAAGCTTTTCACAACGAAACTGAATTAAACTAAACATTAAAATATTTAAACATGAACAAATATTTTAAAAAAAACTTCTATTTATTAGGGTTTCGCATTTTCGCAATCATAAAGAGTGAATTTTACAAAAAAAAGTTGCAAATACCCTTTTAAACTGTTTTAGTATTTTATTGCATACTAGCTTTATAAACCCGGCGTTGCACGGGTGTACCCTTAATAACGGTGATTATATTTTTGTATGTAAACATTTATTTTATACCAATTGATCCCTTCTCCGTTGGTCAGCACTCCATCGGTATGTTATAAATTCCTCCCATTCTAATATCAGCATTACTTTAAAAAAGAAACCGATTGTATGGAAACCGATTGAAGAATCGATTGTATCCAGGTCTTCTAGAAGTTAGAGGCTTTCCATAGGCCTGTTAAATTGCCAGAATAGCTGTGATATAATGGCCAGTATCTATTTGCCCTCTTAAACACGAAAATGCCCAAAAAGTGGAAAACATTCCACTCCATACTCGACCACTCGACAGGGCTGGGGAGCCCAGTCGGTAAAGGCGTTCGCCTCGCATGCGATAGGTCCCAGATTTGGGTCCGGGCATCGTCAAAATAAGTAAATAACTGCCGACCTATAAACAGCAAATGCAGCCAAAAATGTCCAGCGAATATTACCCCATGTGGTGGGAGTGCATGTTAAATATTTTCCCCCGCTGCGTAATAAGTCCAGACGCTGCGTACGATGTAAAAGTTACATTGGGTGCCTAATCAGGTGTTGGCTCGTCACATGACTGTGGTTCTAAATAAAGACGTCCGTGGCCAATATGCCTCTTGTATAGCTCTAGCTAAGTGTGACGATAATTAAATCAAACTAATCCATACGGATGGGAATAGCTACCCTACGTTAAATTTTTAACTTCGCCAAAAGCCGCCAATGCCAACATTCAATTAGCCATATCATAGCTGTACCAAATTTAGTTTCATAAACAAAGTTTTTACGCTATACGTAGAGGGAATTAACATTTCTTAGAAGTATTCATCAGATCTAGAATAGTAATAGCCGTAACTGTCCATAAGACATTGTAGCAATATCTTCACTTCTTACCATTTATAAACATCAATTAAATTAAATTCGGAAACAAAAAAAAATCAAAAGATTTCAATTCAATAAATAAAATAATGATATTCAAATAAAAATCCTACAAATTAAACTCACGTGCTCTTACGTGCTTATACTTAATTTTCGTTCACGCTGAAGCGGAACGTGATGAAATTTCTTTTAAATTGAAATAAAAAGTATTAATTCTAATCTTACAATGATATTCCTATGGAGAAATCGGTTCACGTTTTGCCTTCCTACACCCGTTTGGGTTCGAATTTCGAAAAATAGCTTCTTAAATCACGTCTACTATAAAAGGAATATTTCCCTAAAATTTGGTAGCTGTACCTTCGGGTAGTTTTGGCTGGGCGTTGATACGTGAGTCATAAAAATGAGTCAGTCAGGACTTTGCATTTTATATATATAAGATGAGGTTTTTTTTGCATTTAATGTCGCACAAGAGCTATAGACGACGGCCTCCCTTAGTTATTTTGTAGAATCACTGTCAAGCAACGACATAAGTGGTTCTTCAGTGGTTCTGACTAGCCGAGCAGTGTACCTTAAACGTACGAAATTTGGTCAAATTAAAAAAAAATTCCTTTGGGGGGGGGGGGGGGGCGATTATTTAAAAGCGCAATTCATTTTCGTCATTAATCCGCAAAAATTTTGTTTCTAGTGTAAATAGGAAAAAAAATATCACTGTTTTAGTAAGCATTGACCTGATAAGTGCTAGTTTAAATACTTAAAAAATATATATTAATTGCAAATAAAACATTAAATATGATCTGGATAATATATTAGTATGTTTATCGACGGATTAAAAGAGTTAAATGTAAGTAAAGGTTAAGAAATTATTTTCTTAAAATTACCATCTAAATTGCATTTTGTTGTTTATCTCAAAACAAGATTTTTATGATTTTATTTTATCGCAAAACACATGTTCTCCAAAACTAAGTTTTTTTTAACATATACTCAGAAAGTAAATGAAGGTTTTGGAGTTTGGTCAAAGTCATATCTTGTAATCATTTGATTTTGTGTGTATTTGAAATTGAAATACAGCTATTTTTATCAGCTGATTTTTCAACTTGATTTTTTGACTTTAAATGCATGTAAATTTTCTGTACACATATCTGAGAATGGTTCATGACCCAACACACTTATTTGTTTCTAGTTTCTAGTTTACAGAATTTAAATATCTTAAATTTTTTAGTTAAATTATGTTTTGATCATATGTCAAAGTTTTTAGGCAAAATTTTAAACCAAAATCCTTGATAAATCATAAATAAAAATTTTAACTTTCAATTTTTTGTCCATTTTACAACTTTTTAACTTATTATGATACTAGCAAATTTATACCCGTTCTTCGCACGGAATAAAAAAAAATATCAAATAGATTCCAAATATGTGCACCATATGCCCTGTTATAGGATCATAAACTTATTGTTTCCGCTCGTTATAAATTATAAAATCCCGTTTCATTGCCTTAAAATTCCAAAATAAGAAATACGCTATAAAATGCACTCATAAATGTCATCACAATTTCCTCCTAAATACATAAAACCTTTTAGCTCATTTGGCGCGTTTTGGGAAATAATTTGGCGAGAAAATAGATATAGCTACCCACACCCATTATACAGCTCTAACACAATGACTTTCAAACAACCGACCAGCTTATAAATTATTTATAAAAGAAATTGCCTATTTGGCGAATTTTAGTTAATAATTTGGCGAGTTTGGCAACGTATTTGGCGAAAATATAAAGACATAACACACTAATAGCTCTAGTGCGATGGCCTTTATTAACCATCATAGTTCAGTAATAGCTTAACTATACATTTATTGCTTAAATATGCATACATGCAGTCAACAGAAAAATCCCCCCTCCCCCACAATGAAAAAACCATCAAATAAACCCACAATAAAATCCGGGAATGAAGACTGGCGGAATTACGTCACTTGAAACAAGTCAATTATTTTTCAAATAATGAATTTAGTTTCTGAAAGTAATGGCAAAAGAAAAAAATAAACATTTTGAATTTTAAATGTTTTCGTTAAAAGTTTTATTTAATTTTTCAGCCGATGGCATCAAGAAAGAGAACAAAAATTATCGGATTTGAGTGAAAGTGGTATATTTTTTTCAGAAAATTCGAATTTTCTCTAAAAATGGAACAAATATGAAAAAACTAAGCCTCAGGTGCACACGTTGGTATTAAAAGGAATCTATCTTAAAAATTTCTGAGGGCAGTATAAGTAGGTCTTTTACGATCCGAAGACAAACACACACATGGACTCTTCCTTTTATTATTATAGATCATAAACCCGTAAGAAGTTTATTTTATCCATTAAAAAAATTAGGCCTTCAAAGGTTTACGGCTACTTTAAGTAAGAGGAATGAAACAAATGTCATACTTGGAGACTTATCTCATGTTTAACAGAAAACACATGGACTCCTCCGAGTCATTCCATGTCAAATCAAAACAACCTTACCTTACAAAATTTATTTTATCTAAATGTAGGTGTTATGAATTTTCGAAAACTATAAAAAAATCGCTTTTTGCGTTTACTTTATGAGTTAAAAAAAAAAAAAAACGTCATATTATCAGTTCTATAGAGTTTACAGAGTTTTGTAAAGTACCACACACTGGATTCGAAATTGTATGAACTTAAACATTATATTTTATTTAAGATTTATTCTTACACAATTTATTTTTCAAAGAAAAATTTGTGAGGAACACTAAACAATTTCAATAATAGTACTAGTAAAAAAATCGTTAAAAATATATGTTATAGAATAAAGTGTAATAAAGGTATCTTGCGAAAATTGGACTGGAATCATGGTGGGATTAAAAAATGTCCATCGACCAGTAGAAAACAGCCTTAAACAGTACCTTTCTGGCTCTAGATCGTCACTTGATTGTAGTTTTAAATTAGGAGCCCCGTCGCCAATAGCCCTCGTGTAAATCGACATTAATTCAATTCAACCAATTGCACCAACTATCTTCCTGTTGTTAATCACGTTTTTACCTTTCTTCTCTATGATATATGGTTACTACGTCCTTACTTCGATATTTTCCCTATTGATTTGATGAGGATTCTATCGGGCATTCAGAAAACGGAGAAATCGTAAAAGCAGAATTATTAAATTCATTTGCAGCAATAAAAAGAGTAAATCAATGTTTCAAAATTTTAAAACCACGATAGAAAAAGGGAGGTTAAAAGTTAGCCCGTAAAGTGTTTTCACGAACTTGGTAATGGCAATGATTTCAGAAATAAAATTTACGGAACGGTGATTTTTACGACAAAATTATTTTCAATTGCAACACCATTTATGACAAAGTGCACATTTGTACTATAGTAGCAAAAGGGCCTGTAATCTATGTTAAAACATTGGACACAGGTCCCCTTTCTACTAGTGGCAGAAAGAGGCAGGCAATTATAAATTAAATTTTGGGTAACCTTTCAGAGTGTTTTGTTCTAGATGCCATACTTTCAAAACAAATATTAAAAGCAACAGACGACGCCATACAGGGTTTTTAAAAAAACGGGTTTTTTTATTTTTAAAAAGCCCCAGCCCGGGTGGGTTTTATTGGGCTTTTTGGGGTTTTATTGGGATCTATTGGGGTTTTTTAAAATTCAACCTTATAATGCCACTGTTTGGTTTAAATTTTAAGTATTATTTTAAGAAGAGAACAATTTCAGTCAAGAAAAAAACTCAGTCTAAATTAATATTTTTTTTTAAATATTAAATTTAAATAAAATGAATTTAATGAAAAAAATCAATTTTCAACCTTGATTTACGCTCTTTTTTAGGATCTTAATAATATGAAATAAAGTGAGTTTGCATGCTAATTTTTTTTAATTAAAAAAAATTACTTGATTGATTACAGAGTTTTACATTGATTTAAAAATAATGACATTGAACGAGCTTTTTTGCCTTTTCAATTCCAAGTACATTCGTTAGTATTTAGTTGTTTTATTTTTATCGTTACAAATTTAACTGAAGTGAACAAACTCCCTGTATGAAGTGAGCGAAGGTGATAAGGTGTTGAATTTGAATTGTGTACTAACATCATTTTTCAGGAAAACAAAATACTTTTGTAACTGGCCTTTAAAAAAATCATAAACTCTTTACCTAGTTACTTTACTACATAGTACTTCAGCCTTCTTTACTAATACCGTAAGATGGTACCATAAATGCGTCAAAGATGTAATCAAATATTTAATTATTTTGAATGACATTTGTTTGATTTTTAAATTTTTTTAATTAAACTGGGCTGTTATTTTAGATAAAACGCTAAAAGGCCAAAATAAAACCCATCCGGTTTCTTTTTTAAACTTTGCTACAATTGCAATCCTTTTTTTTATTCTAGTAAAAGTCTATTGTATTAAGAGAAATATGTAAACTTAGACATTTTTTTATTCTGTGTTTACCTTTTAAATTAATAAAAATATTTTTCTTAAAAAAAAAAACACAAAAAATTATTCATACTTTTGAAACCCCCCCAAAAAAAACCACTTGGGCCTGGGTTTTATTGGGTTTTTTAAAGTGGGTTTTTTTTTAATAAAACCCGCCCGGGTTTTTTTGGGTTTGTGGGCGGGTCGCAAACCATGATGCTATAGGATAAATTAACTATTGAAAAACTTATCAGACTGAAAGAAATATTGATAAAAATTCCATTCATTGATTATTATCAGCGGCTTAAAAACGGAGCCAGTAATTGTGTGAGAATCAATCGATCAAAAATATAGTGAAACAAAGAAGCGATAGATTATTCAATCGACAGGCAGCTGCAACCCCGTTAAGAAAGTATTATCACAACTGCAATAAGTTTGCGGAATTATTTAATTCGTAATAATGTAACAAACACAAAACAAAAATAATATAAAACAAATAAAAAATAGCACCGGGTGATTATCGGCCAATAAAATCGCGTCTATTAGGCGAATATATAAATTTCGAACAACCCCATTTGCTAGATAAAAATGCTCATATTTTTTATGGATGGAAAGCCATATGAAAAACATTAAATGATTCATTTTCTAGTTATTTTTTAATCTGTCCACGCACGCGACTAGTTATTTATTCTTAACACCTCGGGTAAAATAATCGATTATTCCTGTACGATAACGATCTTAATAGAAAAAAGGCCAAAATATTACAATAACCAAGTTTTTTTGGAAATAAAGATCGTATTTAGTTCTTAATCATTCGACCTTTCCCCCTGTCCAGTGTAGCTAAAGCATTGATAGAATATACTTTGGAATGAGGCAATGAGCTGCCTTTAATATGCAAGCAACCACTCTGTAATAAATAATCGGCTGAATACATAACATTCCTCTTCTCGACATTACTAAGTTTGCATACTAGAAAATTTGACCGCCAGCTCTTTAGTTTTTAAAAATCTGTGTTTCAAACGCTTAAATGATTCCAGAAATTTAAAAATATAATACATGTGTATGTCTTGAGTAGTAAAATGTGTACGCTTGAACAGCTACAGAAAAAAAAATCTTGAGTATTGTTAATCAGTTATTACTCATCCAAGTTACCTCGTTTTTGGTTTTCAATTGATCAATAACATTCTGAAATGATTGGCTCAAACTAAATTAGGAGAGGGGCCCACCTTCAATTAAAAATTACTACTAACTATAAATTCCAATGACAACACTCCATTGTTATTACTTAGAAATGTTAAGCACCGCTAAAATACCCCAAATCCCAATTTTCATGATCAGATGTCTTACTTGCTGAGATATACATTCGTATCGCATAGAATGTGTCCATATGGTATGAGATATCGTTACTCTCGCGAAGCTCTTCGGATTCCGAACAATGATACTAGTAGTATACGACTGTATACTACTTGTTATTTCCACCGAGCGCTAATTTCAAATTTTGCCGTTCTGGAGGTTCAACACTCTATAGTTATGTAGTGCAGAGTCTAGACAAAAGCACATATTTAAATAAGCCAGCCTGCTTTGTAGCAATGGGTCTATGGAAAGTTATTGAATATTTTCTGCAATCAAGTGAAACGTTTAAGTGAGGACATGGGTGTGACAGAGCCTAGAAAAAGAACTCTATATAGCTCATATTGGCATGAATGCTTGAGGTAAATTTCGATGACTTCGATGTGGACTAAAATATACAGTGGCATGGGTGTAAGGAGCATTTGTACGATTACAGTGGATTCTATTTGCAATTGAGGCTAGGAATAAGATATGCTGGAACCGCTCATTCACTGTTACAAATTTGCGACTTTATGTGCCCCAACCCAAAGCTTTTAACCAAAACTCACCGACTGTAGACCCGACACGTCAAGTTGTTAATCCTTTTATCCGACTTGTACCTCCGGATGTCCTCGAACCAATCCTTGATGGCGGTCACCCCGAGCACAAACACCACGGGGATGATGGCGATCTCTTTGCCAAAAGCATTGATCTTGGGCACCCAGTTGAGCAGCACGATCCCAATGAAGTACAGATTGGCGATCCGGTGAAACTGCTCGAAGAGGTTCTTAGGCACGAACGACAGCAAGGTGTACTTTCTGGTGCGTATGCGGTTGCTGGCGTAGCCCCTGTGAGGGTGGTGCTTAGGGGGCAAGTTCTCTGGCAGGGTGGCATTATTGTGCACCACGCGCATCTGCTTCTCCGGGGGGCGCTTGCGGTTCTTCCAGAAGAAGAACCTCTGGAGCATTGAGAAGGGGCGGTGCACTTCTACGCCGGAATAGGTGAAGGACTGCTGACTGCCGTCGTCGGGCATGCTGTTGGTTTACTAGAAGATAAGGCAAGATAATTACAACCCAATAAATTGTTAAAACAAGCTCGGATCGGAAAATTAGAGATTTACATGTGACACAAAATAATAGAAGTTTCGGGTAAACTATTTCGGGTAATTGGTTGAATAAGCAATGTATTTTTAGTAACATTACCAACCTATTTATTTACTATACTACCATACATAACTTGGCAAAATAGTTTCCTTGAAGGAAAATAGAGAACTTTTCGGGTGGAGTCTCGAGCATACCAGAGATGGCTTAAGTTTTTCAATTCAATTCAATTTTGAATGCAGCATCACAACTAAATGTCAAAGATTTTTATTGACCATTACAATGCATGTATTACAAATACCGTGTAGAGGGAGTACACGTTAAATATGCTCCAAAATCCCAACGCTGCGTACGATGTCGCTCTTAACGGTTGCGTTGGGTGCCTACTCAGGTGTCGGCTCGTCACTTGACTGTGGTTCTAAATTATGACGCCCGTCGCCAATAGCCATAATGTAGCTCTAGTGTGACGATAATTTAAACTAACCTAACCCACATGATAGTCCTTAAAATGCAACCTTTACAAAGGTAATAAGTCAGCAACTTTAATAAGTCAACAACTTCAGCAAAATTTTAACGTATTATATATATTTTTAATAGCATTAGGTAATTGCAAGGAAATTTTATAAATATGAACTTACTTGTTCTATCTTGCTCTTGTGAAATTTGTTGGTATAATATAAGCACACGAAAAACTCCCAAGATGAAGTACACTTATTTTTACTCTTGAATAAGCAAACTTAAAAATAAAACGTTTAAAAAAATATTCTATTCATCCTTAGATAACACGTTTTATATATATGTGGAATTTCTTTAACTTATTAACGAATAACATGCATTCTTAAAAGCGATTCTAATACTTCCTGTTTGAGATAATCAGCGCCAAACTACAAATAAATAATAAAAAATATATATTCCCGCTCAAATGTTCCATTGGTTAATTCTTTTCTTTGATATTGCGGTATATTGTGACCTTTACAGATTTGTGAAAAGCAACTTGTAAAAAAACGACAAAACAAATGAAAAAAAAAAACGGCGCCACAAAAGACGCGCCACATCAGAGAATTCGCGCATTTTTTTTTAATTCCCCTCCTCGGAGAGGTAGACATTTTGGTTTTACGTAGATTTCGAAAATGCGAAGTGGATTTTATTTGGATATGGATTATATGGATTTTCCTTATGGATTTTTTTTTGCAATTGAGAATATTTTTTATTAGACTTTTTTAAGAACGATTATAATTGTTTATGGGTAATGAAATTCATAATATTGGTCTTGTCTTGTTAGAGCCACCGTTCGTCATCGGTAGTTTGCTTTAAAAAAAATTAGTTTAGTTTTGAATGTTCGTCGCCCAAGAGCTACACGAAGACTATTGGCGACGGGCGTCATAATTTAAAACCACAGTCAGGTGACGAGCCGACACCTGAGTAGGCACGGCACCCAACGTAACCGTTAAGGGCAACATCGTACGCAGCGTCAGGACTTTGGAGCATATTTAACGTGCACTCGCTCTAAACGGGTTGCTTTTTGGTCAAAACATATATTATTTTAGGGCACTTTGTAATTTTTTTTTTTTATTGTTGACAAAATTTTAAATTGACTACATTAATTTGTGTCTGGCGCGTAACAACAGCCCCCGGATGAACGATGTTATTCATATAATTTAACTAAACTTACGAAGTCGTACAGGCGAATCGCCGATGTGGAATTATTTAAAAATTGTATGCATTTATGTCGTTAAATATAAAAAAATAGCAAATAATTATTATAAAACATGTTTTAAATATAAAACAGCAATTAAAATGTAATGAAAACAAAACTAAACAGCCATTCTTAGATTTATATTAAGCATTCAGACGAAACAGTAAAAAGAGATTAAAAAAAAGCGTATTTCCCTACAAACATACTCAAATCATACTTTCAGATACCTTACAGTAGAAATTACGATAGAAAAAGGCGCGAAATAAAAACCCTGAAATTAAAACGGTGAAAAAATGTACGTCATCCAAACATAAAACGTGTTATTGATATAAAAATAAATCCGGGGGGAGGGGGCAGTTTTTGCGTAATATTTGCGTTTATCATTGAGTAATATCGTGACCCCTACTAATTTTTTGAAAGCACAATATTAAAGCAACTCTTGAAAAACGAAAAAAAAAAAAAAAATTGGCGACACGACATGAGCGACGCATATCATTTTATCAGAATTTGTGTTTTTTTCTAATTCCTCCTCCCCCCCCCCCCCCACATTATTAGAGTTTCATTAGAAATATTTTGACACAGATTTAGTAAATGCTAAGTGGTGTTTCCCTATGGAATTTCTTTTTCACTTTGGAATATTTTTATTGTTCACAAAAATAAAATTTGACTATAATACGGGTTCTGGGGGGGGGGGGGGGGGGGACCCTACCCCCCCCCCCCCCCCCCCCCCGTGGTTGCGCGCCTGCTCATATCAAAATATTGTGTCCCAACTACCTAGCAACATACTGCAGGGGCATAGCCAAAATTTTTGGGGAGAATAGAATTTTTCTAAAATTAAAGTTTGTAAGATTTTACATAGAATACTGGTATATTAGGAAAATTGTAACGCTTCTGGGAGGCAGGGTTGTTATGATTTTACCCGACCTGAAAAAAAAAACAAGAACCCAAGTGGGTTGAATTTTTCATGAACAAAAACGGGTTTTTAACAACCCTATTGGGAGGAGAAATTTCTATATCCCCTTTTCATCTGGCTGTGATCTTTCCCTATATTTAATTTAGATGACTTTTCAATTGTATTTTATTGACTTTTCAATTGTATTATTCAATTTATTAAGTTAAGTGACAATTAGATTATCATTAAACAAGGTGCAGAATATCTTTGTAAACTGCATAATATATTTAGTACATGGATGGAAGTAGTGTAATAGTGCTATCCTATATAACAGTGGTTCTCAACCTTTTAAAAGCTACCTCCCCTTAAGGATTGAAAATAATTTCCCCGCCCCCGTTGTGAAAATCTTGTAATTTTCTAAGGTATATGTCTGAAGATTACTGAATTATAAAAGGCTAAACTTTTGAGCAATTTTTTCACAGCAAATTAGTTTGAGAATAATAACATCACTTTTTTTTTTTAATTAAAATTGCATGCAAAAAAATGCTTTAAATGCGCTTTTAAAAATACGACCTTGATCGCCAATAGCCCTTGTGTAGCTCCAGTGCGACGATATTTCAACCGCCCAAAACATACCTACCGCCCTCTACTAGCCTCCAACAGCCCCCCTGGGGGGCGGTAGCGGCCCCGTTGAGAACCACTGCTATATAAGATACATGCTTTGCTTAGTATCCCATTATCCTTTGAGTCCTGTCGAATGTGACAATAAGGTTTTTAAAAATATCAGAAAGATACAAAAGGTAGCCGTCATAGAAGTTTTTGCGTTCTAAAGTTATTGCTGAAAATAAAAACAGCTATGACTTCAAATTTGGTACACAAGTTTCGTGTACTTTTCAGACATCATAATACAGCTTTCCACAAAGTGTGCAGGTACAAAGCGTAACTGCTATTGAAATTTTAGGTTTTGCAGCTATTGCTAAAAAACAAAAAAACTTATTGTTGTAAAATCTTTAACCAAATTCTATCATATCAAATATCCATCATTGAGTGGTAATTGAGTCATGTGGTGTTTCACACCTCTAGTTTGCTACTGTTTGAGATAGTTAGAAACCAGAATTTATTTCTGGGAAGTGAGGTAGTACAAAGCAAAGTGCACAATCTTGAAAAGAAATCAGTTTTGAAAGCAATAATTTTAATCTTAGTTAATTAATGACATTTATAAAAAAAATTAACGTGACAATCATTATTTAGTATGTAATACTAATTCAGTGAACAATCAGTCTAAAATTATCTTTTTGGCCTTTTTGTACAGTTTATGTAAATATTTTGTAAAAGTGTCCACATATTTTTATATGTGGACATAATAAGCCAAAATAATCTTTTTTCTGTAACAACAAAATATTTTTTTTGGATTGGAGAATGATTAGAAGAAATGTTTTTAGCCAAGAAACAGATAAATAGGGCAGGAGTAACATAACAAGAACTTTTTTATTGGAAAATAAATGTCCTTTAAAAAGCAGCAAATTTGCAGATTAATGGCATTTATATCACACTAGGTTTTACCGAGTATGTTTTTAGTACAGCTCTAAAATATACTGCTTGCAAATTTTAAAAGTTCTGATTTGAAACATAATAGTGAAAACATTCAAGTATGGTAACCCATTCTTTTATAATCTTGCATTTATTTTAATTTGCTATTGATTGCAACCCTAAAGGTAAAAGCCGCCAACAAAACATCCAGAATAAATCAATGCATGTGTCTGACAGTGTGAGAGTGTTAAATGTTTATAAATAATCTGGCATCTGTTTAATAAAAGTGTGTAGTAATAGAGTGCAAAGTGACATCTTATTAGTTTTAGGTGGCAAGCATTAATAAAAAACCATGGTGAAATTTAGGTATGATACCTAGTCAACTTTATTCACCCTTTAAATGTCTTTTCCTTTTTTTAAAATAAAAATAAACTATAAACTTTGTTTATTTCTGATTTCACATTAAAATCCTTAAACAATGGGCTTTAGTTAGAATTTATTTAAACCGTGCAATGTTATCTTCAGAAAATTAATAAAAACTAAACTGAAAAAGTTTTTTAAAAAATTGTAAATACAAATATTTTAAATAAGTGTGTCCTCAAAACTATTTTTAAGTTGACTGATAAAAACTTGCGTTCTTTCAATACTGCATTAAAAATATATATATAACTATAGGTAATACCTTTATCCTGAGCAAAACAAAGTATTCCATATTTTTCTCTTAAAGGATCGCTGATCCCGACCGAAGATCCTTCAATAATTAACCACGTCGTCGGCTGTAAATAAACAATCGCCTTCCATATGACGAGTAGAGGAGTATCTAAATTTTTCCGCGAAATGGGGAATCGCCGTATTGTTTACTCATCTCATCTGGTGAAATCTAGCGCGAGAAATAAGAAATCGAAAAGAACAACTCAATTGGGGAAGACATGTGTTGTGTTTGGAATTTAGTCCAATGAAAACATTGAATTGAAGTACCGAGGCGTGTCTATTTATATAGTTAACCAATAAAACGCAGCAAAACTAGAATTAAAGTGTCAGTGTTTTACTTTACAAGTTTGTTTTAAAAAAAGTTATAAAATTATTTAAACAAACTTTTTTTACAGTTTTAGTTTTCTGCTTTTAAATATTTTTTACTTTTCTGTACATTTTTAAGAATGTTTTCATTTGTACCTATGGTATGTCTGCATTGCGACAATTTATGTAATTAAAAGATTTTTCTGACGTCACGTGCCACATTTTGTAACGCAGGCGTAAACGGAAACCTTGCATGCCTTTCAACTTGCTGCATCTTGTTCTCTTGCGCTAAGGTAACCGGAGAGAGAAAAACCGAATTTATCATTTGTCATTTATCAAGTAACTAAATAGGAAGCCAAAAAGGCTATTAAAAATTCTTCTTTCACCAGGTAACTCTGAAATTTTTTTTTTTAAAAAAATCAACTTTTACTATTTAAAGCTATATTAACTTCTAGTAACTAGTACGGTTGCTATTTCACAAAAAAACAAGAAAAAATTGTTGAAGTAGAAGATTGTACGAAAAGTTTCTTTTCTATGTAGAATATTATTTTTTAGGTTTATTCTAACACTCTAACACAGGGTTTAATGTTTTAAATGTGTGTAATTTTTTTTACGTAAAAAGAAAACATATCATAAATTTTAGATTGTGTTTCATAACTTTTTGCATATAATAATTAGTAGGATATTTAAAAACTTTTAGTATTAAAAGCATTTATTATAAAAGATTAAAAGGGCTCGTGTTTATCCGAAAAGGCAGACGCAGGGACACTTTTTCGAAATCAAAACACTGAATTTAATTTTACTAAATTAGTTTTTTTTTTACATTTTAAATCAGTACGAGGCCATGTGCGAACTTACAATTAAAAACTTTTTAAAATGTGCATTATATAACTAGGAATTCACATGTTAAATGGTCTTGCTTCAACACTTTGCCACAAAAAACAAAACAATCAATGGCATATCGCAGTTCGGATCGCGTGACCTTTTTTTTTAACCAATGAGCTGTATCGACATTTTGTCAAAGAAACCAAACAACCAATGAAATCGCAGTTTAGGGAGCGTGACGTCACAGGAAACATTACCATTGAAGTTTAAATAATTTAATCTAATAAGATTTTTTTGTATAAATAAAATGGTTTGACTAATTAAAATCAAGCGATGGAATGATATCGTCAATTCCATTCTGCGTGTCTAGCACAACACCCACATGGGTGCAATATCCAACGCATGCGTTGAAAAAACCTACTGTTTGGCTGAAAAACCGGCCGCTATTGCATAGTATGGCGAAAGTGTTGCGAATTTCCAAACTGGTATAATCTGGACACACCATCAAAAAACACTACTACTTCAATCAATAGATCACCACAACACAAAAAAAAACCAAAACATCATCATTTTGTAACATTTGTACACAACACAACAAGACATGTGCTGTTGGAAAGCAAGTTTTATGAATTTATACGGATTTTATTGTAGATATTACTTGTTTTGAACACTAACAAACGGATCTAAACATGAGCAAAAGAATGAGAGGCAAATCAGCCCAAGCTGGATCCGATCGGGGTAGACTGACAAACAAGTGTAATATTGGATCGGAAGTATTCAGGAATTCTTCCGCAGTATGTGATGACACAGATCCTCATCAGTCTTTGAAATACTTGATTGAAATATTCAGTAGTAAAATCGAAGAGGATGTTATATCAATGATCTTTTCGGAGTGTGCTTTTGATGGTAAGATCAAGTTAAGAATAGGTGTCTAACTAAACCGAGTTGAAATCGTCTAGTACAAAAACATTAATGTGTTTGCAAAGAATATTTTTTGTCATCTCATGAAACTTTTGTTGTAAAACTTAAATATAAATTATTAATCAACATTTGTGCTATCGTTAATAACAGTTACCTTACCAGCACTTTTGTAGAGTTGTAGTGCGATGTTAACTAAACCAAACTAATCAGTAATTCAATATCAGGTGTATTAGCATATCAATGCTTACAGTTTTTACACGCAAAAAAAAGGAGGCTCACAAGGCTGAATGATTCTTGTTGCTCAGTATTTATCAAAAGTATTTAAATAACAGTAATAAATAGAATTTTATAGAAAAAATTACAAATCAAATTTATCCCCCCCCCCCCCCTTGGGGACATACATAAATTACATCACGCAAAATGTTGACTTTTTTTTACCTTTCCCACGTTTGATTGAACCCCTCCCCCTAAAATTACATCACATTGTCCCCCCACCCCTTTCAAAGAAAAAGTTAATTTTAATATTTTTGATTGTTTTTGAAATTTGAAAAAAAAAATGCATATTTATATATTTTTTTTAAAAATTAACTCGGAAAGAAAAAAAAGGTCAAATTTATCTTGGTTAAATAATTTATTCATTTGAATAGACCGACATTGTATTTACATTTCCGTTGTGTAAGGACTAACTAGCTATTCGCTAATGTCTTCTAAATAAGGCGCCTGAATGTAATCGAATCTGTTTAGTTCTGGGTCTTTTGGTATTTGTCTAGGTAGCTGCGAGTCCTTCAATTGGTCAATATAGTGTAGCAATTTAGCATGTTATGAAGTACTGTTACCAAAAGGTCTGTAAAATATAGATGACAACGTTGTGGCATATAATAATCTCCCCATCCTCTTTCTAACGTGTTTTTTATGATAAAAAAAGATTTCAAATTTTTTTTATCAAATACTTCATTTTATGTAAAACAGATTTTCCTTGAAATTTTCCGATTCGTTACGCCACTCAAGCGCCCTCCTCCCCTCCATGTTATGATCCGTCACGGTGCATACCCCTCCCTTCCCCCTCTGAGCGTGACATACTTTATGTGCGTCTGCTTGTGCTTCATTCAGTAAACGTGAAATATAGATAAGTTAATGCTGTAGAAGGATAGTTATATGCATAATACATAGTGGGAAAAGTGGTGTATAACATAAATGTACTGTAATATTGATCGAGTTAAAATTAATAAAATATTCACAATTTGGAGATCTAGCAAATGAAGAAAATCTTGAATTGATTGGTATCACAGTTGAGACTAGTTAGAAGATCATTTATTTTTTTTATAATCAAATGCAATGAAAAATATAACCAACAGATGATACCTCTGAAAAATGATCAGATCTTTTTGCTGATACGCTACTTCTCTGTGCATTGTATGATATTATGCATTTTGCAAAAGATTGTCATGTAACTTTCTGGTGTAATTGTTAATAGTTATCCTAATTCAAAGAATATGTTTTAAATACTTCCTATTTTATTTCATTTATAAATGTTTTCCCCTCTTTCCTTTTTTATAGTGGATCAGTCTCTGGAAACATTGATGTCTTTGACAAGTGATGACCATGGCCAGCCACCTATTTCTAATGTAGATCAAAAGCTTGAGCAGTCAGACAACTGTACAAATTTCCAACAACTGTCCAATCAAACTGCCGAGGAGGTTTCAGTTCTTAACAATGATACCAGTATATTTCATGACGATGACAAACCTAATAATTATGTTGAAGAAAGTAGTTCATCAACTTATCTAAATGACCTTTCATTTTCTTCTTCTGACCAATCTTTGTTATCCGTTAGATCATCTAAAAATGAACCTAACACTGTTAATAGTTATTCAAGTCTACTGTACAGTAGCTTGTTCTCACCCTCCAATCTTGCAGCAGGTGCCATTCCAAATTCAAACAACAACAATAATAATAAGTTTTCTCATGGAATTCAGTTTGACAAAACCGTTCCTGAGCAGAGTCCACAGCTTCTGTACAACAATTGCTGGTCCAACTCTCAACTTGATGGGACAACTCTTAAGCACAATGATGCTGTTAATCATCCTACAGGCAGTGGTCAGTCCAAAAAAGCTAACCGGAAACCTACCCTTGAAGATTTAAAATGGAAGGAAGATGCAAATCGATTGAGGTATGCTAAAGACTTAATCGAAAGTGGCTTTTCGGTTTTGGTTTTACTTAGGGGCTTGCCTGGTAGTGGAAAAAGTACTCTAGCACAAACTCTAAAGTCTGCTGGCGTTGTGTTGAGCACTGATGACTTCTTTGGGCAGAATGGAGAGTACAATTTTGATCCCATGTACTTGCAAGAAGCCCATGAGTGGAATAAAAAACGTGCTACAACTGCTTTATCTCAAAATGTTTCTCCCGTTATAATTGACAACACAAATACAGAATCCTGGGAAATGGCTCCTTATGTTCAGATGGGGAAAAAATTTAATTACACTATTGTAATACTGGAACCACTTACAGATTGGAAATTTAAGCCTTCTGAACTAATGCGTAGGAATCACCATGGTGTGAGAAAAGAAGCTATAGTAAGGATGTTAGACAGATATCAACACAACATCACCGTTGAAAGTTTTGCTGAAAATGTAGATATACCAATGCCTAAGCCAAATAAAATGCTAGGTGCTGATATTTCTTTACCTAACAACTTGCATATCACTCACAGTACAAATTCCATTAAAGAAGAAGTCAAAACAAATAAGCTAGTCTCACTAGAAGCAGTAGTGCACCAAGAAGAAATGCCAAATGATTCTCTCTTAGATGATGACTATGCAAGGGGAAGTGAGACAACTAATCCAAAAATGCTTCTTAGAGCAAATTCCTTGTCTTTAGACAATAAAAATATATTACTGTTCACGAAGTGTCCTAAATGTACGGAAAAGGCTGATGCCTTAGAAAACATAGCTCTTACTACTAAAACTAAGACTTTTGAAAGTCTGGAGGAGATCAAGTCTTTTGTGCAAGAAGATAGTGATGATACATTAAGTCTCTGCAACGACTGCATTCTCTTGCAAGCTTCTGTCAATGAAGATTCTTCTTGGGAAGAAGTGACAGAGCATGACAATGACTTCCTCTGGACAGCTCCTGTACAAGACCATGGCAGCAACTCATCCTCTCTTAGTAGCATACAGTTGCAGAATGACTTCGCATCGCCGGAAGCTGCAGATAATAGAAATATGGATGTTTTTGAAGAAGGCCTATCTCAGAATGAACAGCTACCAAACCATGATGAAGTATTCGAAAAAGCAAACAATGCTTCTGTTTTAAATAATCCTCTGGATTTAATACAAGCTAAACCTTCAAATATTTTTAGTTACGATAGTAACAATGAAGCTGGAATTGCAACAAAAAATCATTTATCAGAAAATACATTTTCGGAAAAAGCTACAAATCTCTCATGTCAAGACATGAACAGTGAAACAGCAGTAGCAGATTATAAACTAGAGAAAAACTGTCAAGTCATGAATACAAAAACTGTTAATGATGGAACTCCTTTTGACCTTCAGTCATTAAAAGACGACAATTATGAACATAAACAAGAAAACAATCAGCTTTATCAAAATTTGAAAATATCCCGACCAAAATTTGACAGTAGCATTTCTACAAAATATGAAGGCTCTCACAAAAACAATCTTGCTTCTGAAAACGACAACCAGTCAAAACCCTCCCCAATGAGACTATCTTCCCAAAGTTTTGATGAAGTTTTTGTTTTGCGGGAGAGCAAGACAAAAGAAATAGAAAAGAACATTGGAACAAATCTCTTAAGATCGAAATTCAATTCAGTCCCAATTTTAGAAGACATTGATAACAACTCTGTTGAAAATGGTGCAACTTCAGCATTGAATTCTAGTTCAGAGACTGGAAGCAAAGATAAGAATTGTAAAATAAATGTGAAGTCCTGTTCCGATAGCTCTGATACTCGTTTATGGATAAGAGATGACGTAGAAGGAGGTTCTTGGAGTAATATTGAATCACAAGGTTGCCCCAATAAAGCTAAAGCCAATGCACCAATAAGAGATAAAGATTCCAATCATAATCTAATCAGTAATAGTACTGCTTCATTTACTGATCCAAAACCACAAAGAACTAATTTAAAAACAACTTTAAGTTCATCAAAAAATTTCAAAGAGAATAACAGTTCCCAAAAGTTTCTAACTCTGATTAACGACTGCAGTGAAAAACATGCTGCTTCAGATTGGGATGGCACAGTCGAAAATGAACCTTTAAATAAAAATAATGAAGCTATATGTGATAAATCTTTTCACTCCCCCAAACCGCCAAGAAATGTACTAAAATCAAATAAATTTAATAACTTAACAAACTCTTCAATAGATAATTTTGTTGCCAAAAGTGATGAGTTGGGAGATTTAAATGACAGTCCAAATACATCCCAAAATTGTCAACGATCCCAAAAGAAGAGGTCCCCTTTGCTAAAACATGTTGAAAAATACCTTAATAATGATTGGACTTTCCCACAATTTGTACCAAATAATACTAGTAGTATACCCATCCCTGAAAAACTGCCTGTATCTAACTACACAACTGAGACTCAAACAGAACCTTTGGACTTTGTACAGATTAATAAACTGGAAACCTGCAACTATGAGTGTAATTTTCGTATCATAACTCCTTCGCCAAATATCTATGAACATTTGGAAAATAGTTCTCTCCCAAATGCGGAGCCTGATGTTATTCCAGTGATAGCAAGATTTGAAAAGAGTACGTGTACAGATGATTTGGTTCTTGACACTGAAGTTTCTAAAAAGATGGACACTCTTCATGAATGTTTTCCAGATATCTCTGAGGATGACCTGAAGCATCTTTTAGAATTGTGTCATGAAGATGAAGCTTGGATGATTAATTTACTACTGGACTCAGGTTATAAGTACAATAATCCAAATGCCCAAGAGATGGTAAAAAATTCATTTTCGAAAGATACCCAAAGCTCAAAGTTAGAAGAAGAAAATGAAACAGTGCCACATGTAAGTTTGGATACTGTAAATAAGCCTGGAGAACTATTTAAAAGTGAAGATGCTAAAACTGTCTGTATTGTTCCTGAAAATTGTTCTTCCACCTGCGAAGCATCCTCTGAAAGTAAAACAGACTCTGAAAATACAAACAGTTTTCAAAATTCAAGACCACTTGAGAAAATGCAATTAGTTTTGGACTCAGAATTTGCCTTGCAATTGGAAGAACTTTTTGGTCAAAAAGCGGACATTGCTGCTTGTAAGTTGAAAAGTTTTTGTTTGTAATAGTATATTTGTATTGTTTAAATTGAAATGATGTCTTAAGATTTTAAAACTTAAAAAATAATTTATTAACATTCCAATATAACTGTTAACTTATTATTTGCAAATACTGTTTCAAAATCTTTTCAATAATCACTTTCTTATTTTTTAAAACTTTGATGCATACAATTTTTGAGAACATTTTAAACCTAAAATTGTTTCACTTTCAGTGCCATCATCACCAGCTGAAAGAACAATTGAAATCGACTTGGAATTTGCAAAGCTTCTTTATGAGAAATGGAAGAACCCTACTAAATCTAAAACATTACTCAATACCATTGAAGGTTTGTGGTCATGTTTTAATATATTTTTGTTTATTAATATAACTACTGAAAACCTGTTTGTATATAGCAGTTCATTTAAGACTGTTTTTTACACTATAAACTTATTTAGTATATAAAATAAAGTTTCATTTTTTTTAAATTCTTAGGAACTGATAGTAAGTCTAAGAAAAATAAAAATAAATCCCAAGTTAAACACACTCCTCCTAAAAACATGAAAGTTATGCAGCTTACTCCGAAGGAGTCCATGTCTTTTTCTGAGATTATGGATATGGAATATGCTCTACAGGTTCATAAAAATCAAAAGGTAATATAGTTTTTTAATGCATTAGAAGTTAAAAGCATTTTTTTGTTTAATGGGTAAAAACAAGTAGTTTTGTAACTGAAACCGTTACAAGAAACCGCTTCCACATGAAATTCATGCGTCGAAAAAAAGCGCCAAACACAGTATTTAGTTATTTCTATATTAAACTTTTGAACGTCAAAATTAAACAAATTATTTTTCTTTCAAATTTTTTATCAACAACTATTCCTTATTATTTGAAAAATTTATTTGATTTTCGAAAAATAAAAATGTAGTATTGCATACAACATTGTAACTATCTATCACCTTTTAAAGAAACCTAAACAAATGGATTTTTAAATACCACTTACGAAACAAAAAAACAGAAAAAAACCTTAACCAAAAGTAATAATTTCTATTAAGAAATCACTATTCATTAATAAATCAAAATGATTGAATTTAAATTGAAAATTATGTTTGCTCTTTAAAATAAATATATAGAACTCCTTGTGCCTCTTTCTAAACAGATAATTGCAAACCACAAGATATTCTCATTGTAATATATGTTATGACGTGATATGTTACAAAATGACTTATGTCACAAAAATATATTTCCTGTGATTGTTAGTTGGCAATTGTGATTTAATTCCATTAACAAATTAACTTTGTTTATGCTTTTTAAATGGGTAATAAATTTTGATGTTTTCTTAATAATTGAAGTGCTTGAATTCTGAATATTTTTCTGAGATTTCAACTACTTCTCGATTGTGCAACTCTCGATTGTGTGATTGTAGTTAAAAACAGTTTTCAAATTATTTTTTAATAATCAAAATTATTTTGTGTTTTTCTTATTATTTCAATGTTTGATTTCACTATAGTCCTATATTCCTATTGAATGCTCTTATGAATGCTCTTATCTAGATATCTCTGTGTATTTTACACATCGAATGTTCAAATTAAAGATATCAATATTTAAAATATCATTGCTATTACCTATATTTTGTTTTATGTGTCTGGAGTGCCTACTATTATCAGTGTTAGTCATGAGTCTATTTTTGTATTTAGCTGAATACTGATGAAGATTTTGCAACAAAATTGAAGCGCATTGAGCTTTACAACATGTTCCCAGGGGCTGATACTATTGCCTTGGATGAAATATTTGAAGCTAATGAGTATGGTTTATAATACATATTGCAAAAGATAATCCATTTCTTTTGTCCAAAGAATTGTCATAAAAATCTTAATTTAACTGTTAAACTTTTTTTTCTAATTGCTTTAAATTTTGTAAATAAAAGTTCTTTAGAATTATTGAATGGTAAACTTAAATTTCTTTATAATAAATAATATTGTAAAGTGCATTAAAAATTTTTAAAATATGTGTAAAATTTTTTAAGAATTTTTACTTAATAGTAGAAGTTTATAGAAGGAGTTAATTTTTTAATTCTTCTGTCAAGCAAAACAAATTTTTTACAAAAGGTTCATGAAACTCAATGAAATGTTTCAATTAAACTGAATGTGATCGAACTTAAAAGGTCATTGTTTACGATTTTTGTGAACCAGTTTTTGTTCAATGAAACATCTAATTTAAAAAAAAAAATCTCTTAAATGAACTTGTTTTTGCAGCTTGATCAATTCTATTCTAAAGGTTAATGTACCTGAAATTGAAGTCAAAAAGCTTTTTGCTTTGTTTTTGTTTTAGATATTTTATCCAAACTATTTTTTTTTATTTAGAATAAGTATCTAATGTTTCTATGGTAATGTGATAGTCACAATGAGTTTCAAATAAAAACTTACCATTCTTTCCCCTTTAGCTATTCTTTGAAAAACAGTGTATTAGCTATTGGAGAAGATTTTGGTGAACCTAATACTGATAAAACTGAACAACCAGAGTTGCCAATAGTAGAAACTAATGATAATTGTGATAAGTTAAAAGTTTTACAGGAATTTGTAAGTACTTTCCACGTTCTTAGTTTTCATTACTAGTTTTCCCTAGTAAATACATTTTTCTGATAATACTTAGTTTTCCTACCCAGGATTATTTAAATATTAAGACTTAATTAAATATTTGTTTGAACATAAATATTCATCACTTATTAGTAAATTTCCATAAACTAAAATTTTTTGTGTCTTTTGCCTGTGGCAGGGCTCATTAAACCTATTGTTGATGAGTTTCATACCTTTTTTTGAGTATCCTTCACAATGTGCCTATCTAGAGCTACACGAGGCTATTGGCGACGGCTTCGTATTTTAGAACCACAGTCAAGTGACGAGCCGACCCTGAGTAGGCACCCAACCAACCGTTAAGGCGACATCGTACGCAGGTTAGGACTTTGAAGGATATTTAACGTGCACCCTCCACACGGTATTATTCGTCGGACATTTTGCTCACGCATTTATAGTCGGCAGTTATTTAACGTGCCCGGACCCGAACTGGACTTCCGCATGCTAGGCATGCTACGACTGCTCCCAGCCCTAGTTATGTTGGTATTCGCTCAAGTATCAGCCTGTCTATGATTCAAAATTATAAACCCAATTGTCAGTAAACTTGTGAGAACTCTAACGGAACCATTACAATACGAAATTTCTTTTGGTTATACTTCTTCTGATTGCAATGCAAGTTTTTAAAACACTTTCTTCTCCTCATGTTGTTTTCTAGGAAACAATGTGAGTGTCGTTATTGTAAACCTACTTTGCTGAAGGAACCACACAAGGGGGTAGGGAAAGTAAAAGAAGCTTGTGTTATGACCGGAAAGAGTATAATTGATTGCATTAGAAGAAATTGAAACCAGAAGATAAACAATAAATCGTCACTTAAGTTCCCACATGTGCTATCTCATTTTCTCAACTTTTCAGGAGAGCCGAAAAACGTGTTTGTTCATATATCACCGGTTGTTCGGACTTTCTTGTTACATAATATTGGTCTACATATATTATAATACGACCGATATTATGTAACAAGAAAGTCCGAACAGCCAGTGTTAAATGAACAAACACGTTTTTCGGCTCTCCTGAAAAGTTGAGAAAATGAGATAGCACATGTGGGAACTTAAGTGACGAAATGTACTGTTAATCCAATCAGATTGAACATTTAAAGCTTGAAGAATTTGAAGTAGTGTATCGATGGTAAAAAATATCAAATATGCAAGCCTTGTTATGTATTGCAAGTTCTCTTTGTTGGACTGCTTGCCAGTATCTGGACTTTAATTTTAGAATCTAGTTATCCACCTTAAGTGATATGACCCGGGGGATTTTTTTTATTGAATTATTGATTAATATTCATGTGGAACTGTTTTGGAAATTTTCAAAATGTTCAGTCAAATAAAATTAAAGTTGGACGATTTCCTAATGTCCCATTTATGAAACATTGGACAGGATGCCTATCTGCAATTTTCCACATGTTTTATATGTCATTTATGTTTCAGGAAAATAACGATTGGAGTGATTGGGTGTTTAAAGAATGCAATTTGGATTCTGAAACCGATTCATCTTCCTCATCCACAATCTCTCCAGAAGCATTAGAGCTTCGTAAGGAGGCCGCCGAGCACTGCGTCCTTCGGCAAAAGTTCATCCAGAAAGCTCAAGAGGCCCACAGTCGAGGAATGAGGGATGCTGGTGCCTTTTATGCACAAAAGGTAC
The DNA here is from genome assembly GCA_019343175.1 of Oedothorax gibbosus. NCBI lineage: Eukaryota > Metazoa > Arthropoda > Arachnida > Araneae > Linyphiidae > Oedothorax > Oedothorax gibbosus. The sequence goes on from CM033272.1 coordinate 29,973,997, forward strand.
GTTTAATTAAATTTGATGATAAAAAACTTTAAGTAATGTAGTTAGTGGCACTATGGGTTGAGACATGCCACAGAGAATAACCTCTCAAGCAGAGATTGGTAAGTTATTTTTTTAAAGTATCTGTTACAGTTAGTTACTCAATTAAAAAAGTAACTGTTACAGTTACTTAATGTGAAAAGTAACGCGTTACAGTTACTTAATACGAAAAGTAACGATTCACAGTTACTTTTTGGAATTTCAAGTTATAAGAAAAATTGAAATTTAGCCATCTTACCAATTTTCAAAGAGAACCATGATTAATGAAACGTAAGCACAAACAAAATACTGAAGTTATAATTAATAAATATTTTTTTGTTTAATTTTAATCCTTGACGCTAATAATCAGCCGTCAACAGGTTCATTATGAAACTCTCGGGCGGGTACTGACAGAAATAGGTGTGAAAGCTCAATAGCTCAACTGTTACAAGTAAAAAGGTAACTGTTACAAGTAAAAGCATTACAAGTAATGCGTTACTCCGATCCCTGCTCTCAAGCTTTATCTTAGGAACTCTATAAATAAATTGTGCTACAAAAAAAAAATCCTGCCATTATATAGCGCCTGATATATTGGAATGATCCACATCAAATCAAATATGGTCCAAAGTTCTTATCCCACTTACAATGTTGCTATAAGGATTGGGTGTCGCCCTTGTCGCTTGACAGGGGTAAAAATTATGATACCTGCTCCTGTTAGTTACCTACGGCTCTAGTGGGAGGTAAATTCAACCAAGCCAAACAATGTAGTTATGTTGCAGTTTATGTTGAACCAGACTATTCCCTTTTTCAAAGGGCTGCAGTTTTTATGATGCTATGTATGAGTGAGACTATATATTATTATGGAATTTAAGAAAAGTAAAAAATGTATCTGAAAACAATTCTTACCAATATGTCAGACATAATCTATGACTGAAAATAATAGTACAAGGTAGTTAAACTAAAGAAATTAAGTTTAGCTATTCAAACTACTTCTCTACTTTCCTAAAACATAAGAAATTGATGAAATTTTTTATTCTTGGTTATTTTTAGAATGTGTTTCTTTATAGGGACGTGAACATGCAGTGAAATTTAAAGAAGCAAACAAAGCAGCTTGTGATCTAATTGTACAGCAAAGGTATCAAGTTTTATACTATTTAATACAATGTTAAGACAGCTGTGATTCTGTGGTGAACTAATTTTTAATCCTTAGAACTTGTTCTTGAGGGAAATGGTTAACGATTGCATGAACACTTTTTTTTTATAGATATTTAAATGTATTAAATTTGATAATTTATCAAATATTTTAATTTTAATATACTTTAATGAAATGATTTTAAATATTATTTAATTGGGGGGGCTAACTAACCCATTCTATATAATGTCCTATACTTAATTCATAAATAAATTTGAAAAATATCTTTGATGTTAATATGGCATTTTTATAATTGATAATAATATCAGTGAATGAATAAATCTTAAGTGCTTACTTTTTTTAAAACTTATAATATATTTAAAAAAGTAGGTTTGTTACAAAATCTGTCACTTAAACCACTTCCACACAACATTTGTGCTCAACAGGAAACTATTTATACACCACAAAAAGAAATTCGCCAAACAGGGCCTTTAGCTAGTTGTAATTCAAACTTTTAAACACCAAAATTAACTATTTTCATTAATCTTCTTTCTCAGAATTAATAATTAGACTTTATTGTTTGCAAAATTTGTTTGAAGTTCGAGGATAAAGATGTAATTTTTTTAATAAACATCTTTTAGTCGCCACAATTTCCCATTTACATTTCTTTCGAAAATTCAGTTATTATTTATCGTTTGTTAAATTAATTTACAGTTCGGAAAATATATAATTAGTAAAATTGATGCTTTAAAAATAAAAGCGAAACTTTGCACATTTTTTATGAAAAGTTAGAATTCTCTATGCATCTTTCTTCATACATATATAATGAACCATCAAAAGAACTCTAGTGATATTACAACAATCCAAACTGAATTAGATCACATAAATAAATGTGATATATCGTACAAATCTTTAACTTTATGTGATATATCGTACAAATCTTTATAAAGTTATAATATTAACCACACAAATCTCTATAATATTCTAATAATCAGTTCTTTCCTAATAACTCTCAGTTAAAGTCTTGCCGATCCATTGAACAGTTCCCACGTTTTAAAAGGCGTCAATACATTCTTTCCCACAGAAATCGCAGCAGACTTGTTTTGACTTCTGATCCACTCTTCTCACAACCATTAAAAATAGTCACTTTTTAATTAGACTTCAAGATGTAAGGTTGTGTGTGCTTTTGCTGGGCCGAGCTACGGCTCCGACTCTGTCTTGTAAACACTTTAAATGATTTCTTTATAATAAAAGATCTTGGACGTCCAAACTACCTTCATTTCTGTAGTTAACTAAATCATAATTATGCTCTCCTGTGTAGTAGATGTTATTCTACTACATTTATAAAGATTTGTACGATATATCACATAAATATTATTTCAAAAGTTTTATTTTTATTTTAAATAAAGTTTCTCGTACGTTTAACGAAATGGCAACAGTGAACATATTGAATGAAAATGGAATTTGGAAGTTATTTCAATGTAGATTAAATTTTTAGTAATTTAAATTTTGAATAAACTTCTAATTTAAACTTTTTAATGAAAATTGGAATGTAGCCTAGTCTGATTTTTGCTTCAAAATGACGTAGCCCACTTGTTTGTGCGAATTGTGGTTCGTTCTATGAAAGTGGGTGACAGACGGACTGAACGATTATAATACCTTCCACTTTTTACGTTAGAAACGTAGTGTGGAAGCTAAAAACAACATTCAAACAGTTTTTTTTATTGTTTGTCATAAAATCTCAAGTTTTTTATTTAGAAGTTGCAGAAAGTTGAACGATACATCATTCAAACAAAAAGAAAAAACACTTTTAGTTAAAATCAAATAAAAAGTAATAAAATTTCAACATTTTAGAGAAATTCTCAAATAGACGTTTTGAACTTTTTTTATAACAATCAACTAATTTTCTTAACACATTGGCAGCAAAGTCAATCCAGCTAAATTTAAAATTATCTCAGAAAATAGATATAAGGTCCCACATGTTCTTAAGATCAATATAGACCTATTCTAGTGTGAACTAGGTTCTTTGTTTAATTTGACAGCAATCAGGAGTCTTTTTTTTTAAAATAAAGTTTATGATCTCTACCCTCACATAAAAACAAAACATACACACATTAATATTTTTATTATTCTACATTTTAATTTTTAGTAATTTTTGTTTTATTGAAAAAAAAGTTACAGCTGTTAGAATTTTTAATTTTTTTTATTTTCCATTTGGAAGAAACTTTACAATCCTAGTTTTACAAACATACTAAATAGCTATACAACTTTATTTGAAGGAATCCTACAAGCTCGAGCCAGGTCTTGGACATCCATGGTCTCTTTGTCCAAGAAGCCATACCCTACGTAGATGAGTTTCTTAAAGCAGAGCTGCAGAAGAGGCCTCAAAACAGCTTGACGAAAGTTAGCATCATTACTGGTCAAGGGAATCACAGTATCCGAGGACCAAAGTTAGGTCCTGCAGTTATGGAATATTTAAAGAAATGCGGTTATAGGTAAGTTTTTTTTACTTGTAGTTCCGTACATTTATTGACCCACACCTGCTATAGCTACTCTAGTGGAGCTAAACTACATACTTTTATGTACATGGATAATTTATATACCTAGACACCAGCAAAGGTCCAGATGCTAGTGGCTATAAGCTTTAGTACCTCCAGACTATAGAGCATCTCACACAGTAAACCCTGCAGTCCAGTAGTGACAAAATATTACGGGTTATGGGGACATGAATTTCCGAAAATGAAACTAACTTTCCCAATGTTAACCTATAGAGATATTGCATATAGTTTTTTTGTGGCCTAGTATTCACAATTTTTATCTAATCGTTTTCGAACTTGTTGGTATGCTTAGGTTTTGATAAGCTCTACCTTTGGGTGTAGCAAAATCCTTGATATTACATTTGAAAGTTAGTTTAATCCCCTGTAAAGCTTTTTTTCTTTCGTCAGCTTATAAAAATGCTCTAATATTTACAATTAACTTATACAGGTGCTCATATCGTTGAGGGCATCCGTTTTTAAGCAGCTCTGCAGAAATAAGATCTTGTCCTGGTGACTTGTTATTTTTAAGTTTATTGATTGCTAATTGAATCTCGTCCCGTTCTGGGGGTGGAATAATTTCATCATTGAAATCAACTGAGTTGCATCGATGGTTCTCACTTGTTTTATCTACTTTGTAATAATTGTGTCCTTAAGCTTGCCATTGTGAAAGTTTCCTGGGAAGTCAAAATCTGTGATAAGTGTTGTTGTAACTGATAGCGAGGTTTCCACATTGTGTTTGAGTCAGCTAGTGTAGGGGTTTGTACTGTATTGCTTTCTCCAGCAGAAGTATTTGCACTTTAATTTCCCTTTTTGTTAATATATGCTAAATCTACTGAAGCACTGAATCTTTCCCCAACTGAGCAGCTGATGGGTTTTATTGTGACGTTAGCATATGCGAGCACTCAACTAAAAGAGAATGCTGTTCAAAAGGCAAAATTGCTTGAATCTACACACACAAAAACATTGTTTATAAAGTCGGCAAAAACTAGAATCGAACATATTAGGTCAATTGGTCACGCATATTGTCCATTTCAAAACTAGAGGATCATTCAAATTGAAAGTGATATTTGAAAGACATTAATCTTCTACTCTAGCAACAATGAGATTAAGGGCGAAATAATATTTTTATATATTTGCTCTTGCAATGAGAAATACCGTATGACACATTTTTTCATGGACAAAATGAGTTACTATAGTTATCCTTAAATTGTAGTAGCTATAATCACAAATACCTTTATTAGTTAACTTTATATAGAATTAAATATTTGAGAATCAAAAATTACTTTAAATAATTTTTTTTTTAATTTAAAAAATGTATGATAAAATTTAGTAAAAGTTAAATATCTATAGCATAAAGTACAATTTGTCAATGAAACTACCATTAAAATTAAGTACATTGTTTTTTTCCAGGTTTGCTGAAGTAAACCGTGGTGTTTTAGAAGTTTATTTAAAGTGTGAATGAGATCAAAAGCTATCAAATAGTTGATTAGTTTCTCATTGAAAATGCTATGTTCCTTTTAATGTGAATTATTCATGAAATATTTTGCTTGCGGTTCTTTTTTCAACAAAATGAGGGGGGAAAATCCACTGAATAGATTGCGTTTTTAGAAAATCAGTTTTTTACAGTAAATTCTCAAATAATGAGCCTACAAATGTGTGTGATTGTTGAAAATATTTTATATGAATGTATTTTTACTAAAAGATAATACTTTTATTTTTATAAGGTTGAAATTGGAAATTTTATTATTTAAAATAAATTCAACTCAACAGGCCCTTATTTATTACAATTTCGTTAAAATATGTTTAAGTCTATTTTTTATGTTTTATGGAATGACTTATTTCGTTCCTAATTTAAAATGCGTTACAGGGTTCAAAATAAATGAATGCACTTTTTTTCAATAACAAAAAGCATCAGATTTGTGTAGCAGTTGAATGATTTTTTGTGAAAAAAATTGGATTGCCTCTGTACAACCTTACCACCATTCAGAAAGAAACAAACATGTAAAACTGTTAGTTCAGAACAATTAATACTGACGTATAAACTAGACATGCATACCACATGTTATTATTGCTATTGTTTACTCTGTAATACTCACGCTTATGTCAGTTTGTTTGTTTTAAATGGCTGATACTTTCAATCCACTGTGTATGATGAAGGTTAATTTCTTTATTTCATAAGTTTTAATGTATTCGTCTAGGCATATAAGCTTCTTGTTTTGTTTTGGTTAAATAACCTTGCTTTAGAGCTACGCGAGGGCTATTGGCTTGTTTTCCCATGACATAGTTTCTTCCAGTTTTCATTCCTGTATTTCCTCTGATCGGTGCACTGTTTTTACCCGAAATTGATACACCAATTGTGGCTTGAGAAATAATTTATTTTCATTCAGCATTTCTGTTGCCATTCAAGACCTCATAATTTTAAAATGCAGTCAAGTGACGGTGACAAAACCTGAGCTACTTACTTTGACACTACTTTACTGCGATGTCATACAAACATGGCATCTGGTCATTGGATCCTGGCAGATTTAATATTTGCCAGTCCCATATACACAACCATACTTTTTCATTTTTCTCAATAATCTGTTTATATTATGACTCAGGCAAAAACAGAACCTGTGAAGGTAATATCTGTGGCATGATGCCTCAATCTATCTAGTCACGCCAGCCTATAAGCTTCTAGAAGCCTAAGTTGCCTAAACTTAAGCTATTGAGTAGAAAATACTATCTGCTATACTTAATACATATATCGACATCTTTTTTAATGATATGGCATTCTTTGGTATGTTTTCATCATTACTAAAAAAAATACAGTGTGTCTAATAATTTGTCCAGGGACTGTAATATGTGTAATTTTTAAACTATTGATTCAAGATATTCATTTTTTTAGTTTTGTTAGAAATGTGGTTAGTCTTAAGATCCAATATAAAGATTCATACTTTGAAATGGTGGTGATGTTATGGGGTAAAACCCAACTGTTAAAGAAATGGTCTGATAAATGAATTGATGATTTTATTAGTGTATAGATGAATGCAAGTATTAATAAAATTTATGTCCGGAAAAGGAGTTTAAATATAAACTATCTAAAAACTACATGTTTTGTATTAAGAAATATTAGTTACTCCAAACTGGAATAGATTGACCTCGAGGTTGTCTCTAGTTCCCTCCACCCTTATTTGTTACACTTTAGGGATGGAACCGGTATTTGAAAAACCGGTTTTTCTGAAAAACTGCCATCCCTAACGTGTTCTAATTTAGTTGGCGGCGAGTATAGGATTCCTATTCTCCTGTGACCTAGGACCCATTGAAATTAATGTATGGTGTTTAATTCCTGCTAATTCAATTTTTTTTTTTACGGTTCAAAAATTTAAATGATTTTATAAAATAGGAACTGAAAATACTTTTTGAGCCGTTGGTACCAGTTGTTTGTTTATAAAATGATGCACAAATGAATCATAGTATTAAGGGCCAATGAGCCCGATTGACAGCGGGTTCCAAACCAAAGTGCCTTAGTGTTAATCCTTTCCATTGGATCCGACAATCCCACTTTTGGAAATTGGTTTGAATTTTTTTTTTAATTTTCAGTAATTAATTTTACACAAAATATTTGAAGCAATTTCAAAAAGTGGTATTGTAGAGACCTATTGTCTACATTTATCATAAAAAAAAACGTTTGTAAAAATATTCAATACAGCCGGAGAATGTGGCTTAGAAAATAATTTTTTCCCTCATTGGATTAATACCTAGGCACTTTGCTGTCCAGCGGGCTCATCTGCTTTTAAGCCTTTGGTGTCAGTTGTTTGTTTATAAAATGATGCAGAAATGAAACAAAAATGAATCATAGTATTAGACCCCAAACATCTTTTTTAAATGTTAAACTTAGATTACCATGGAAATTTGGCCTTTTTTATGTTGGTTGAAGCTGCATGCACGTTGGTTTTAAAATATTCGACTTATGTTAACGTATGGATTTTGACTGGGAATGGTGGTGATAAGTATTTTAAAATGAACATTTTATTTATATCCGTCCATTGGTATCTTATTACTGATGAAATGTGCCTTACCTGTACAGCTTCTTGTAATATAAGAATCACATAAGTGTGTTTATTTACTACTTAATGACTCAGGTTTATTTTTAACCATTAGGCCCATTTCACACCACAACAGTTCTGGTAACCTTTTCCTTACGGTTATGGCGCCACATGATCCACAGTGACAATGTTAAATCAAAAGGAGCTTCTACACACATCATAGAAATATATTATAATTACCGTTTTGTCAATCGTATTTTCTTTAACAGTGGCAATGATAAATTTTGTTTGACGGTAAAAACTGTTGCCACTCCTTGACCGAATATTGTTGACATAACTGTAATTACAATATTATTGTCCACACTGTAAACAAAATTGTTACTTGTACAGAAAATTTTTTTTTTTTCAGAAAATACTGTTATTTTATTTAAACAGGATTTTTTTTTTGGTTTTTTTCACCGCATATAGAATGCTAGATTGTAACCGAATAAGCATTTTAAGTGTTTGTTGAAACTCTGTGTGCCGAAACAGCTCAGTTTGAGAGCATTGAACTGGAGATCTAAAGGTCAGTGGTTTGAGCTCTGGTTCGCCAATTAATTGTTCCTCAGTAGTATTGTGGTCAGTATTTCTGTCACTGGGGTGACTAGGGGTTTTGCATTCCCCGTTGGGGAAGGGGAAAATTTGTTTTTCTTTAGAATTTGTCTGTTAAAAAACCGCTTTTGCATTAAAATTACAAGTTGCTCATATAAAATACAGATTTTCTCTGTAAATCATACAGGATTTTTGTGGCATAATAGCTGACCTTTTTTTTTTTGTAAAAACAACTGACTTTTTTTTACTGTGTATGTATGCAAACTCCAATTAACTAAACATTTCCATTGTGGATCATGTTATATGGTAAGTATGGTAAAAATTATGCACTGTTGTGTGTGAAGAGGGTCTAATTGATCTCTGCATGTTTGCTCTCGTAATTTGTCTGTATCACAATTGTTGTATATATGAGTTGTAAATGAAAAATTTAGGAGCAATACAGACCAACTTGCTATCTTAATAATAAATTATTTCTTAGCTCTGTCATCTTTTCATCTTTAGAGATTGTTATATTTTTTGTCAATTTGTTTTTATCAAATTTCCCCTATATTATAATTTTAATTTTATCCATACTTTTATATGCATTGTTTTCTCATCTTTATATAATATAGTATTAAAAGAAAATAATTATAGAAGCCATATTTATTTTTATCAGGCATGATGATCAATGTTTCATGTTAAATGAGCTAAATTGCAGGTTTTTACAAAAAACACTATAAAAAATATCATTATTTGTTTAAATGTATTTATTATTTATTGAAATTATATTATTTATTATTCAAATGAAATCAAGTTTGTCCACAACAAACTACAGGAAAATATGATTTTAGTGTGTAATGTGTTTATGATTAATAATTATGGTAAAAAAAACTGTTTGATAATTAAGTTATAAAATATAATTTAAAATTATTTTTTTTAATGAATTCATAAAAATTATTTTAAGTTATGCGATTATCACTACCTTATAATGATTCGATTTTTGGATTGTTATACAATGTTAGATGTTGAATGCATGTACAATTGAATCTAGTTGTGATGTGTTGTGTTAAATTTATTAATAGCAGATATAATATTAATTCATGTGCGTTGATTTGAATATATAAATGTGCCAAAGTTAATATTTTGCTTGAGTCAAAACTTATGTTTTTTTTGTCTTAAGCCACACAATAAATTATAATTAAAACTATTATTGTAACTTTTTAGTTCCAAACTTGAAATTTTTTGGATAGTACTAGACATATGTAAGAGAATTTAATTTTGTTTTCCGCAATGGTGTTGTAATAAAATGCCTATCTCTGATGAAAAGTTTGTAAAAATAAGTTATTTATCGATTGAGAATTTTGTTGTTTGTGTATATTTTAAGCAAAGCAAAATGAAAAAATGAAAATCCTTTTATTTTAATGGTACTACATGAAAGTATGTTGATAAACTAATACAAATTTATTTTGAAAAAATTTGACCAATTTGTTATTTTTTACAATGGTAATAATTTTTATCAATATTATGTATAAAATGTGTCTTGAAAATAGCTATTAAGTTTATTTACTTTAAAAATTATTTCTAACCATCTTAAGTGTACATAAATATTTGTGTCTTGAGAAGCTGTACAAAATAAATATGTATTTAAATTTGTTTTATGTTGTGTACATGATCTTTACACAAAAGCTAATACAACTACAGTGTGTTACAAAAGTGTATAGATATATTTTTTATATTAGAGCTAATAAAAGAGTTGGGAAGATAACATAAATTACGCATGTGTCAGCGAAGTAATACAAATAAGAAAATACAAAGAACTTTAAGCAGTCATTGATTAAATATTGAAAAAATAAAAACGAAACAATTAAATATATATATATTCAAAAGCTGCAATTGCGAGGGATCCTTGCAATTAGTTGAAAACGTGTGCGGTACGACATATACCGTCGAAGCGGGTATCTTTGGCCATGGAGGGTAACTTTGGTCCACGCGTCGGAAAAAGATTTGTTTCTTAATTTCTCTTCATAAAATTATCCCATCGTAAATTGTTTTACATTTTTGGAAAGGTGGAAACATTGCCTTTCATTTCATGTAAACAAAATTTCATTCTAATTCAATACTACAAATGACATTTGTACTCTTACGAGCATTTAATGACGAAAATCTATTTCTTCCAACTTTTGTATGGAACACCTAAAAAAATATTGAAAATAGCTAAGTAAAACATTCTATACTATTTTTTTTATTTATAGGGATGAATATTACACCATTTGTTTTAATCTAAGTAGAATACTTTTTATGCTATATTTAATTATTGGTCGCTGGGAAACTTTTGCCGATGAATGCGGGTAACTTTGGTCCAAGATGTAACTATTTCTTTATGGAACTTTGCACTTTCAAAAATGTGTGTACAAGTGTATTTTGTTTAACTATTTTTGAAAAAGTCGTATTTTTATGATTATCCATTTTTGAGATGATTCTTTTAAAAAAACTAAACGATTTTAACCCTTAAAAAGAGAAAGATATAATGCAAGAAACTTACAACATTCTAAATTGCTATGTCGAAATGTAAACATTTTTAAATTCCTAATTACGAATAAATAATTTTTTCCCTTTTTAATAAAATCGTTTGCTTTTTATAAAGATATTTGTTATTAAATCTTGCTTCTAAAAATAAGTTATTTTCCCTTATTAAAATTGAAGTTTATTTTTCTTTTGAGCGACTGTCAATACTGGTATTATTCATAGTATAATATCATTCTACGATGCAGTGTAATGTAAATGTTAAGTTATATACCATTTTTTAATAACTATGTATCTTAGAACTTTGTTATTTTTATGTTTAAACATTTTTTAATATTACTGTTTAATTCGATAACACAGCCTTTAGATATTAAAAAGTATGTTTCTTATGTATTTCATGCCAAAGTTACCCTCTGGGATCCTAACCGTGCTCTAATTTTTTAAACTAACACTAATTTTTTTATTAATTTATAAAATTTAACAAAAATGCTTGAAAATTATTCCTAAAAGTACAATACTTAGAATGCATAAAGATTTTTAAGTGTTTCAATCGTTTTTGTAGTTTAATTTTTCTTTTTCTGTAAAAAAAAACCCTATGATTTTGGACCAAAGTTACCCTCACTGACGTACGCTTGAGTCAAAGAAAACTATTGTTTCATAAGTTCAGACCTAATTGCAAATTTTGATTTTAAGTACTAAACTCACACACAATGTTGCAGCACATTTTGTTCATATATTTTTGGGGTGGCATTTTCTGTTTTTATCTTTAGATTAAATCTATGACTGCTTAAAGTTGTTTGGGTATTTAATTATTTGTATCAATCCATTTGCACACACACATAATTTGATTCAGATTTTAATTGAAAACTAACTAACACTTGCACCATTTTTTTGTGTCTAATATCCATTGATATTTTCTAAGTTCTTAAAATATGGGATCATGAAATGCTGTGTGCAATTGATGGGTCAAGTAAGAAAAAGTTAAATGTGACATTTTTTCTAGTTTAATATAAAATATTTTTTTTCAAGCGTTCCTTTTTTTTTCTGTGCTGATTTCTTCTGAAGTCTTGAATTATGTTGAAGATAAATCTTCTATTATTTCCTATATTAAGGTGATACTGCCACTGTACTGAACAAAAAAGTTAAGCAAAGTACTCCCCACTTTTTTTTTTATCAGTAGTAATTATACTTAAGTTAAAATTCTTTAAAAATGAGTCATGCCGAGCACTGTTTGTTGCAAGATTTATCCTAATAATAGAATGCCAGAGATGCAGGGGTTTACTTTGCAAGAAATATTAGTAATGATTTATTATTAGGTTTTTCAGAATTGAGTACGACCCTTAAACTGCACATGTGCATAGTTATAGTTATCTGAATTTTTTTTTTTTTTAATAATAAACGTTTTATTTTATAAACAGAAAATAAATGGTAAAAATAATGATTTCAAAATCCTTTTTTATATTTACAATTTTCTTTAGTATAAAAAAAGTTCTGTCATTTTATCATTACACTGGTGGTCGTCTTCTATTTTGAGAGGTTTGATGTTCTCCATTTATTGGAACACACCTATAGAATAAAAGTTATAAAAATTCATTTCCGTGAGTAAAAAACAAAGTACACCACGAACTACAATTCAAACACGTTTTTTATCCATTTAAAATAAGTGTTTTTACTTTCAATTACCTATTAAATGTAAGGTAATGAAGTATTACGATGGGATCGAAAATCCGAGTGGGAGATTTTGTGGTTTCGACTCGTTTTGCAGGGTGCCAACTCTGAAAAAGTGGTTTTCAAACGTTGGTCCGTCTTTCTGTCTGAAAAACCACACTACAGCTCGAATAAAAGATCTACAGACTTCAAATTTGGTATACGAGTATTTAGTACCTGTTGGACGTCATAATAAGGTTTTCGAGGAAATTGCGCATGCTCAAAGGGTTGCTGCTAAAGAACTTTTTTGGTTATGGAAGTTAGTGAAATTACCTTATAGGGTACATAATTACCTTGAAATGTTTTTATTGGTTTATTGAATGGCAATTGAAAGTCGTATATAGTGTTACATATTCTTAATTTCTAATTTTTTTAATCATATGTCTTTTTTGTCATTTAATTCTGATGTGATCCCCTCGCCCTTCGTTTTAAATCATGTCTAAATCAAGATAATTTTGTCCCTTTAGAATTTGTTAGACAGAGGAGTATAAAAGTTTAATCTTTTGAGAATAATTACTAGGAATGCATTGAAAAGATGACTTGAAAGCATGCGTAGCAGCACAGAACAAATGACAGTAAATTTCAGTTCTTACCTACAGAAACTCCCATGGAAATAGTAACCGTGTGGACATATTTTAGGACTATCGTCTGGACAAATAATATCTTCAATGCTTGATGGATTCCACAAATTCTCTCTTCTAAGCTCTTTACTCTCATCCACAGTTGCCCGGCAATCGCAGTGACATTTTACAGGTTTATCAGGAAACTGAAAATGAATGACAGATTTTTTTTCCTTAGCTACTTTTCTATGTATAGTACGAATTTTATTGGTCTTTGTAAAAGAATTAAGATCATATATGCATTTATAAAATTATTTTTGAGAGCATAAAAACTTTTGTAAATGTACATATTTATATTTTTGGTAAAGTTATACGTGGTTTATTTATAAATATAATAACCATTGCGCGTTGTGTTACATGTGAAACAATAGTTTTTTTTCCCCGGTGTATTATGAATTAGAGTCACCCAACTCAATAAGCCTCACAATTTTTTTAAACTTTCGAGAGACAACACCTTAGCTGGCACCTAATGCATTTTTAGGGCGCCATTGTGCACCCTCAATATCATTACAATACACATACGGACACACATTGGCGCATATGTAGAATTCGTCGCCCAAACCCGTTACTGATGCCGTATCCTTCAAAAACGTACTAGTACGTAATTGTTATATTTGGCGTTTTTTTTTCTTGGTGACATTTGCTCCCAGAAAACGAAAAAGTATATCTATTATTTATATTTTTTACTTAATGCAATAATATAATGTATATCCAACAGCGAATTCGTATACGAAAATTCTTTTATTTGAACATAGCGTAGGCTAGAGTAAGTAGGTAAATTGACTTCTACTACGTAGACAGAGTCGTGACAACTTTGGCGATAGTGGACAGCAGCTTTCACCAAAATCCTTATTCTGATGAACGCACGGTGGATCACTATCGGCCTAGAGGGCATTAAATTGACTTGAAATGTTAAAAGAAACATTGGGCAAGGGCAACTCGTCAAAACTTCTATATTTGTCTTAACCTTTGAATGTGTTTTGTCAAAAGGAAGTGTATTTTACTCACTTGATCAATGCCTACTAGATCCAGCTTCTCTTCATACTTTCGCAAACTGAAATAAGTTTTCCTAGCAACGTCAGTTATTTCATCAACAGAAACTTGAAAGGTTAAATTGAGGAGACCAATCATGAACAAAGGCAGCAGTATAAGTAGATCGATCATCATACCTCACTCCCATTTCTGCACAGACTTTAACCTAGCATAGTGTTCCTGTGTTCCGAGTATTTTATCGCAGGAAGCTAAACTTCCTAAGCGAGAAATTCGGAAACTAGAAAATAGCAAAACGAAAACAAATGATAGTATAGTTCTCCCACCACTTCTTAGCATCTATGGCGTGTATTTTAGACGAGTCCAAACTATCACTCGTAAAACGAAAAGGGGTAAGGAAGATTTTGGGGTTTAATCCAGAGTTACTATATTTGGTGATTAATTTTTTTTGCAGGCGCATATTTCTTTAAGGTTTAGAAAAATATTCTCAACTGAATGACAGTTCGCACTTTCATCGGGTTCACTATTATTTCATATATTTTAACTTAGAGTTTCCCGAGGTGATACTGAATATGGTAAATAATACATACTACAGATGCAAATCTATTATTGACGATCAAGTCAAGATAGAAAAGAAATGCATGTGCAACTGATCGGCATCAGTACGGCCATCAGTAATTATAATCTTCCTTTCACCAATAACCCATGTGCAGTTTTAGTGTGACACATTATTTCCAACCAAACTAACCCAACAATCCTCTATGCTCGCCAAACACGATGGGATTGGCAACTCTGCCTCCTTTAGATTCTCTACCTTTTTACAAAGTGGACTGTTCCACAATCAAAATATTTGGGATGTCAAGTAGAGACATCCGGACTTTAGCATATGAAAACAGCGTATATTATTTTGGGTTGCGAGAGGTAATGTTTTTGGTACTATACGACGCATCTCCGTGGCTCATAAAGTTACGAGACACTTTCCAATATCTTTCCCATATCCATCCTCATAGACGCCTGAACCTTTGCTATTAGTTCTTACGATTAAAAATGAGAGGGAGGTTATCGGGAGGAC
Source organism: Oedothorax gibbosus (assembly GCA_019343175.1). NCBI lineage: Eukaryota > Metazoa > Arthropoda > Arachnida > Araneae > Linyphiidae > Oedothorax > Oedothorax gibbosus. The sequence goes on from CM033272.1 coordinate 29,989,191, forward strand.
AATTCTAGATCAATTTTGAACTACAGTCAAGTGACAAAGCCGACATCTCGACGCAACAGTTTTGCGACAGCGTACGCGGGTCCAGAAGTTAGGACCATGAATTTTTTTTTTACGTGGACCAAACACACAACAGGGCCTGATCTAGACTTTACACCGCCCAGGACTATATTGACAGATTGCTTCCCCATTAACAAAACAAATTTTAAACATACGCATAAATTTCTATTTAAAAAAAATTACAATCATTTTAATGGACGGTTATAAAAGCCACGCCAACACAGGACGTCACAGTTTTGTCAACTGTTGGTTATAAACCCCACGCAGCTAACTCGTGCAAACTGGAACGGTCACGCCTACAATAACGCCATAGTCAGTGTCGGATTTCATTTAAAGACATTCTTACTTGGGCTTCTTTTGAAGGAGCCTCATCATCAATACAGTGACTATAGTTGGCGATTCATTTTAGCGATTATCTTTAAGGCCCTTCTGACGGCCCTAGCTCGGGCCTAGGCCGAAATCCGGCACTGGCCATAGTTACGTCAAGCATTGTCTGCTTTCTCACAAACCACGCTCGTAGTCGTCCATTGTAATAGAAACATATCTTGAGATACTTTTTTTGTAGAGTTGTGAAAAAAGTATCTAAAATATAACTCATGCACCATCACGTACGGATTTGGTCGAGTTAACGAGCTAGAACTAGATATGGGTTCTTTGTGAAGGTCGTTAAGATTTTGAGCCCCTCAGACGGGACCGACATCGTAATAACAAGGACATCATTCATACACTCCTACACCTTAATTACTTTACTTTAAGATCTAATGCAACAATTTAAACACAAACTAGTATTCAAAGTTCTTGAAAAAATTGACCCATAAAGTTTTAACTGAATCGAATTATAAATAAACCATCTTTTGTAGAATTGATTTGGAAATACTTTTGTCCAATGCATTTTCAAATGATAATTAACACCTTTAAATCATAAGACCGTCATCAATAAACAAGTTTTAAGTGTGTAAATATCAATACATCTTTTTTTGTATAAAACAAACAAAACATTTAAACAAATTTAACTTTATTTAGAGTATATATAGGACTTGCATTTTAGATACAGAAATCAAAATTATAACAATATTTAACTGTTATAAAGAAGTTCAAAACTAAAACTTACTGCCATTACCATATACACAATGAAAAAACTATGTTAACTACAAAACATTGTAAGATAAGTTTGTTAAATGTTGTATCAAAGCTGAAGATAAGTTTTGAAAAAAAAGCTAAGCATTTTATTTTTATCACTTAATTTCGAAGATAATTTTTCTAGTTTTAACTGAACAAATTAAAATTACTTTTAAATTTTAAATAATTAAAATATATGTTTCAAACAAGTTTTCATAACTAATGATTGTAGGCATGGATATTTATTATTTTATTAACCTGATAATTATAGTTATTTCAGAGATTTTTTTAATAGAATACTGGCATAATATTAATATAGAATACTGCATATAAAAAACAATTCTAAAATATTCCTTTAGATTTTCTTATCTTACTAATAATGTAAAAAAAGCAGTTTAAGGCAACCTAAATACTGAAGTCAATAAACTATAAATGAAAAACATGTTGCTTAATTAAAAAGTTCAAAATTCTAGACATGCTGACAATATGACAATCTACTTATAGTGAAAATAGCTAAGCTCAATAACAATAGTTTGCATAGTGTAACATCCATAGTCAACAGTGATTGAATAGATTCATTGTTGTGCACAAATACTCTTAAATCGTACAAAAGTCGAAACTTACTAAAACAACAATAACACACTTAAAAAGCCTAATAGTTATCTACAAAAAGTCACAATAAGATTCTCACAATTATATTTCTGTACTATAGAAGTAAAAGGACAAATGTTCAAAGGAGTTGATCGGAGGGTTTCTCACATAGAAATGAGAAGTGGAAACCTATTCAAACCTTTTGAAAAAAGGGCTCAAATAAAAACATAAATAAAACGCATGTGAGGGAGAACAAAAGAGTGTCATACTGGGCAACTTATAACCTGCTTGCAAAGCAAAGTTGCCATTAAGTTAAGTTGCTCATTTAAGTAAATTTTCTTATCAGGTTGTTTATACTATTACAAAAAATGAGCTTATCAATCATGATGTACTTTAAAATAAAAAGTCTGTATAGAAAGAATGTTTTGCATTACACAACACCTAATAGCATACTGTCTAAGGACAATTTATCCATGCCAAAGTAGGATTGGAACCCACAGACTTTGCAACCGAAGGCACTCAGCAATCTCACAGAGCACAATTAGAAATAGATAAGTGATATATGAATAACTGTTTAGGTTCATATTTAGCTGAACATATGCCTTTTTAGGTCGTCTACTAATTCATATTTTGGTACACATATTTAATCATGAAGAGTGTTCTTCACTTTAAATTACAGAAACATAAATGGCGGGTTCAGAATACAAGTGAACCAAGTTCACTTTTTGTCGCGGACTGGGGATCAGTCGGTTAAGGAGTTCGCCTTGCATGCAGAAAGTCCCAGGTTCGGGTATCACCAAAATAACTGCCGACCTATAATCGACCAGTGCAGCCAAAAACTGTCCGATGAATACCCTGTGTAGAGGGAGTGCACGTTAAATATGCTACAAAGTCTCAACGCTGCGTACAATGCCAACCCTGTTGGGTGCGTACTCCGGTGGCGGCTTGTCACTCAACTGGGGTTCTAAATTACGATTCCTGTCGCCAATAGCCCCCATATAGCTCTAGTGAGACCAAGGCTCGAAAAATCTCAGAAATTTTACCCGTCCCAAAGGACGGCTTGTCCAATAATGTACCCGTCCTCCTTTGAAACTAACCCGTCAAACTTTTATTATATGTAGATTATTAAATAACTTCTAAATAAAAATATAATTTTGTCTTATTTATTATAAACTTTTATATAAAATGCGCAATATATTAGTAGTTACTAGGATTACATTATACAATAAAAGAAATATTAGGTTACTATGATAGCAACCTCGTATTTATTTTATGAATATTATAATTAAAATTGACAAAGTTCAAGTTAGCTGGAATGTCAATTTATCCATTGTTACGTTTTTTTTAATGAATCAAATATGGCGTTTGCCAGTTCCACAATCAAGGCAATGATTTACAGAGGTTTCTGCACAGAAATGTGAAAGGGGTTTTCAATTTAGGTAGATGCTCATAATTGTCTTTAATGCTCCTTGTTTAAAACCAGTGCATAATGTGTTTTGTACGCAATTGTTAATTCCTTCGTTGTTACAAGTCCAAAAGCACATGCACTGAGCAACTTTTTTTGTTTACCGATTACGTGAGCATGCGCATTTGGTCTGATGAAGGAATCTACAGGATTTGTAAATTAAAAGGCCATTTTAGAAGCGAGATCTAGACTCTTGTAAGATAACAAAAATTTAAAATGTATCACAAACATTAACGGGGAAATGGCCGTCCACGAGGACGTAGGGATCGAGTAATTAGTTGTCCTTGGGGAATTTTCGACCGCCGAGGACGGGCGGTTTTTCGAGCCCTGAGTAAGACGATAATTCTAACTAACCTAACCACTTTTTGTCAATTTCGAGTTAGCAGCACAATTGCATGCACTAACTATGTAGAAATTTAGGGCAATAATGAGAAATGTCCTAGTTCACATAATATCCTTTTGGCAGCAGAAAAAATGTTAAGAGGTAATTTTGTTATAAAACTTTAAACATTTTTAGTACAAAGAAACTTTTTATGGACTTGGTTCACTTGTATTCTAAGTCATCCAAATATTGCACAAACAATTAGACCAATTTGAACATATGCCCTTTTTTCTACTGAAGTACAGATTTAATATAGCCTTAGAAACATGAAACAATAAAACATACCTTTTCACATTAAAAAAGATGTAAAAGGTAGAAAAGTTCACTAAAGCATATTATGATACACATTGTTTAATTATTAAGCAAAAACATTCACTCTAAGTCAAAGAATATTTGTTAACATTCGAATAGTTAAGTACTTATTCAACACCATAATAAAACTCTACAATAAAACAAGTTGTAGATAAAAAAAAGTAACTTTTACAAGTAATGAGTTACTTGTAACAGATACTTTTTTTAGGTAAAACTTATATTTTTCAGAAAGTAACTATAACTTAGATATTTTTGGCGGTCATGAAGAAATGAAAATATTTGAGACTTTCCCAAAAGTTGGCGGATGTCAATTTTGAAATGCAACTCCTTTTAAAATTATTTAAATTGTTAATTCTAATTGCAGTGTTTTGTTTGTGCTTATGTTTCTTTATTCTCTACCAAAAACGGTAAGATGGTTAATTGCACTTTTCGCGTTAAGTAACAGTAACAGAATTACTTTTTAAAATTTACGTTACTTTTCAAACCCTGATAGATAGATTAGAACACAGAATTCATACACGGAGTAATAAAACTAAGGACACACAATATAACAAAAATTATTTTATATGTTTTCAACAATACAATCTAAATCCAAGTGTTTTAGATTTAGTTAACCCGAAATAAAAACATTTTTCAAGAAAAAAATATTTAAACTCGTTTAACAAATAATTAAACAAAAAACAAATACTATACAATTTTTTTTTATAGTATTTGTAATTAAATAAAAAAGAATGAAACAATCTAGGTAGGTTTGGATGCATTTTTGAATTTTGTCAAATTTGCTATAAGGATACATTCTTAAACAATTAAATCTTTTAAGTATTTACAATTTAGAATAAACTATTCAAATTTATAAATATACTAATTCATAAAAAAAAGAGAGAAACAAATAATTAATATTAATGCAACTCTAAAATGATTGTGGTTTAAAAAAAAATTCAAAAATAAAATATTCCAGAATTTTTTTCATACAAACTCATTTATTAACGTTAACTTGAATCCAGCTCTTGATGAACTTCATTTTCCCAGTTTTCTTGTTAAGCTTTGAACTAATGAAAAACTATTTGGTTAATGTGAAATCATTTCCGTGAAATCCCACTTATAGTGAACTAAAAATTTTGTAATTTTTTTTTTTCAGACTGATCATTTGTCCAATAACAAACCAGGAATGTGCAAAAACACAGTGAGGGAAAATCCAAAACTGTTAAGCCCGCCATGTTTAAAAATCCTTAGAATTTGGCTCATTTATGTTTTTTTTAATTGGACCGACGGCATGTAAATCAATATTTTTCGGAAAATCGGAACTGAAAATTTAAAAAAAAAAAAAGAAGTTACTTATACATTTCTTTATCATAATTTGCATGCCTATACATAATTTAATAGTTTAAATTGTTATTTTCTCTAAGCAAACATCACAAATTTAATCTTATATTATTTAAAAATAAATTAATAGCTAATTTTATTCTGTCTTTCTGTCTCTCTTACCCCACCCCCCCCCCCCCCCAAATGTCAAAATACCTCTTCATCACTTTTAAATGTGGTTAAATTTCTAAATACATATATTCTTTACAGTACTTATTGCAGAATTATTATTTTGAAACATTGATTTTTTCAGTCTCAAAAAAGTTTCGAGAAGGGTCTGCAAACAGAAATGTAATTTTTCTACAGACCCCCAGCTGATGTATGGGTCAGTGGATCTAAGGATTTATACAAACTAAACTAGTAAAAACAATAACATGTGTATAGTGAGCTGAAATGCATTAATAACTATACAATACATATCAATATAAAACACTCAAATTAGGCTGAATATACCTTTGAAAATGTCATGAACAGAGTTGTTTTACATGAAAAATTTAGCATAAGCCTTTTTCTCTTTGGCTTTGTATGCTTGCATTTCACCTCGTACAGCAGCCAGTTCAGATATCACAGCTAGAAAGAAATAATAAAAAAAAAGATTAAACTATACTCTCTCCAAGTTTTGATAATGTTTAAAACATGTCATACTAGATCTACACTAAGGCAATTCGAGACAGGCTTTGTACTTTTTGAACTTTTCGTTCCAGGGTCAAATTTTTCATGGTCACCTAAACTAAACTCCTCGGCGCAACAGCCCATTAGTGTGCCAAGGCCTGCTGTGCCCATTTCAGCTTACTGACTTAGGGCTTTTGGGTACTAGCATATGTCCCGGTAAGTGGTACACCCCCCCCCCCCAGTGTTTAGTTACCAAGCATGATTGGTTCCCATTTTATCGACCCACTTAAGGGATGAAAAAATGGGTCAACCTTGCCCAATCCGGGATTCGTTCCCCGGACCTGTGGCGTGGCAATGCGAAGCACTACCACTAAGCCACTGGGCCTATTTCATGGTAACCAACCAAAGGAAGAAAAAAAAGTATGATCTTGGAGCTTCTCTTCTGATATTGTCAAATATAATTTAACTCTCTGAAGGATAAGCAAATTGACTGAAGTATAACTTTTTGCCTCCAATATGGGATTTAAATTAAAAATTTGGGCTGAAAATTTAATATCGTAAAATTTATTAAATACATATTTTTGTAATAGACAATTATAAAAAGACTCCTTCATGGTTTACATTTTAAAATTATTAATTTCAAAATAAAATAGGTAGGTTGCTGGAAAACCTGATAGTTAGGTGACAAGTTTATATGTCTCTATCCTTCAGCGGTTAAAGGGGGGTGGGGGGATGAATAATGAAAAACTAACAACAATCACATAATTATCATATATATATTTGTACTTACACTTGTCATGGGGAGCTAACCTCAGTGCTTCATGTAAATCAGTCTGCAATATAAATATTGTATAGGTAATTAAATTATGTATCAAGTTATTAAAAAAGTTTAATAGAAATCAATGCTAACAGAGAAGTTTTGATACTATTTTTAATTCACAAAGAAGATATAACTGAATTTAATTAAAAACAATATAATCAAGAAGGGGAAAGATAGTCACTTTCAAACTACATTAAATTATGGGGTTGCTAAATATTATCATTCAAGGAATAACATATTTTAGTTAATATTTAAATCGTAAAACTCCATTGCCAATGTTTTAAAATTAGTAACTATTTAACAGCTATTTATTTTATAAGGGTTATAGAAGGTATAATTAACTTAACTTTTTACCATGTATGTTAAAAAAAAAACCCAATGAAATAGCAATTTGAACCAAGCAATGTAAGGTTCAAATTGATTTTACAAAATTTTTAATTCATACCAGACTTCGATCATAATCCCCTTTTCCATGGAATGCCTGACCTCTTCGATACAATGCTTTAGGGTTTTTAGGTTCAATGTCTAATGCCTATAAAAAAAACTATATGCAAAATATATGGACAAGAACATAAACAAATTTTCAGTTCTTAAAAATTAATATTTTTTTTAAAAACGCTTATGTGAACGACGTATAAGCAAAGTTAGGTATTTTCTCTACCATTAATGGCAAGCCATTAATATAACTTTTTTTATTTAAATAAAAAGTAATTGACTACTTTTACAAACACGTGTTTGCACCTTAAAAAATTTGTTTACATAATTAACAGTAATATGATTGCGATAAACCAGTGATTCCCAAATGATGGGTAGCAATCCACCAGTGTGCCATGAAATTATTATCCGTCTCCAACATATTTTGTAGAACTGGCCAAAACCCCTGCTATAGAAAATTAATTAGAAATTTATAACTACATAGGGTATTGAAGTAGCAAATTCAGAAGACAGGCCTATGCAGCTATGAGCAAGTCAAATAATTATAATGTACTAGCTTTTTATACCTTTTATTTTGCTATATATTGTATAATTGTAAGGGTTTATAAAGTAAGTAAAGTGCATTATTTTTGCTATAACTTACCTCATCACAATCTTCTAAAGCTTTGTCATATTGTTTTAACTTTAATTTACAAGCTGCACTGCAAAATAACAAAGACAATAACTTTTAACGAATGTAATCAACAAAACTTAATTTTGGTTTCTCCTTAAGCTACTAAACTGACATATGACCAGTATCATATTCACCAAAACCCAGGCTTTAATTATTTTTTTAATGTAACTCAGGACTCAGGAGGATTTTTTGGGATTTAATTGAGCAGTTTTTGGATTTACAGCTATATAACAATTTGGTGTTTGGTTAAAATTTTGAATTTTATTTCAAAAGAAAATTTAAGCCAAGAAAAAAATTTTGTCCAATAACAATTGAAATAAAATTACTAAATCTACTTAGTATTAAAAAAACCATCCAAATTAATTTTATGACTAAATTTGTAAGCATGTATGTAATACCCTTATTAATTTAAAATGCATTTTTCCCTGCTGTTATTAAACAAGTAGGTTTGTAACAGAATCTGTCACTTAACTCGCTTCCACATATTTGTGTTTAACAGGAAACAAACGCACCAAACACAACATTAATTCTATATTTAACATTTACAAGCTAAATTTGGCTAGTTTCATTTATTTTATTTCGAAAATTCAATAATTATTACTTATCGTTTGCAAAAATTAATTTTTATTTTAAAGAATAAATATGTCATATTCCTTCGCTTTTAAATATAATGAAAACATTTCATATCAACATACAAGGATTCCGTGTGAAATATATTTGACGTCATTTCAAACTGATCGATGTCGCAAAAATAAATTATTTTAATTTATTGTCTAAAAGAATTAAAGTTTCTGAGCGATTGTTGCGAATGGCAAATGTGATTTAATTCTAATGAAAACAGGGCCTTTAGCTATTTGTAATTCAGTTTTAAACGCCAAAATTAACTATTTTCATTAATCTTCTTTCTCAGATTTAATAATTAGACTTTATCGTTTGCTAAATTTGTTTGAAGTTCGAAGAATAATGATGTAATCTTTTTTAATAAATATTTTTGTCGCCACAATTTCCCATTTAAATTTCTTTCGAAAATTCACTTATTTATAGTTTGTTAAATTAATTTACAGTTCAAAAAATTTATAATTTGTACAATTGATGCTTTAAAAATAAAAGCGAAAAGCCAAGTTAGAATTCTCTATGCATCTTTCTACATACATATATATAGAACCATTAAAAGAACTCTATTGTGATAATACAACAATCCAAACCGAATTATATCACATTAATAAATATTTTTTCAAAAGTGTATTTTTATTTAACAAAAGTTTCTCGTACGTTTAACGAAATGGCAACAGTGAAAATATTGAATAAAAATGGAATTTGCATGTTATTTCAATGTAGATGAAAAAAATTTTAGTTATTTAAAATTTTAAATAAACATTCTAATTTTAAATTTTTTTAATGAAATTTGGAATGTAGCCTAATCTGATTTTTTGCTTTAAATTAACATAATCCCACTTGTCTGTGGGACTTGTGGTTCTTTCTGTGAAAGTGGGTGACAGACAGACGGACTGAACGATTATAAAACCTTCCACTTTTTACGTTATAAACGTAGTGTGGAAGCTAAAAATGATCCACAATTCCTTTTTTTTTACAAGACATAAAAGTATATTGTGCAATAAGAATGTATAGTTTTTGTTAGGATGTTTTCTACATTTAATAATTTAAGTTAAAAGCAATAACTCAGGGTTGAAAACCAAACTTAAAAACAATTCATTTAAAATAATTTTCTAAGTGCACAGAAATAATCTTACCTATTTAAAATACAAGGCAACACAAGAGCATTCAAACTTTTTTCTAGACTTGGATCAATTTCATTTGCTTCATGCAGTTTATTTAGATACCTGAAGGTACAGATAATAACAAAATTCTAAAATAGTCGTAAATATTGGTTATACGACAAAAAACCCTCCCATTTTACACCAATTATTATCAACTTAAGAGAAAGTCACCAATTAAGTAGAAAAACATCAGTAAAAGATTTTTGGAAACACAGTTTAATACACTTTTTAAAATACGAGGGATGTTCAACCTCCGATGGGCTGTAACAAAAAGACGGGTCAAAATAGAAAAGATTTTTTTACCAAAAGTAATGTACAATACTGTTTATTTCTCCACATAATCACTTGACGGTTAAAGTATTTGTTATATCTGTAAACAAGCTTTGAAATACCCTCTTCATAAAATGTAGCCGCCAATGATTGGAAGGGAGTTGTGACGGTTTCTTTGAGCTCCACATCAATTTGGAAACGCTACAATCCAAGCCACTATGCTAATCGATAATTCACTTATGGTAAACCTTTGAGTTTCCCTAAACACTTGGTCAACTCGCTGACCAATGCCGTCTGTTGCGACAGACTCGCTTCCTTTGTCCACTTCTTCATGAACATCAGTTCGGCCATCTTTAAATTTTCAACAGCATTCACGAACAACGCCATCACTCATACAGGTGTCTCTATACACTCTATTCATTCTTCGATGAATTTCTGTTACACTGTTACCTTCTGCCTGCGAGAAACGAATAACAGCTTTCAATTCTCACTTGGCGGCTACATTTTATGAAGAAGGTATTTCAAAGCTTGTTTACAGATATGACAATTATGCATAAATCGTAAAGGTGATTATTTGGAGAAATAAGCAGTATCGTACATTACTTTTGGTTAAAAATTCTTTTTTGTATTTTGACCCGTCTTTTTGTGACAGCCCATCGGAGGTTAAAAAAAAAACAGCCCTCGTATTATAAGTATAACAGCATCATATGAATCTTTAATATTCATTAAAAAAAATACAATTCTTCATATTTTTAAGCATTTAAATAAAATAATTATTTTATTTAGGATAACTGCTATATAACTATTTTTCAGAAATGCAGCAACCCTTAAGTTTTAAAAAGATAGTACCTTAACTTGAATTAAATATATGTATAACGTTGAATTAATTTTAAATATATATTACCTCAAAGCCTTCTTGTACTTCATATTAGAAGTTACAAAATCTTGTCTTTTAAAGAAAAAATTCCCTGACATTTTAATCTGCTCTGCAACCCACAGTGTGTTCTCAATCTATACCAGGAAACAAATATTTTTCATATTAAAAGTAAAACACCAATAATACTCTACATAAAATTAACTCTCACAAACGATAACGATAGTAAACAAATTGTTAAATTTAACACACCTAAAGCTTATTTAATTAGATTTGACGTAACATGACTAAAAATAACTCACACAAATGATGATAAACAATTTATTATTTTATCAAACTTAAAGTTCATTTGAGTTTTTCATTTAACCAAAGGGGTGAAATTGCCTGGCATTATGACCACAAGTAAAAATGCATGGCAAACTCATTTGCCATTTGGAGGTTAGCCTGGTACTTACCGGACACTAAAGAAACCAAGATACAACTCCGGTATTGAACTATCTAATCCTCCTGACAACTAAAAACTGTGCACACTTTACTACTTTTAATAAATGAAACATCCTTTGACATTTTTTTTAATAAATGAAACCTACTTTTGGAAATGAAAGTCATTTCATGTTTCAAATTTTAATCTTTAAACATTTTTTTTTCTCCAAGTGACAAAATAGTGATAAATAGTATACACTAAGAAAAGTAAAGGCAATTCTTTCAATTTCAATGAATTGAATTTGAAAAAATAGTTTGATGTATACTAAAATAACAAAAGCCAAAGTTATTGAAGTCATGTGGTGAGGAAATGTTCAGTTTCTGTTAGTTCAAGGACCAGAGCAAAAAAAGGTACAAGTCTGTCTTGGCCCCTTCGCCTACTGATATTTAGCTGGGCATAATGGAATGGAATTCACAATTTGGGTGGCACTACCAGTAGTAAACTTCTGATGGTCTTTGCCCAGGGTCACCCTCCCTCCACGATGAGGCAAACAGTACGACTTGGGAGAACCTTTTCGAATGCATGGGACTCTCTAGAGAGGATCTATATTGCAATTCTCTTCTAGTCTTCGACTACCTAACAGTCAAAGAACTCATAGATGATCTTAGTGGAGGATAAGCAACAACAACTACACAAAAGCCAATTTCTCATCAGTTAAAATCATAAAAAAAGGGAGTATGAACATACATTCTTATAATCCATGTCACAGTCTTCTGGAAATGGTGCATAGATATCTTCGGTGCCATCATTTTCACACATTCCAAAATCTTCTCCAGGCTTATACTCTCCACAATTTGAAATTATGCACAGCTGAAAAGGATTTTAAATATATATACTACTTATAATTTAAAATAAAACACTTTAAAAAACAGTTAAGAAGCAAGTATATTTGTCCCATAACATAAAATTTTTTCATAACATTTTAACATTGGTTGAATACATAAAAAGGTAATCAGGGTTGTTAAAAAGCCAAGGTATTTGCGCATAGAATAATCTGAGTTTGAGGAAAAATAATTTTTTTATTAGTTTAATATTCTATTTAAAGTTTAAGTAAAAACACTTTGTTTTAAAGTATCTAGCATGAGATACCCAAAAGTTTTAATTTATTCTATTTATAAATTAAAATTACATAAAAAAAAACTTTTTATTACATATTATGTATATCACTTATGATCAATTTGATTAATTTAAGCATTAGTTAAGAAGAAATTATAACATGTAACTATATGTATAATTGTAGTAATAGAGGGGTTTAACAAGTAGAAAAATGAATTATAAAATAATTTTTACTTTGGAAAATAAAGAAATAATGTTAGTATTTTAAAAATTAAAACATTAATTTCAGGTGAAATTTTACTTCACCATATCTCAACATTTGGCATGCTTTCAAATATGAAATAAAAAATATATATATTTCTGGCAACCCTGTACATTTAGAAAGGGATTGAAAACCAGGTCCTACAGTATTTAGGGTGGCAATAAAAGAAGAAGATACTCTAGAAAATCACATGATTTTCAGGGTGTCACCAAGTTAGAGAAGTTGCTGAACCACAAAGTTAGAATTTTTCGAATTTCATATAGGATAAATAGCAATCTGAAGTAAACTTTTTTATTAAAAATTTATTGATAAATAAAAACAAAATTCCAATTGAATAAAATCTAAATCAAAACTAGTTTTACCAGTAAAATCTGCAGAAAAAATATTTTCAAGGCAAAAAGGTTTAAAAAACAATACCATACAAAATATTAAAACTATCATAGGTAATATCAATATAAATACTTTAAAACTTACTTCTAATGGTTCATCATTTTCTGTATGTAGGTTTTCCATTTCACTGACAACGCCCATACCTTTTATTACTTTTCCAAACACAACATGTTTATTATCCAAGTGAGCGGTAGGTACAGTAGTTATAAAGAACTGGCAACCGTTTGTATTAGGTCCACTGTTAGCCATACTAAGAAGACCTGGCTGATCATGCTTTATGAAAGAAAAGTACAAATTTACTAACAAAATTTAAAAAAAAAAGGAATTATAATTTTTAAAGAGCATATTAAATAGTTATTAAATTCTCTGTTTGCTTCTGATTGATATCACACTAAAACTACACATGGCTATTGGCTTCAAAATTTTAACAATTCCAAAGTTTATTTCAAAGTATATTTCTGCAGTGGCATGGCAGTAACAGGGTCTGCTGTGCCTATTTCAGCTTCACACGAAAGGGGAAAATAAGGTGCATTGCATAGAATATTCTATTTAGTTTTTTTTAGACAAATGCAAAAAGTTCGGGCATGAAAATTTTCAGTTTGCTTTTGTTATGGGAAAACAGTCTTGTATCAGAATTAAGCTGTTTTAAATGTCAACTTTTCCTTAATTATACATCACAGCCTTGCCAAATGGCGATTTTTTTTAAAGCGACTGCTGTGGATGCATTCGTTTAGTCAATGCTAAGCTGTACTCTTAGACATCAAGAAATTCCCGGTAGGAGTATTGAAGTTGAACAAAAAAAATCATCAGCTTTATTACTTTTAAGGTGAAATTTTCATCTTCAAAGGAATCTCCATAAATACTTTCTGAACCTTGGCCATTGCCCTTGATGAAGTCTCCACCTTGGACCATAAAGCGCCGAATAACTAATGAAAAATTTAAATATCATATTAGGGAAAAAATTCTAATTTCAATACTGGAGTGAGTGTGACAAAAAGTAACAAACACCCTTCTGTACACACAATTATAAGTTAGGCTTGGGAAAACTACAACAGCATATTTTGAATCTGCAAAAGTATGTTATATTTGACAAAATAAAACATAACAATATATCACAAAGAAGAAAAAATTTAAGTAAGGGACACTTATGGGAGAATCCCCGTATGCCCTAATTTTTTGAGCCAGAATTTTCACAAAAATGAAGATATCAGCGATTTTGCAAGCTGAAAATTTTGCAAATTTGATACAGACAGAAACAAAAATTGAAAATTTGGTACATGGTAGAAAAAGTAGTATATTATAAGCAGAATAAATCTCTAGAGGGGAAAAAGAATATGTAGACTAGCAAATGTTAAAACTACAACAGATCCTGCTTCTTGGTTCTGCACATTTTATTGTGAGCCAAACATAAAATAATTTTGAATGCTTCAAACAAACTGGGATAAATATTTTAAGCAAATTAGCTGCAGTTTATTAGTTGTGTTATAGTGTGATTTTTTTTTATAAATAGCTGTAGAGTTTTCATAGAATAGTTCTAAGAGAAGAAAAGTTTGAAAATGTTTCGATTTTTTATTACTATTAGAAGCAGGAAAAAAATTCATAAAGCTTAAATTTTGGCATTTAAGGAAGGAAAGACTTGTGAAAACTAAAGCTTTGCAAAAATAAGTGTATTTTCAATGTTATTTATCTATTTAATAAAAGCAAGAAGACACAAATAAGAAAAGACGAGCAGAACTTACTTCTGTGGAACGGAGAACCTTTATAGTGTAGAGGCTTTCCATACTTCCCTAGACCCTTTTCACCTGTGCATAATGCACGGAAGTTATCTGCTGTTTTAGGCACAACATCTTTGAACAGTTCAAGCACTACCCGTCCAACTAAAAAAATAATTAAAGAGAGGTTTATATAGACATACATTGTGACACTCTATAAAAGAACTACTGTAAAATTTATTACTTTAATGGGTTAGGTTAGAATACTGCGGAACAAGAGCTACACTCAGGCCCTTCCAAATTTGAGTGGCAGTCAAGTGACAAGTTTGACACCTGAGCTGTCACCCAATGCAACATAATGAAATGATCCAGAAAAAGGGGGATAGTAATGCCTATTTGATTTGCTATACATTTTATTGCAATGAAAATGTATGGATGCGTTAAAAAAAAAAATCGCATTCAACTTCATAGATACGAAGCAAACCTATGTTGACATTTCTTGATCTCCTGAAGTGCCAATGAACGGATCCTCCCCTATATCACAGGCGAATCATTGATTGCAAAAGCATCCTATAGCCCATATTTTTATACTAGATTGTCGAATACCATCAGTTTATAGGATGGCAGTGTAGTAGATAGTAGGTGTTTGTTTATAGCTATAAAATAACTTAAAATTGAATTTAAAAACAAAAAAAAAGCTAAGGTTTAAAACTTACAAGATATACAGACTTATTACTAAGTTTTTACATTCATAAGAATAGGTGCTACTGCTCCTACCTATCAATCATAAAATGTAAACATGCTTCATTATTAATAAACATTTAACAATAACAAGTCTGGAGTAACAACAAATACGAAACCCATACGTATACAGTGTTTAAGAAAAGCTTAAATAAGGGAATCTAACAATTATTTGTCATTCACTAACATTTAATGTAGAATGGATAATAATAATGTTGAATGGTTTGAATAAATTTCGTACTACGTAGGGAAAGTAATCGACTGGTGCAAAACGAAAACTTGACGATTCACAGACTCAAAAGTTATATAATAAAATTTATTTCGATAAAAATGGAAATTTACCCTTTTCTTCGCCTATTTTAACATCTAAAAACACGTGTGGATTTCCGCATAACGGAGCAGACATCTTGATTAAATTGTCAGAAACTAGAAAGAAATTAGAAACAAACCGGCAAGAAATACGTATTGCCACCACCCAATTACAAATTAGATTAGTTTCGTTATTAAAAAAAAAATTATAAAGAATGTTCCAAATTTAAAGGAAGTTTTAGTATCGAAGAGTACAAAAAACTGAACAAAAATGCTTTAATTTAGTTTTTTAATCGAAGGTATCGTTCGAAATAACCAAGGAAATTTTTTTATTTTTTATACGTTCTGGTTTGGCGCTTAATTGGTTTATTTCAGGTGACGAATTTCTTCCATGTTTCATTCACACAAATTTGACACTTTTGGAGAAACCTGAGACGCCGAAGGTGTCAATCTTTTTAGTGTGGCTCGGTAAAACCTAAACGCGTTGAATAGTCCTGTTTATTGTAAAACAAATACATGATTAGTGAAAACCATGTGTAATTCTTGCTCTTAGTGCTCCGATTGGTCAGCTGTTCCCATGTGACATGGATTAAACAACCGAAGCTCGAAAAAAAATTATTTTATTAACATTTCTGTAGCCACTCAAGGCCTGAAACATGCCCATTGCTTGTTTCCAAAGACGTAATTTTTTTTAGCTTTCATTCCTGCTTTTCCTTTGGTCGGGCTCCAATTGATGCTTTGTTTCCACATGATATTGACTCACCAATCGAAGCTCGATAAATAATTTATTGTCATTCAATTTTATTTTATGCCAGTTAATGGGGAGACAAAACCTAAGCTAGCAAATTGGAAAAATTTTCTTATTAGTTCTCTTTTTGGGAGGGGGGAGTTAAAAGGTCTTCGGTCCTGTTATGCATAAAATAACATAATATGACTTTTCCTTTTCTGTGAAGGCTTGAAGTCTATGCTGGGTTTCTTCGGAATTTAAACTTGTGCAATGCAAAAATCAACAATAACAATCATAAAATAATCTTGAAGAAGGACAAACGAGTAGGCTTCATTTAATTCAGCAATTATTCACCACACAAGATATATTAGTTGTAAGCATTTATTTTTAAAATTAATTTCGTTGATTTTAAATGATATTCTGGTGATTTTAAATTTTTATACTAGGTTATATGTATGAAATTTACTCACAAGTTATCAGGGCCGGATTTAACCCTTTTAGTCCCAGTGATACCATTTGGCATCATCATGTTTCTGATCATAATTTTAAAAAATAATAGGGCTGACATCTATTGGGATTAATAAAAAATATTTTCTAATAGAAAAAAGTTTGAAGAATCGAATGATGTGCTTTTTGATATCATAAATAGCTATAGACGACCAGAAAAAAATTCTAAAATGATGATGCCAAATTGTCATTGGGACTGAAAGGGTTAAAGATTTGCCGCTTGTAGGCTACGATCGATTTTTCGCCAGATATAGTTTTCTTGACTTTTTTCTTTTTACATATTAGAATCATCTATGTACCTTTACACTCTAAATCGAAAGCGAAATAATAAGCGAAATAATTTTTTA
The DNA here is from genome assembly GCA_019343175.1 of Oedothorax gibbosus. Lineage (NCBI taxonomy): Eukaryota > Metazoa > Arthropoda > Arachnida > Araneae > Linyphiidae > Oedothorax > Oedothorax gibbosus. The sequence goes on from CM033272.1 coordinate 30,006,476, forward strand.
AACCGTTCTACTATTTTTCTTACAACTTCCAAATCCGGGGAAGAGGGTGCAATTGCCCTCCCAGCGGCCATGTTTGCTACTAAATATTAGTACTATATATATACGTTTACGGTTAACGCAATAATGTAAATTATTTGTTTTCTTTCTTAAAAATATTAGTATCTTTATAATATTTTTTCTGCCGAATGCCACTTTAATTTGTCCTAAAAATTCGCCGCTCTAGGCTACAGCCTACTTATAGCCTATTTAGAAATCCGGCCTTGCAAGTTATCGATCACTCTTTCAAACCTCAATAAATGAGACCAAAACCAAACGCATGGCAAAAATATTTTGGAGATGTAAAAACTTTTACTAGAAAAATATAAGTATGTTTTTTTTTAAAAAGTTTGTGAGGAAATGAGAGTTATATTGGCGCATGATGTTAGTTTCAATATATTTGCATCTCTGATGGGAAAACTCTGTACCGCAAAAGAAACCTCTTAATATTTTAGTAACAGCTATAGTATGCGCGAAAAAAATTTTGTGGTGCTAGGGCGTAGCGAGAAATTATTTCTTGAGGGGTAGGAGGAAATTTGTTATTAAAAAAAATAATAACTATTATAATGTACTTCAATTTGAGTGACAAGTACAATTCATTAATTCTGTTAATATAGCAAATATAATTAATTAATGTAATTAATACAATATTAATGTAATAAATATAATTAAAGCAATTTAAAGGAGTATTTCTGCTGTTAATAAAATTAAGCAGATTAATTTTTGCGATTAATGCAATTAATAGATATATTACACTAATTGGACAGTGTTCAGCGCAAAAGTGCTAACCAACAAAATTGGTCATTCAAGATTGCTACCGTTAAGTGGTTCACACTCAACTTTTGATACATAAAAGTTCCAGTGATACTTGTGCTTTTTAGTAAGATTTTTTTTATTCCATCGAATGAGGATTCGGTCTGCATGTTATTTTTTCGTTTTAAGACAGCTAATTCAAATAATTGGTGTACACACTTCGGTTTATTAATCTAGTTAAGTATTAAATTGTTAATGCTTTAATTCATTAACTAAATTGTTTTAGGTATTGTATTCAATAAAAATAAAATGTGTCCAATTATGCAAAAATATTTAATTCTGCATACGTTTTATTGCAAAAATTGTAAAATCAACTAAGCTAAGGGTAGCTAATATGTATATGTAATGTGTATCCAGGCGGCATTTTGAAGACTCGCATCAAATGAAAACAATTTACCACACGGCCTATGATTAGATAGAAAGGTATAGGACGTCAGATACTATATTTTATACATTGTTCGTCGTCGTTTCTATCTAATAATGTAAGCGTTTTTCAGACTATCAAACTATCATATATTACAAAGTCTGTTGTCATATCTACAAAGTGTGTTGTTATTGGCGTAAATCATACAAGTATACAGATCGGTAATAATACAAATGCATAAAACAGTATATACCCCAAGAAGTGTGTATTCTGGCGACATTTTGAAGACTCGCATCATAACGAAAACAATTCACCACACGGCCTAGGTTAGATAGAAAGGTATAGTATAGGACATCAGATACTATATTTTAAACATTGTTCGTCGTCGTTACTTTCAATCCGCTTTCTAAAACTTCAGTGAGAATTAAAGTAACAGAAAAGTAGGCTAGTTTTTTCAGAACTTTTTGCTAGGTGGACAAGAAAAGAAATCTGCTCTCACATCTCCGTTTTCATTTAAAAGTGTCAGTCAAAACTTATGCTCCACTTTAAATTATAATAAACAATGAGGTTTTGAAGGAAAGCTTTATAAAAAAGTTTCTATTATATCATTAAACGTGCCAAAAACATTTTTTTTCCGTTTTGCTGTCATGACATTTCTAGGACACATGTTGTAGTTAATTATTTCTTATATTTTATTGTTTAGCTCGTGATGAAGATGAAGCTGTTACAAATAAGCTACATTTTTGGTTTCTCCTGGAAAAATTATTAGACGCACTGTATTTTTTTAGTAATGATGAAAACATACCAAAGAATGCCATATCATTAAAAAAGATGTCGATATATGTATTAAGTATAGCAGATAGTATTTTCTATTCAATAGCTTAAATTTAGGAACACAACTGTCCTTCTAAAGGTATTTTGTTCGTCATTGATTGATACATGAAATCTTGCCATGCGTCTAATAATTTGTCCAGGGACTGTAACTACCAAGCGTAATTTCATGGTTTTTGTTAAGAAGATTTTGGAATGGTAAAACGTATTTTATATTTATATAGATATAGGGAAAGGGACTGGCTATAACAGATCCAGGTTTAGTTATAAATAGATTAACCTAGTTTCTATTTTTTTAAAGGTTATTTTAAGTGTTATATTATTCAGAGAATTTCCACAATTTGGCACATGGTAACTGAAGAAAACAATGTTGATTCTGACCGCAAATAGTTTTATTTTGTAAAAAATGATATGTTTCGCAGGGCGGAGGTCCTACTTCATCATACGCAAATATAACTGAAAACAAAAACAGCTGAGCGACGATTAGCAAAATATGATATCCGGAAAGGGGTGGTGGGTTAGGGGGATTGAAATGCGTGGGTGGGAAAAGGGAGGGGGAGTAGAAACAAATTATTCTGTTGCTATGCTTTTTCAAATTGGGGAAAATTCGGGAATCGAAGAATAAACTAAGTTATTGCAGCTTTTCAAAATACAGTAGGCTTGGTAAAAATATAGTAAGGAAATCAAAAAATATAATATTCGGAAAAACAGATTCATTTTATTTCAGTTTTACTCTTCTTTCAAACGAAAAAAAAATAATTCGGAGCTGAAAATTTGCGATTAACTGACTTTCGCTTTAAAAATTGAAATAGCACGATTTATTATTAAAATATATAATGTAAAATTCTTTATCTTGGAGAACATACATATATGACATATTTTTATTACATATTTTACTAATAAAAAAAACTCTTTTAAAATTTTAACCGGAATTTAGCTTTGGCTTGGAAATTTTCTCATGAGATGACCTTATACGGAATGATTACAATTGTATTTCTTTGGAACAAGCTGTAAAGGAAAAACAGTTGGTTAAGAGTTTTGTGATATTAAGCAAGAAGTTCTAAAAGAACTAAAATAGCCTACTTTCCTATTACTTAAATGCTTATTTAAATTCTTATCGGAAAACAAGAAGTTTTGTAACAGTAACAGTAAATGTCATCTACAACCGTTTCTACACAAGATTTATACACATTGGAAAAAAAACGCCAAAAACAGCATCCATCCATAATTTAAATGTCTAAAAACCAAAATCAACTATTGTCATCAATTTTCTTTCGCAAATTTAATTAATATTATTTATAGACAGTTTAATTTATTTGTAATTCGAAGAATAATCAAATATTTATTAATAAAAAGAAATATGAAACGTATCCAAACTGGACCACTGGCATGCCAGAATCTACTTTTTCCTTTTTTTAAAAAATTCTTTCGAATTAAAAAAATAAAAGAAGTTCATAAAGAACTAAAATAGCCTACTTTCCTGTTACTTAAATACTTACTGAAGTTCTAATCGGGAAAAAACTAGGTTTCTAACAGTAAATATCATCAACAGCCGTTTCTACACTAGATTTATACATATTAGAAAAAAAATCGAAACACAGCATCCAGCTAATAATTTAAACTTCTAAAAGCCAAAATCAACTATTTTCCTTAATATTATTTCGCAAATTAATTAAATATTATTTATCGTCTGCTCGCGATTTATTTGTAGTTCGAGGAATAATTAAATATTTATTAATAACAAAAGTAATGAAACTCCAAACTGCATTAAAAAAATAAGAAATGTAAATTAAAACTAAGCATAATTGTATGCAAAAGTATGCCTTGCCGCTTTCTTGTTAGATAATTAATGAATAATAAAAGAATCAAATTGTGCTACATTTTATGACGTCATTCCAAACTGATTCATGAAAATATTATTTTGCTTCAAATATGTTTAAATAAATAAAGTTTCTCATGCCATTGTTGATTTGGCAACAGTGATTTAAATGACTTAAAATTGAATTTCAATGCTAATTCAATGGGAAATTCGCCGAAAGATAGTAGATTTATGTCCGTCCGGACGTACAGACAGACGGACAAAAAGTATGAAAGTTGGGTATCTGAGGTCATAGCTTTCTAACAAAAAAAGAATTTTTAAGATCCGAGGGATAGAACCGATTTTGGAAGAGGGATACGGACAGACAGACAGACGGAAAGACAGACCGACATACGAACAGACAGACATATGGACATCAACCGCATTTCAATACCTACAGTGATTTAAATGACTCAAAATTGAATTTCAATGCTAATTCAATGGGAAATTCGCCGACAGATAGTAGATTTATGTCCGTCCGGACGTACAGACAGACAGACGGACAAAAAGTATGAAAGTTGGGTATCTGAGGTCATAGCTTTCTAACAAAAAAAGAATTTTTAAGATCCGATGGATAGAACCGATTTTGGAAGGGGGGTACGGACAGACAGACAGACGGACATCGACCGCATGTCAATACCTACTTTTTCATTTTTTTAATTCTTTCGAATTAAAAAAAGAAAAGTAGGCTAATAAAAGTAGGCAAAAAATAATTTTTAGAGGGAATCAGTATAAATATATTTAGCAAAGATTAATAAAACAAAATAATAATAGTGATGTTGCAATAGTATATGGATAAGGTCGAAAATACATCGGCGTCGGTTTTGTCCCGATGATGATTAAAGATGAGTGTCACTGTGGCTGATTCTTCTGCGCTGTCATATTCAATTTAAGAGTCGATTTACAGCTGAATTTTCTTTATTTTACTTTATGTACCAAAGAAGTCGAAAAACCAACACCAACTCGCACCATATTACAAACCACAAACAAGTAGCAAGTTTTACACTATGAATGGTTATTATTATTCTCACAATACAACCATTTTATATAAAAACTTAAATTATAATTATTGTACAATCAAATCGATGCAACATTAGGTACTTAACTATATGTATTGTTGGCTACGAAATTTAATCGACCCTGGCATATCAGCGTATGAATAGGATTGCAACTGCTTATGAGAAATGTCCCAATCAGCTTCAGACCAACCACGTGTAAAATCTTTGATTTTTGGATATTTTCTGTTGTATGCATGCTCTATTTTATAAATGCTCCAATTGTCCTAATTTCCTGACGAACAGAAACCTTAAAACATTTTGCTGAACCGTAAGTGACTGACATATTCGTGGTTATCTTCTGGCTCATTTTTCTCTGGCTTAGAGGAATTTCAAAAGCTGGAATTTATTTTCTAGGCTAAGTTTCACTAAAAACACAGTAAAAAGTTTTAAAAAAACGAATCACAGAGTGTGTAGGAAAAATACTGGATTTGCTAACCTCATAATAATAGAACTTGGTAAATTTTTTTATTTTGACGGGGTCGTTCGCTGTGTAGAATGCCTGACCACACATTCTATAGAAAATTCCATATTTTATACTTTGCCGGTAACACACACATTTAATATGGGGGGGGGGGACGCACAGGTTCAATTGGAATGCTACCAAAAATCTTTCATACCAAGGCGGGCACCATTACAAAAACAACGAAATCTCGAAGCAGCACTTGATAGTAATCATACTCTAAATCTAGCCACTGTGTATCAAATCGTTCATTTTTCAGGTGCGGCAACGAAGAATGGCAGATCCTTCACAGTCAGTAAATGATGTTGCCAAATGGTTTGCATTTAGAACCATTAAATGAGTACCCCCCCCCCCCTTTTCCCAGAATGTGCTGTCATCCTGGCTTATCTAAGAATCGCATTCATTCCCTCAAAAAATATTTTGGGAACTATTTTAAGGTGTGATTATTTTGAAGTGTGTAAAATAAATGGAATGTGTGTAAAAGTAAGCTCTAATTCGATTACGAACTCGTCCTTATTCGAATGTGCCATTTTTCATATTATTTTAAAATATGAAGAGTAATTAATAATATAAAATTTTAAATAATTGAAATATGATTTTTTTGTAATTTTATTACCTACTAGATAAAAATTCCCGCTTCGCTGGACCTCTTTGCCTCTTTTAATCCTCTTCCAACAAGTTGCTGGACTTAATATTTTGACCCTGTTTATTGTGTGCTTATTTAAACTAAATCTCTCTGCCGACACAACCATAGGTTCGTAAATATTATTAACTTTCATAAACGTTCAATACAGAAAGGGGGGAACAGCTATAATATAGCTTTCGGTCCTGGTCTTAATTTGGTGATTATATTTATGTTGCCAATCAATGAAGCCGAACAATTATGATAGCATTCTACTTTAACACAACTTGATAGATGTAGCAAGAATACGTTAATTTTTCACGGCCGCCAAGAAGAATGCATTTCAAAAATATTATTTCACTTTTCTATTTTTGTTTATTCCTGAAAGTAAAATTAAATTTAAAATATTTGTCTTTCATTTCTAAGTTAACATTCTATCGACTTACAGTCCCTGGACAAATTATTAGACGCACTGTATGTTTTTAGTAATGATGAAAACATACCAAAGAATGCCATATCATTAAAAAAGATGTCGATATATGTATTAAGTATAGCAGATAGTATTTTCTATTCAATAGCTTAAGTTTAGGAACACAAATGTCCTTCTAAAGGTATTTTGCTCATCATTGATTGATGCATGAAATCTTGCAGTGCGTCTAATAATTTGTCCAGGGACTGTAATTGTTAAAATTTCAGTTCATATGGTGATTCATTAGTCTAGCTACTACAGTTCGAGCATGTAGTGAGCCCCAATTAGAAGGGTAAGAGGTTGTATTATTGAAACAGGAAGACATCTTAAGACCTTTTTCCCCTTCTTCGTGCTATATTAAATATTTTCTTCGCCTACCACGGGTTCGCTGAGACCAAGAAATGTCTATAATTTATGCTTTCAAACTAGGCACCCAGCTGCCGGCTTTAAAACTGTAAAATTCAACGCTTTTTTTCTTAGAGTGTAGAATTTCTTTCAAACTCATTTTGTGAATATTATGAAGGATAAAAAGCGGAGTGTTTTAAGTTCATATTAATAAGTTAATAAATTCGAACAATAAATAATACTTAATTGTATTATTGCTAGCTTCATCAACAGTGCAGTTTTTTTCTTCTATTAACGCAACTAAAAGTACTGTGAGGGTACAATATTGGTGATTTTTCCAAGCATTGTATGGCTTTAGAGGCCATCTAGTTGTCATGTTAGTCTTTTTCTCACATTGATAAAAAAATATTTGGATTCTATGCTTGGATTTTTAGCCTACTTTTCTTTTTTTAATTCGAAAGAATTAAAAAAAATGAAAAAGTAGGTATTGACATGCGGTCGATGTCCGTCTGTCCGTCCGTACCCCCTTCCAAAATCGGTTCTATCCATCGGATCTTAAAAATTCTTTTTCTGTTAGAAAGCTATTACCTCAGATACCCAACTTTCTAAACCTCCTACGACCCTGCACCAAAAAAGAACCGGTCTCGATAATTAAAGAAAAAGGCGTCCATACCATCAATGAACTCACCACCAAAGCCCAAAATTTAGTATTAGCCTACACAGATGGCTCCTCCGATTCAAATCTTGATGGAGGAGGTGCAGGAGTTTTCTTAACGGGTCCAGGTGATAAAAATGAGTGTCACAAAATTCCTGTAGGGAAAATTGCCTCCAACTAAACATGCGAACTCGTTGCCATCAAGAGTGCGTTGGAGATTTTCCTGTCCAAAATCATCCACAGATCCAGCGGCATTACCATCCTTTCTGATTCAAGATCTGCCCTGCAGGCCATTCAGAAGGGCAAGTGCCAAATCAGCCATGAAATAATCCTATCCATCAACAAAGTCATCGCAGCCAAGAAAACCTGCACGTTACAGTGGATACCAGCTCATGTTAACATCCTTGGAAATGAAAAAGCCGATGAGCTTGCCAAAGAATCAAGAGTTGCCCCAATCATCTAACCTCATAACTCTCGTTGACGCCAATGCAGTTGCCAGCCGTAGACTTATCAAAAATAATTTTAAATACTCCATCCCTGCTCTAAATTGTAACCGTACAATATCTTCAATAATAGCCAGACTACGAACAAAACATTTAAAAGGAATGAAAATCTCAACGGAAGGACAAAGAAGCTTCTCCACAAACTGCCCAAACTGTCCTGGTGTCCAACTGTCCCCGCAGCATATATTTGGCTGCCCAGCAATTCAAGCCAGGCTCTTCAGGATTGGCTTTGAAGACCCAGAAATTTTAATTCTCTCCGAAGATGCAGAGGAAATAGCGAAAGCTGTCTACGACAGCTTCGGATCCATCTAGTTTTTGCACACAACATGGACACGACAACAACAACAACAACCCAACTTTATACTTTTTGTCCGTCTGTCTATATGTCCGGACGGACATAAATCTACTATCTGTCGGCGAATTTCCCATTGAATTAGCATTGAAATTCAATTTTGCGTCATTTAAATCACTTCTGCCAAATCAACAATGACATGAGAAACTTTATTTAAATATATTTGAAGCAAAATAATATTTTCATGAATCAGTTTGGAATGGACGTCATAAAATGTAGCACAATTTGATTCTTTGATTGTTCATTAATTGTTTACCAAGAAATCGGCAAGGCATATTTCTGCATACAATTATGCTTAGTTTTAATTTACATTTCTTATTTTTTAATGCAGTTTGGAGTAGTTTCATTACTTTTGTTATTAATAAATATTTAATTATTCTTCGAACTACAAATAAATCGAGCAGACGATAAATAATATTAACTTAATTTATATGGAAACTTACTTAATTATCTGAATATTAAGGAAAATAGTTGATTTTGGCTTTTAGAAGTTTAAATTATAGCTGGATACTGTGTTTCGATTTTTTTCTAATGTGTATAATCTAGTGTAGAAACGGTTGATGATGATATTTACTGTCAGGAACCTAGTTTTTTCCCGATTAGAACTTCAGTAAGTATTTAAGTAACAGGAAAGTAGGCTATTTTAGTTCTTTATGAACTTCTTGTTTTTTATTTTAATAACACTCTCTTTTGATTTTAAGCTAAAAAAATGCATATAAAACACTGATTAGGATTCGTTGTGATTATTCTTGAATTAAATTAAAACCGGATTGGTTACTCAGACTACAACACTTTTAAAAGTTGTAAAGCCACAACCATTACTATACCCCTTAACTAACACATACCAAATCGCCCAGAGGTAATGGGATTCAAATTTTATTTACCGAGGGGTAGGAAAAAAAACTATGCTGTCACTCCGTGACTCAGGCCTACAGACACACATACTCACAAGCATAACCAACTTCACTCGAACGGCAGCAGTACTAAAAATATCCCAATCCGATTTTGGGAAGGCTCCGCTCCCCATCTTCATTCTCTGTCCTCCTGCTCGGGTCAGAAGGAAGAAGGTTAGAGTCAACAACTGTGAGACTGCGGAACAGATTGGCGGAGTTAGGAATTTCAGGAATTGTCCATAGGATTAAGGCTTGTGAAAATATAGGTAAGTTTGAATGTGTAGAATATTATTTCAAATGATTTTCTAAGTAGCACATGTCTTCTCCCTATACTACCTGGACAAATTATTAGACGCACTGTATTTTTTTAGTAATGATGAAAACATACCAAAGAATGCCATATCATTAAAAAAGATGTCGATATATGTATTAAGTATAGCAGATAGTATTTTCTATTCAATAGCTTAAGTTTAGGAACACAAATGTCCTTCTAAAGGTATTTTGTTCATCATTGATTGATACATGAAATCTTGCAGTGCGTCTAATAATTTGTCCTGGGACTGTAGATATATGTCCTGACGATTAAATGTGGAATTTTAAATAAAAATAAAGCATTGGTACTCAATGACAATTAGTAGAAAATTCCTTGAACTCAAAGTTATTTAAATATTATAGCTTAATAAACCTTAAATACAGTTTTTGTATTTAAAATCCTTAAACTAGAAATGAATTAACTAGAATAGAAATACTATGTAGACTTGATACCATAATGTTAAAATGGTAGTGGAAAGATGCATAAGTTATATTTCCGATAACGTGGGCTACCAGAGAAGTTTACGTTTTGTGAATGGGTGAATCGAATGGGTCCATCTAATATATGTCAGTTTACGTGTTAATGTTACAGTTTTTAAATGATGGATACGTCGAATCACTTTTTCTATTCCGTGGTTTAAGACGGCTTCTGTCAATGATATTATTTTTTTATTTAATTATAGTATTTTCATCTAATGATAACGTTTTTATTGAATGATTATTTTTATTGGTAATGTTTCAATAATAATTAAAATGATTTTAAAATTCATAATATAAAAGAATATTTTCATTGAATAATAATTTTTTCTGTAATGACACGAAAATAATATTACTCAAAAATAGTTAATCAGTTGTGAATATTAAAGATATAAAATCCATATTTTTATGATGAGTATAATTTATTACTTTTAGTGATACAACAGCAAGTTGTAACTAACGCAGATTCGTAATTTCAATATTTTTTTCCATTATTGACTTTTTTACTTGAAAATGTTGATCAAATAGCAAGTGCAATCAACTACTAATTGAATGTTTGGGGCAGTTTGATAGGGATATTTGAAATGTGATACGGTCAAGGGATGCTTTCATTATATTTAAATTATCTTCTTTTTTATGAAATTTTTAATAAAAAAGATTTAGATAAAATTCGTTAAACGCACGGTAGTTTATAAACAAATCACTTCTTTACTCTTCCTGCTCTCGTATCTGTTAACTGATAGGGATACAATATTTTTCCCGAATATAACATGCGTGTTTGTTTTATATATATTACTATATTCAGTGCACTTAGATAGTTTTTGTATATTTAATTTCTCTGTATTGTGAAGGGAAAAGTGACATACTTTAGGCATAGAACCTAGTTTATAAATTCTGAGAAATATTGAAAAAAAATTACAGTTGTCATTTAAAAAGAGACAAACAAAAAATTCTTAAGGTATTCAATTGCCTCGCATATGGTCATAACGAAATATTTTAACTACCATACTACGTTTATAAAGTAAAAAGTAGAAAGCGATTCGTCCGTTCGTCTATCTGTTCGTCACCCACTTTCACTGCCCGCACCACAAATAGCACAGAGAAGTGTGATACGTCAAATTTAAGTAAACATTCTGTTTAATTAAAGACACCCTTTACAGTTTACATGCACAATATCGATAATTAAAAAGAGCGAAAGCCAAAACATGCTTTAAAAAATATTAAAACCGATTATATTTGAGATTAAATAAGTGTAAACAATACAAATTTCAATTATTTTTAAACATCGAAACATCTCTTCGCTTTTAAATTTTTGCATAACAATAAAAAATTTATTGGAGTTGATAAATAAAACTTGAAACTTATAAATATTGCTTAGTCTATATTCAAATTAAGAAGTAAATACAAACATATTAAAAATACGACAGCATATTTTATTATCATTTTATTTATTTTTTAATAAATGCAATTTAAAAATATTAACTAACTTGTATATTGATGTATATTGCTGAAAGTTAATTGCAGAACTAAATGCTGTGGATGGAGCTATTTTTTGAGATGCATGAATTTTGTGTGAAAGCGGTTATAAGTGACAGTTTCTGTTACAAACTTACTTGTTTAATACCAGTATCATAAATATTTGGTGGTTTGTTCAATTGAAGTATCCAATGGCATTTAATATAGTTTAATATAGGTTTCGCTGTTGTGTATATATTCCAAAAATAATTTTGAAGACCGATTTTTACGATAATCATATTATAATATAACTACAAGAATTTAACTTTTTAATTTTCGATGTTGTATTTGCATTTAGTTCAAAGTATGCTTACTAAAATTTAAATATATTTGTGACAAAAATTAATTATTTTAATGAATAAAGGAAATTCACTGCAAAATATATAGATAATAGATATTTTTTAAAACTCTAACAAATGTAACAGTTCAAGTAGAAGTCGTGAAACGCCAATGCACAAATTATATATTTTTTAATTTTTTAAGTTAAAGCAACTGCCCAATAAATATTTAAAGGACCCTCCCCCTCTGGCACCTACTCGCATAAAAACTGTTAATTTGATGACTAAATAAATGTAATATATCAAAATTCAAATAGAAAATATTATGTTGCCTAAAGATAATTCAAAATGCAAAAAATTGTTTTATTTTTACCAACATGTAACAATTTCTTTGCTTTAAAACACTAAAAATAAGATATCTCCTTCAAGCATTTGAGTGTCGAGTTATTTTGGGTCTCCTGTTTTATTTTCAAAGTTGATAACATGAATAAAAATAAGCCTTTGGTATACGATTATCATAATAGAAACAACGTACTCGTGGTGCATATTTTTAAAACAAACAAGGTGTTGAAATCTTTATCAGTTATCAATAAAATTAGGCATAATCATATTTTGATGTGCACATATAATGTAAACATTATTAAAATTTGATTTATTTAAGTAAATTTATTAAGTGCTTACAAAAAACATCATTTTTATTTATAAATTTATCTTTAATATTTTTAAACGAACTGATAGAATAACTAACTTTTTTTTCTGTAATGGGACTGCAATATTGGAGGTCAAGCCTTTTGCAGACTCGGCATATTCCCCAGAACTGAGAGCCATTTCTTAGTGGCACCGTATAGACTCTACCAATTTTGACGTCCAGATTACAATGAATCTGAGATCTGTGGATGTTAAAGTATGCCGAGATTTAATTTTACCGAGAGAACCCACCAGGGCCCTACAGGGATCTTTTACATGCCACATAATCATATAACATGCGCGCCCAAGATTTTCCCATCCAGAAAATCCGACGACTCAGCCGGGGCTCAAACCCGCGATCTTGGGCTTACGAGGCGGACACGTTTAACCTCTCAGTCGCTATAATAACTATAATAACTAACTGAATATATAACCGCTATAATAACTAACTGAAGAGTTTGATAAAACGCTTTCTCTCGTCAGCTAAAATGACGGGGTTAGGTTTCTCTTTATATTACTCGCTCCCGTGATATTTCCGGGTTGGAATGTTCAATAGTAACGCGCCAATATAACATTAAAGCTAATGGATTTCTTTTGCCCAGAAAACATTTTATTTCTCATTTTGCACTGCTCTGAAATTTATCACACAAGATAATTTCTAATCTTTATTTACATTTAACATAAGTTTGTTAAAATTAATTTTTCAATGTTTAAAAACATGTTTTTGAAATTTTCCTAGCTTGCTGGAAAACCAACATTAAGTCATAAAAACCCTGATTGTTGGCTTTTCTTATCATTATTTCAAACTAAATGCAAATAAAAAATTGAAAGTGAATACATATGTATTATTCATACACATTTTTTTAAATTTTAATAAATTTTGAGGAAAAAGAATTAGACACTTTTATGAACGTTGTCTTTAAAGTTATCTTACTTTTTTTTTATTAACCCCAGAACAAAGACATTTGCAAATAATTACATTAGCACTATTATGCACGTACTTGTAGCTAAAAGCATGAACTAAACAAGTAACTAATTGAAAAAATATCTTTCCTTTAAACCAAAAAATGTAGACCGAAAAACCTTACGGCCTCAAAAATGTACTTTCAGTGCATGAAAACTTATTTCTTCACATAACTAAACACATACGCAATGATTCAGCTTGTATTTTTCACCATGTGATCAGCTGGCTGAAAGGAAAAAAGTGATTCCACTTTCAACCTCCAAAAATTTTCCATTGCTGAGAAAAAGGCATTGGGTCATGTATCCTTATGGGTCAAATGTCCCTAATTCCCCCTACCGTATCACTAAAATTAGAATTTCTTTTTATTTGCTTACTATCTATTTAATTTGATTAAATTAATCAATCAAAATAGATTAATCAAATTAATGAATTTAGAAAGTGAAAAAAATAATAATTCAATTTTAACTGTTCGAAAAATATATCTATATAATATATATACTATCTATATAATAACATTCTGTATTTATACAAAAATAGTAAACCTAGCGATTATAAAGAAAATACAAATTATTCTATTCGGAAAAAATCCATTTATAACGTAACTAAAGCAAATAAGGAAGATTTTTCGAAACGTTTTGACCTTTTGTAATATTTTTTTTTTGTAATATAGCTGTTAAAATTTCTTCCAATACTACGAAAGAGCGTTAATTTAAAAAAGAACCAAAAGCTAACTAGTCTTTAATTTTAATCTGTTAACATATACAAAAAGTTTGTGCCAGATACTTATACTACACTGCTTAAAACAATTAGGGGAGCGCATGGTTTAAACCCTCTCACCCCCAATGATTCCATTTTTAATCATCAGCTTGTGATTTTTTTCCTCACTAATTTGGCTCGCACTTATTTATCGTTAGATGGAAGAATCATGTGTTTTGAAGAATGAAATAAAGTTTGTTTTAATTACATGAAAATTTGAAAAACATAGTAAAATAAATTCACTCCCAAAAAATGTTAAGAAATAAATTGACCCTAAATTCTTCACGCTTGCATTCTTAGATGTTTAAAAATTGATGTTACCCTTTTTTTTAGAAATAAAGTTTTGAAAATAATATTGTTATAATTTATTCAAAAGTTATGATTCCAATTTTTCCCCCTTAAATTATAGTTAAAAAACTAATAACCCTTCCCCCTGTTTTTTAAAATTTCATTCTGGATGCATAATGAATCTATTTCACAAATTTTAAATTTTTAGAATAAAAAACAAAAAGTTGTAACTGAAAGGGTTATCAAAAGTACTCAAAGTGCTCCTTAATTGTTTTGAGCAGTGTATTTTAACTTGTCTGTCCTCTTTTTTCGTTCAAATTAAACGTTCTTAACTACTTCAAGATCCGAGCAAGCTAAATTTGCCGCTATGGTGTCTGTCTCACGCAAGGACGCGCTCGCATTCTAGATCTCCTGCTTTAACAAAGCTTCTTTACACTGGCTTTTAAAACCGCAAGCCGAAATTGTATTGTGTAAATGCACTGTGAAACTTTTGGAGTAACGTTACACTATAAACAAGTAGGTTTATAACAGAATATATCACTAGACCGCTTCCATACAACATTTGGGCTCAACTAGACAAAAAACTCAAAACACAGCTTTTAATTCTATATTAAACATTTACACCCTAAATTTGGTATAGTTTCATTTATTTTCTTTCGAAAATTTGATAATTTTTCCTTAGTTTTTGCTAAATTTATTTATATTTGGAAGAATAAATATGAACGACCTAACTAAACCGAAAGATTCTTGAATACTATTTAGAAACTAAAATTAATACTAATTTAAAAAACAAAAAGATAAAAAGACGTTATCAAATAAATAGTATTAAAACGTCAATATTCATTACTAAATGCTTAAATGTAAATACAAAATCATGTTTTCTTACAAAGTAAAGTAAAGTAAAGTAAAGTAAAGTAAAGTAAAGTAAAGTAAAGTAAAGTAAAGTAAAGTAAAGTAAGTAAAGTAAAGTAAAGTAAAGTAAAGTAAGTAAAGTAAAGTAAAGTAAAGTAAAATAAAGTAAAAATAAAATAAAATAAAATAAAATAAATAAAATAAAATAAATAAAATAAAATAAAATAAAATAAAATAAAATAAAATAAATAAATAAAATAAAATAAAATAAAATAAAATAAAATAAAAAAAAGCTTTCTGTCTCTCTCTTTCAAAACAAATAATATAAACTATAAAAGAATCCTATTGTGAAACCCTATCCTATCCCTTTCCGACCGGGCTAACACGATCGTGCGGGTTGCACATATCTACTATTTTATTTATTTCTTGTGTAGTCGTTTGTACAATAAGTCGGATTCGATCGATCGTGTGGGTTTCCGGAGAACATGAAGTTTCACTTTTGATCAACAGATTGCAGTAGTTGTCTTTATTTCAGTTCTAGTCGGCAATCTTAGCGCTGTTTACATATCCGCAGGAAACAGCAAAATAATTTATCTGTCGCAAAAAGGTAAATATCACTCTTTTTTTAATTGCTTAGATACAAATGGTTGTTTTTAAGTCTCAATAAGTGAAAAATATAATAACCTTAATTATACATCATTATTGTACTTTTAGGACGCAATATCTCTTAACCCGCACGATCGTGCTACTTCGGCGTTACTGGTTACGATTGATTCTGTAAAGGTAAGTGTTTTGCAAACACGCTTTGTTTTTTGTTCCAAGACTTACAAATATTTGAAATTATACTTTAAATACAATAATTTTTTAATATTTAAAATTAACTTTAAATGTTTAAAATAATTTTCATTTATTTAAAATTAGTTTTCAGTTATTTAAATGTATAACTGCTCAGATTTATTTCTTAATTTCCACCAAAAACATTTTCAGATGGCTACAAGGAAAAAAATTCTAACACAAGACGAAATTCTTCAAATCTTGAATGATAATGATTCTGAACTCAGTGGCTTCTCTGACGATGATGGTGATGACCAGACATTCGAACCAAGAATGTTGGAAGGACAATCAAGTTCGGATGATGAAGAAAATGATCAAAGTATTATTTTGGATCGTCCTTCTACGTCAAGATCTCCTGATCCCAGTCCCCAGAGTTCTATCCCCACACAAGCTTCGACAAAAGTTAAAAGAAATAAAAAAGAAAAGAAAACATATAAGTGGGTTGTTAAATACAACAACTCCACCAGCAAATAGAAGAGTTATTAGTGAGGATGAAGATGATGAGGTCGAGTATTCTCCAATAAAAAGATCCAAATTCTATAACCCACTTGCGAAAAAACCCTGCGCAGACAAGAGATATGATGGTTTTTAACCACTACCCAACAGTTGATGATATTACAATGCCCCGCAAATGCAGGCTGGAAAACTGCAACAGCAGGTCAAAAACCCGCTGCGAAAAATGCAATGTGTATCCATGTTTGTCAAAGACAAAATCTTGTTTCAAAAATTTTCATTGTGTAACTAATCAAATAATAAATATAATTGTTAACTCTAAATAACATTTAATCATCAATTAAATGATAATCATTAATTATTTGTAACGATTTCAGTTAAATTTATTTATAGCGAGAAAAATGTAAAATTTTACAAGTGATGGTTTCACAGAAAAAGCCTAACCTGCACAATCGTGCGGATAAGTAAGGACCTAACCCGCACAATCGTTCGGGTACCCCCTATGCTTTAGAGGGGTCCCCAATTTTTTTAAATAATTTTTTTCAGGGTCATTAAGACTAGTATAGAGTAAAAAACTAGAAAAAAGTAACATTTAAGGATAAAAAAATTTCAGGTCTTAAAGGGCTATTGTGTATTCCCAAAGAATCCTAAGAGTATGAAATAAATTTGCGAAAGAAAGTTAAAGAAAATGAGCAATTATGACGGCGAAAAGTTGTTAATTAAGAAAGCAGCAGAGAACGTTCTTTTTTTTCCGCATAAATATCCGGGGAAATTAATTTTCAAAATAATATAAAGTTAAATGATACTAAGATAAGTTCCACTTCTATTTATACAGATAAAAACATCATAATTCTGTGAACTTCAAACAAATTTAACAATCGACACAGATTATTAATTAAATTGCGAATGAAACTTAATGAAAATGGTTAATTTTTAGCTTTAAAAGTTTAGAACTAGCTAGAGACTGTATTTGGCGATTTTCTTTCTAAAGTATTAAATGGTATGTTTAAGTAGTTCTCTAAGTAACATTTACGTTCACAAAAACCTACTTGTTATGTTATAAACATAGTGTGCATGAAAGCTAAAAGAAGTAAGATTACACCAAAAAGAAAATTGTGTTTTATAGCTTTACATCCAAGTCAAACTGTGTCCTAAGTCAAGATTTCATTGCTAGAACATATCTTTATTTAATACTCAACGCCCGGCTTGAGAGAACCCCCTTTTTTTTCCATAATATTTTTTGTAAACGTATTTGACAAGAACAAACTATTACATTTTTAACTCAAAAGTTTTTATGCATTTAAAAATCTTGTTTTTTTTGTTATATGTATAGGTAACAAAAAAAGAACTTTTTGACATATATTTTTCATAAAAATTTTAAAGAGTAATAAATATTCACATCATCACCAATAGCTCGACAGTCCTGGGTGGACCCTGGCTTTCTCAAGGAGATTTGTCCAGTCTCTCCTTCTGCGAGCAACAGCTTTCCAGTCTCTGCCTTTATCGAAAACAAAGTCCTTTTGGAGGCAGTCCACCCACCTCAGTCGGGTTTGCCTCTTTTTTCGAGTTCCATTTGGTTTAGCAAAAAAAATTCTTTTTTGTTGCTCTGCATCATTCATTCTAATAAGTGTCCGGCCCATTTATGCGTTTGTTTTATGTATATTTAGGATACCGGACTTCTTGAATATTTTTTATAACAGTTAGAGTTAGTTCTCCTAGATAAATATTAACCATTTACTATTAAACGGTGATACTTTTGAGAACTATAATTTTGTTTTATTATGTTATGTTGAGGATTTTGGTTAATGCAGTTATTGCAATACTTTAAAAATCTTAACAATCTAACATTTAATCTTGATAAGTAACATTAATACTTTTTTCAATAATTCTTCAGTGCCCACAGGGTGACAGTTCAACATGTTTCAAGCGAGTTACAAAAAAACACAACAAAAGTGCTATGAAATCGTACTTTGCTACTTTTACAAAATCGTATATATGAAAAAAAAATTCTGCGGGTCAATTTATTTGAATGGCAAACTACAGCTGGGCCATGTAATTTATATGAACACATTCTAATTTCCTTCATCTCCAAGTAGCTAAACCCTAGTTCTCTGATATTCGGTCCAAAACAGTAGCTCGTTCCAACACTGAGGTTCTTTGGGGCAGTATTTTGCTTGGACTGATCTCAAAAAGGAGAAGGACGAAATGCAGGGAGGAAAAGCGGGAGTGATAGAAAAGAATAGCGCATTCCACTTTTCTTTCTCAAGAGTTTGAGAACAGAAAAAAAAACTATTTTCGCAGTGGAAAATCATAGAGATGTGTTATTTTTATTGTACAGTTGGGCTCGGCTTACAAGTTCCATCGACTATTTGAAGATTTTTTTGGTTTGTTTTAAATTAGTGTTTGACGGTCTAAAAACACAAAGAAAATTTTATATTCACATAAAAAAAGTTTGAAATCGTGTAAATAATTACAAATTTTAAGGAGTTTGAATTAAAAGCCTACCGTAACAAGCAAATATTTTGGCTTAAAAGTTTAAATTAGCATTGAGCACAAATTGCTCGACAGACTACAATGAACATTTTGGATGTGCAAGCTACTGACGTATGATTCGGCCACGTAATAATATTGAGACCTAAAGAAGGACGATATCCGACTAATTTGCAAATGAATGTTTGTATATGAATGTTGTCTTAATAAATCGGTTTAGATTACATTTATCATGGGGTTTTAAGGGTACTGTAATGGTATATTTATTTCAGTAAACTCTCCCTCTCTCTGATCTCATACATAACCTACCGGGTGGCCCAGCGGGTAGTGTTTGAAACAAATGAAAAAATAAAAACAAATAAGAGACATGAGAAGAATTTAATGACGTTTATTGAATGGACATATTGGGCAATTTATGATAAAGAGGTTCGAAGTGCCCGCCATATTTAACAAGGACAGCAGTTAGGCGGTTCTCGAATCCAACCATACTCCATACTCCTTACCCATACCTTCCTCCATACTCCATTTTTTTTGGCCAATTCTTTTTGTGGAACTTCTCAAAAAAGCTTCCCACAAAAAGAATTGGTCAAACAAAAGCAGTATGGAGGAAGGAGGAAGGTATTTGTAAGGAGTATGGAGTAATGGTTGTATTCCAGAAACCGCCTAACTGCTGTCCTTGTTTAAATATGTGGGCATTTCGAACCTCTTTATTATAAATTTGCCGAAATTTCCATTCAATAAAGGTCATTTAAATTTATCATGTCCCTTATTTGTTTTTATGTTTTACATTGGTAATACACTACCGTTGGAATCTATTTGATATTTTTTTTTGTGAAACGTGTAAGTTTTAGTTTGTTCATATTTTACTCTACTCATTTTTTCTCAATATATATGTAATGCATTGTCCAAAAATCAAGATTTTGTAGTTAATTATTTTTAAGGATGCAGTGTCATTATAAATTTTTCGTTCATAATTATTGATTTTTTATATAAAAAAACATCTACGGAGTAAAAAAAAATTAGCTAAAAGAGGACAATGTTCTGTGAATTAGAGAACCGGCTTAAGCTTACGCCAAATGAACAGGCCAAACTAAACAGAATGACTTTTTCTTTCGCACCCTTGTAGTAAGTACATCGCAAAATAAGAGTTCTAGAACTCGAGGTGTCACAACATCTAAAGGAATGCAATCTTTCACCACGCGGAAGTGTCATCATTCAGGTGTCCTGGCATTCTTTTTTCGAAAATTTGTTTTTCTGGAGTTCATCGCCTCTGCCCCCTTTTATCATTCTTGAGTGGGTGGAAGATATCCGATTTTAGAAAATTTACGACACGCGATCAGGTGCTTTATGACTGAAAGAAACTGGGTTGTTTTTCTTAAAAGTGACTACAGCGACCACCTTTTGTAAATAGAACGGTAATTTTACCCCGACCACTTAAGTCTGGCTTTTTACACACTTGCATCCAATTACTTTTGTTTCACAGATTGCACGTTTGATACCCGGAAAACTTCAAAACACATACGAATCGCCGTCCAACCCCAAACTTGAGCAGTCCAAAAACAGCAGCGGCATAATCTGATGATGGTGGAAAAGTACTTAAAAATCGCATACGATGAACACTTTGTATACTTTTTTTTGTGAAATGTAAAAATACTTTGAACACGTGTCCATTTGTCCGTATTGAAACTAATAAAGAAAACAAAAATAAACGAACGCCAATCGAATCGATATTAAAAAAACGGATCTTTTTTTTTGCCTAACACTTTTAAGTATGGTTCGGAAAGGCACAATAAATATTATCATCTAAGCTTTTGCCAAATTTCAGAAACAAATTTTACTGAAATTTAACTCAACTCAAACTGTTTTCTCAATTTTACCTGGATTTTTTGCAAGAAAAAATTTCGTGATATTTGACGCAACCCTCTACCCCCTAAACAAATCACGTAATTTATGGACGCCACCGAATGGCTAAGCAAAAGAAAGAGTTTTTGGAAGAAAAGTACCAGCACAGAAAACTATAATATACACCCCATTATCTTTGACAAAATTATCTTCATTTTTCTCGCAAGTAATTTTTTTTAAAATTCCGCAGATTTCCTGATGCGCGCATGCATATTTGCCATTTACTTGGGTATTCTACTTCGATTATATATATGTATTATGTATGATGTATGTATATGTTTGTATGTATGTATGTATGTGTAGTATGTATGTGTGTATATAATATATATATATATATATATATATATATATATATATATATATATATATAATATATATATATATATATATATATATATATATATATATATATATATATATATATATATATATATATATATATATATATATATATATATATATATATATATATATATATATATATATATATATATATATATTATATATATATATATATATATATATATATATTATATATATATATATATATATATATATATATATATATATATATATATATATATATATATAATATATATATATATATATATATAATATATGTGTGTTTGTAAATGTTTGCATGATCAGCCTCTAGAAAGAGACACAATATAAGTTGGGTTTGCAAAGTGTTTTCCTCGCGATTATCATTTGGCAATTGGAAAAAAGTACCCAAGGATTAGGAAACCAAAAATAGATGCCTTAAATGTGCATTTCCTAAATAAATGTTCAAAGTTGTTTGTTTGAACAAAAAAAATACCTCAGAAAATTAATTTTTATTCACAGAAAAAATTGGGCCCATAAAACAAAAATGTGACGAAAAAATAAAAATAAAATTTTAATTATAGGGTTGAAATACACGTACGGGTTACACGTAGGGTTGAAATACACGTAAATTGGTTGTACGTACATCAGGGACTGAATTGTTCTTGTTTCTACAAAGAATAATGCAAAATCAACAAATGAAAACCACACTAATAACGCAAATGCAATTTAAAAAATGTTAAAAGTACATATCAATATGTGAACGGCGTAAATTATGAACCAAGTTGAGAAAACTGAAGAGAAATATTGAAAAACACAAGTTATTACTAATAACAAGTGTTTAAACTACTTTTTTTAAAATTTTATAAGGTTGTTTAAAAATATTCTTTTTCCATAAAGTTTTGACGAAATCTTTTTCGTTGACGACACGTTTCCCAAGTTATCCTAGTGGATTAAAAATGAAACTAATCAAAATAATGCTGTGTTTATTCGAAATGTAAAAACTATCTCCCATTGGCAATTACCTGAATAACATCCAACTTGTAGGCATAGTTTAAAAATACCTTTCAGTTTGGTAGTGCCAACTTTTTATATTCAAGACATTTTTAGTTGCATAACAAAGTATTGCAACTGAATTACGCAAAAGCTTGATGTAAATTTAAACAAAATAACCGAATATTTCCTAATGCAGGATTAAAATTACAGCTGAGAGAGTGATGCATAACATGTTGATGTTAATATGGCATTGATAAGGCTTCAACATAACGTGAGCCATAGGCTTCTATGAAAAGCCATTCTATCCACTATCAAAACAGTTAGTCAATATTCTACTTCCATAGGAAGCCATATACTCGTAAAGTCGTTCGGTTCTGGTTTATCTTCAAATTGTGATTAAGATAACGTCAACTTCATGTATTGTTATTAAAATGCTACCAATGAAATTGCTTGGGGGGTTTTAAGTAATCTATTTGTCTATTATTAATTTTTCTTTATTATTTAAAAAACCCGAGCGATTTTTAGCCTACTTTTCTTTTTTTAATTCGAAAGAATTAAAAAAATGAAAAAGTAGGTATTGACATGCGGTCGATGTCCGTCTGTCTGTCCGTACCCCCCTTCCAAAATCGATTCTATCATTCGGATCTTAAAAATTCTTTTTTTGTTAGAAAGCTATGACCTCAGAGACCCAACTTTCATACTTTTTGTCCGCCTGTCTGTACGTCCGATAAATAATATTAAGTTAATTTGCGAAAGAATATTAAGGAAAATAGTTGATTTTGGCTTTTAGAGGTTTATGTTATAGCTGGATGCTGTGTTTAGCGATTTTTTCCTAATGTGTATAAATATAGTGTAGAAACGGTTGGTGATGATATTTACTGTTAAGAACCTAGTTGTTTCCCGATTAGAATTTCAGTAAGTATTTAAGTAACAGGAAAGTAGGCTATCTTAGTTCTTTAAGAACTTCTTGTTTATACTTCGGAATGGCTATACATGAGAGCCCTATAAATCTTATTACACGGATTTAAAATGTGAACTACTTGCTTTTTTTTTTAATTTTACGAAATCGAGGATGAATGCCGAATGTTAGGAAATATGTTTTGGAAAGGTGCATTAGAGAGAAAAACAATTAGGTTTATAACAGAAAAAGTAAAACTAACCGCCGTCGAAAAAGTGAATCGTTCTGAAAACAGCTATTTGACACATTATGTGCATGATTTTTTTTTTGTTACTTCATGCCGAAGAAGATAATTTTGGGGTACAAATTTAATTTTA
The DNA here is from genome assembly GCA_019343175.1 of Oedothorax gibbosus. NCBI lineage: Eukaryota > Metazoa > Arthropoda > Arachnida > Araneae > Linyphiidae > Oedothorax > Oedothorax gibbosus. Next base: position 30,030,135 of record CM033272.1, read on the forward strand.
ATAAAGTTTAGTTTGTGAACAATCGATTTAAAAAACAGTCGATAAAGTTATGGACCAGCTTTAACTCTAGAAACACAAACCAAACAAACCGTTGTAAATGTACCCCAGTTTGTAGTTTTAAAAGGTTATAAAATTAATTTCACTATTTTTATTGAACATAACATAAAGCCTATCATGTAAGCTCATGTATCAAATCATGCACTAATTAAAACTCATTTCTATGTAAGGTTTTGAATATTTTTTTCTTCTTAAAGTCTTGTTCCCTAGGGCCATCATGTATCTGTATTGTATATAGGGCGATGGCCGTGTAGCAAAACAAAGCTTCTTACATCTGTAATAACTGCTGAACTCTTTTTACAAGTAAAATTATTGATGATTTAATTCTGTACCAATATTTATTTCAAAGATCTTAAAATTACACAATAACCGACAAAGGAAAAATGGAAAATCTATATGAAAGTAAGCCCTTCATTTGCAAAATTAAACAGCAAATTTGATTCTTTCAACTCTACGGATGATGTACATATTTTTTGGTGGAAGACAGTGAATTTAGTGAACCTACATGAATGATTGTTAAGTTTATTATTTTTTTTATGAAAAAATACTTTTAAAAAAATTATTTTGATTTTGCAGTCATTATAGATGTAAAAAATTACTTGATATGGACCAACTTTTCATTCATGGCACTCTGGATCGGGTGGAAAACAGCGTAAAACAGAATAATAATAATAATGAAAAAGTGATAACGTTGAAAATAAGTAAATGCGAAAAGCAAAAGTTTTTTATAACAACATTTTATTATTTTCTTTCTAACATAAAAATAAATTATTCTGTGTTTTAAATAAGCTATTTGTTAGCTCTATATTTTTTTTATAAGTTAGTTAAAGAATTTTCTTTCTACCAACGGGACGAAAAATTCATTTGAATTTTAATTAAGCGTATGTGGTCTGGTTGTAAGGTGTATATAATTATGTTGATCCTGTCACTGACAGCAACTTACAGTTTTTCCGGTATAAGACCTGCATGGGAAACTATTTTTAAATTTGTGTGTTATTTACATTTTTTGTGTGTTATTTACATTTTTTGTGTGTTATTTACATTAGTAAAATAAAAAATATATTTAACTGAATAAAACATTAAAAAAAGTAAGAAAAATTGTAATGGCCCGACCTTAAAAATAAGTGGAGTTTCTAAAGTTGAAAATAAAATTAGTTTTGTAGGTGAAAGGGTAGTTTTGTCCTCTTAATATTTGGGTTGAGTGTTTGTGTATAATAAGTTAGTACCAATATTGCATTTCAAACTCGCTAGTTATCAATTTTGTGTGAAATACAAAGTGAAATTCCCTCAGTCCAAACATCTTATGCTTTAGAGGTATTAATCAAATTCACGTTTGTTGTATTTATCAAGAAACCATTTCTTCAAGCTAAAGTTTTAAATTGAATTTTAAAAATATTTAGACTAAGATGTTTCAATTGTTTTTAGAAACGGTTATAGGTATGTAAATTATATTGTCGAAATAAGATTTTTTCTTTATAATTTTTATAGCTTTTGTAAATATTTATTTATACTATCATTATAGATATTTAATTTTTTTTATGAATGTCGCAAAATTGTTAAAATTTATGTTTAAACCTCATGTCCCTTTATCTACAGCAATGAAGCCTACGAACAAAAGCTAGGAAGCTGTTACAATCCAGTCAACTATAGTACTTGGCATTGAAGGGGAGACTATTTTCGTTATTCCTTTTGACTCATACTTGTATCACGGGAATTCTTTCTCGTAAGAGTTGGACCCCAACCAATACCTGTTGTGCCACGAGTAGCGATGATGTCTTTCAACATATCTCCGTCCAAAACTCTTTCAAACTCATCGCTTACTGAATGGACTACCCTCCTTTCACACCCAGAACTTTCTTGATAAAAAAACGCACTTTTTTTATTTCGTACCTACAGTGTGTGGAAGGAAACCAAACCGTCCCAAGTTGCAACACGACGTGGATCTAATCCTAGACTGTTCATTGTATTATGCAAGTAATATAAATAACGACGAATCCTTTTCTCGGTAAACAGACTACGCAATACATGATGTAATTGAACAAGACAACGGTGGGAAATTTCGCTCGTTCAATTACTCTACGAACTTTGAAGGCGTGTATCTACCATTTTTTTTTGTCCAAATTTCTCAATCAGCTTAAAAGATGAATCCTTTTAAAGGCTTATTTTTGACTTCTGCAATAAACGAATTCCAAGAACGAACTGTAGAACCTTAATTTATTACAGTCACCTTCTACAATTTCCATCAGTTTGACAACCGATCTGCAAAAAAACGTGAATGTGTGTTACAGCTAGGTTCAAATTAAAAGTAATTTAGAAATGTTGTCCTAATAAAATATCTTCAAAAGCAAAGAACCGAAATCGAACTGACCCAAGCAAATCCTCCGAAGATGTCTTCTCCGTGGTCTCGCATGGACCAGCTCCTCAAGTGCTCGGTGTGCTCGAACAGGTTCCGGAACCCGAAGCTCCTGCCGTGCAACCACACGTTCTGTGCCGAACCCTGCCTGTCCAGGAGCGTGGACAAGGGCCAAGTGAAGTGTCCCGAGTGCGCCTCGGAACACAGGGTGCCCTTAAAAGGGGGCGTCCAGGGGTTCCCAAACAACGTCACCCTAGGAAGGTTCCTGGAACTCCGGCAGCAGGTGTCCGGAATCGAGCCGGATCTTCCGGCCTCTATGCAGAGGTGGGTGCAGGTGACCCTCCTTTTTTTGCAAACTTAAACATTTAAAATTCTAATGCATGAAGTGTTCATGTATGAAGGGAAATTTCCATACATGCTGTTTCTTTTATTAAAACTTTAAAGGAAAATATAGGGTATTGCAGGAGGAAAGGAGGGATTCTTAACTGTGGATATGGCAATTTTCACATTTAATGATTTTTTTTGCATAAAAATTATCTACTTATAAGTCAAGGGGAATGCACCGTTTTTAAGTTTGCTATAGTAATAGAATTTTGTTTATGTCCACAAAACCTACCTTAGTCAAGTAAACAAGAAATATTTGCTTCAGAAGAAGTTTACAAATTAACTCTAGAAATACAAACCTATACTTTTACCTTTAAACTATCAACCGTGGTAAATATTAACTCCTATGATTTTTTTGCTCGTCAAACCGTTCTGAAAGCAGCAAATTGACTAATTTAGTAATTGGAATTTTTTCTTCATGTCGCAGAGAATTTTGTAAGAAGAAAAATCAATTTTATTAAAGTTGAGTTTGTGAAAAATCGATTTAAATATTAGTCGAGAATGGCACTGACCAGCTTAATTCTAGAAATGCAAACTTACTTGTGGTAAACAATTAACCCGGTGTTTAGCTCTAATGCGTCCTCAATGATAATTACGCAAACCTTTATACAGTCTTTTGTGATTGCAATTACCGGTTTTCTGGATTTTAAATTCATAGTTATAATTAATCTCTAAAATTTACTTAGTATTTTACATTTAAATGCTTTTGCCAATGAGAAATTGTTTTTAAAGAATCACAAACATATATTAACGAAATAACTGAAATATTAATATATCATAATCTAGACACGTTTATTTTATTTTTAATGTGTGCACTTACTATGACATGTCTTATCCATGTGTTAAAGTGAAATTAAGATCGAAACACGATGTAATTGAAAATTGAAACAAATGGTAAATTCCTATATTGGAATACCATTTTTAGAGGTTTTGAAAAATAGCTGTAGAGTTTTCTTATATCTGAAAAGGAGACACATAACCTTTCTTATGTAACGTATACAATTGTATACAAAATGCAAGGTACCCCAATATATTGTTTTTTTCTCTTTTTACCCCATATTTGTTCAATTTATTGTAACCTATATTAAAAAATAACTTAATCAGGTTCTAACAGTCTGATTTAAAATCTAAAAAAGTTGTAATAAAAGGGATTTCTTTTGTTCTTTTTTTTCTTCCCAATGTACTGTATTCGGAATAGAATTTAATAACAATGCTAGATCAATGGATCCTATAATTTGCATATAATTATGAAGTGCTTTTTTATAACCAGTGCAAACAACTACCTCTGTAGAGGCTATGCATAAACTTTTAGCACGCTACTCTTTGTAGGTGTAACACGTGTAAAGAGAAGGGTCAGCTGGAGATGTGTGCCCACTGCAACAGGAAGGTTTGCAAAGAGTGCAAAGCTGCCCATGTCAATATCCTCAGAAAAGAGATTGCGCTCATCAACGGGCAAGTCAGGGAAGGTCTGCAGCAGCTGAGCACGGTGCTAAACACCACGAAAGAGAACGAGGAAAAGCTCCAGAAGAACTACAGTCAGGTAAGTAGTTAACTTACTAAGAAAGCTTGGCACGCATTTATTGATTCCGGAAGGATGAAGAGCTGAACATCACCTACCCGGCCCGTATACTGAACCCTGGTGTCTCTCCCCCCCCCCCCCCCCCAGTAGCGCTGTCTACTACAATATTGGACCCAATGGGATTAATATACACTGTTAAAAATTAGGCACTTTGTTTCACCAAAAATATTGTTCCTAAGTAGCTGCAACGGCTGTGTGGTGAAACGTTTAAACCATATTTTTGGTATTCGGTTGAACCATTTCTCAGATTTTTGTTTCCAAATCCAGAAAAGTGGTTCATCCAAACACCGAAAAAAAGGTGAAATATTTCACCACACAGCCGTTGCAGCTACTAGGAAAATATATCTTGGTGAAACCAAGCACACAATTTTTAACAGTGTAATGTAAACTACCAAATACAGGGTGAAGCAAATAAAAGCGGCTCCAACGTGGAGATAAGAATACGACAGATATGTTGCCAAGTCAAAAACCAATACAAAAATAGGTTTGCTAACATGAAGCCATTGATCGCTTTAATATTAAGCCCAAACAAACGCTTGGCGACTTATATTTGATGGCAACTACGCTATGGTTTGAAAAGCTAGTTGAAATGAAATATAAACAAGGTATGTAGAGCTCTGATCAAAAAAAGTTCAAACTAGTTATTATTTCGGTTGTTATTTATCGTAGAGAATCGGACCTTTTTTTTGTTACTACAAAACATTCTAAATTGATTGCAATACAAAAAAAAATTGCATAAGAAGCCGTCTTCATACAATACACACTACGATCTGAACTGGCCAGTAGTCCATGAGTAGCTCTAATATGATGCTAATCCAATCCGACCCCCAATGGGGTTCCGGACACAATCCCGAAAGCCGAAATCCCGACAAGCCAGAATCCCGAAATACCGAAAGGCCATAATCCCGACAGGGACGAAATCCCGAATGGGTCAAAATCCCGATAAGGACGAAATCCCGAATGGGTCGAAATCTCGAATGGGTCGAAATCTCGAATGGGTCGAAATCCCGAATGGGTCGAAATTATTATTGTGTGAGTGAAGTGAGTGAGTGAAGTGAGTGAGTGAGTGAGTGAGTGGAGTGAGTGAGTGAATGAGTGGAGTGAGGGAGTGAGTTAGTGGAGTGAGTGAGTGGAGTGAGTAGAGTGAGTGGAGTGAGTGAGTGGAGACTCCACTCACTCACTCCACTTACTCCACTCACTCACTCCACTCACTCACTAAACTCACTCACTCCACTCACTCACTCCACTCACTCACTCCACTCACTCACTCCACTCACTCACTCCACTCACTCACTCCACTCACTCACTCACTCACTCACTCCACTCACTCACTCCACTCACTTCACTCACTCACTTCACTCACTCATTTCACTCACTCATTTCCACTCACTCACACACAATAATCTCTAATATTTTCAAAAAAATCGAGAAATGGACAAAAAAATCTATTTTCGGGATTTCGACCCATTCGGGATTTCGACCCTGTCGGGATTTTGACTCATTTGGCTTGTCGGGATTTCGGCTTTCGGGATTTTGGCTTGTCGGGATTTCGGCTTTCGGGATTATGTCCCAGACCCCCTTAAGGTATAATTTAAAACCCAAAAATGTTCTATGGCTGACAGGGCCTGTTCTAGGAAATCTCAGACTATAGGCACAACCTATTTTGGGGGCCCCTTTACGGAAAATGTTATGTATGATTTCCAGTAATGATGCTGCTATATGACCTCCATATCAAATTTTTGCTACAATTTTATAGGCTTCCTTATAAACATCGATCAAAACAATCACGTTAGGTCGATATCTCAGTCAAAATTGAGCAAAAAAAACAAAGTGGAGTATCAGAATTCTTTTTAGTTTACTGATATTTTGGGGATTTACAGCATTCAGCATAATAAAAACTGAAATTTAGGGGCCCCTAAAATTTGGGAGCCCTAGGCCCGGGCCTAACAGGCCTCATGGAAGAACAAGCCCTGATGGCAGATGGCAGCTACCCTTCGCGCAGGCGCGATTTTCCCGAAAGCTTAATTATTACGCCCGGCAGGTACCAGGAACGGAACTCGTGTACCAAATTTGAAGTCCGTAGCTCTTTTGGTTCGAGTTGTAGTGAAGCTTTAGACGGATAGACGGACCAATGTTAAAAAACGTCAATTTTAGAATCAGCACCTTCCATATCGTGTGGAAAACACAAAATCTCCGTTTCGGATTTTCAACCCCATCGCCAATACTTTCATTACCTTATATGCCATATTGAAAGTAAAAATGTATGAAAATGAATATTATTAATTAACTAAAGTTTAATAAATTGTATGATCTTTAAATGCAATTTTTGCTCCGTATATTTGATTATTAATGGTTCCATAAACGAAAATTTTAGTAATTAATAATGCAATCCTTAAAAACTTTTTGTGAACGATACATTTCGAGAAGAAAATCTTTACGGACTCTCTTTATAAACTTTTACTGTCCTTGACGCTTCTAAAAAAATTAAAGTTAAAAAATTACAAAATTAATTTTTAGGCAGTTTCAAAAGAGCAGGTAATTCAAAAATTCGGTTACCCTGTAAAAGTTGTTTTCCCTGGCGCAAAGTATTCATACCGGAAAGCTTATGGGCAATGTTTCTTAAAATATATGAAGTAAAAGAATGTATATTTTTGAAGGTGATTTTTAAACCAGACAATTATTAAAAAAATAATGCATTATCTTTATCTGAACATTAAAAGAGTTTTTCTGAAAATTAATATACGTAAAAACTTCTTGTTGAAAAAGTATAAAACAATTATTTTGAAATGAAATGTTCGTGTAAATTATTAACTATTATTTGTTATTAGCTGAAGTTGTTAATAAAATATGTTAAGCTTAAAATATTTAAATTAAGTTTAGCCCTAATATTTAAAAGGAACTCTTATAGTTCTTTTTCTTTATCTGAAAACTTTATTAATTAAAGAAAATTAAAAATTCGCATGTTCGCATACATTCTTTATATTATATCAACTCTTTAACAGTTCTACATATTCTAGTAATCCTAAAATTGGTCATACACTAAGTGGGATACCTCTAACATTATATAAACTTTTAAGAGAGAATTTAAGGAAAAAACTAGCCTTGCAAAGTTTAATGTTGTTAATTATGTGAAGAACATATAACTGTTCGTATATTCTGTGATTGTGACAGTCATTTTGAATAGTTGTCAAAATAAAAACTCTTGCAAGAAGCTTTGAAAGAGGGTGAAGATTTAAAGTTCGGCTTTTTGCCAGTATGCAAATGCTTGAGATACTTCCACCAAACAAAAATTGGCTAAATCTCAAGATTCCAAATGCTCAAGATTATGAAAACAGAAGGAAATATTACATTAAAAAATTGGTTGAATTACTTGACATACTGAAACTATTCCCTTATAGTTATACTAAAATAAATGAATCTATTTGTCATGATATCCGAAGTTAGTGGTTAAACTCCAACGGAAAAATGCAGAGCAATATTTTGCGCTATTGATTTATACGATATGTCTCATAAATTTGTTGGTGATACTTTTTTTGGTGGAAGAACGTTTCATGCTTAATGTGAATGTTTATAACTTTCAGTAGTCGTTCGATAAGATTGTTTTTTTGAAATTGTAGGGTAGAAATATTTCGCTTTATTATGTGAATTATTAAGTTATTGCTCTACAATTAATTTACAATGCTCAGGCTCCTTTAGTTGATATTCTCAAATTCAAATATTCTCAGTCCAAGTATACTTTTTATTGAAATCTGCTAGGTGGAAATTGATCCTTATCATAATACGGTCTTTATGAATAATTCCATCTCTTATAGTTAGCAGACTAACAGAGTGAACTTACGTTGGTTTTTCTCAGATCTTTAACAACTACTTAAACAGCTGATCTACAAAATGTAAGATATCAACATGTTTGGAAAACATTAAAGATTATACTTTATAATCTTAACTTTATCTACTGATCTTTGCACATTTTATTTATAAATACTATTAAAATGAGTATATACCATAAAAACCTAAATATATATCTGAATAAAAATAGTTTTCAGTCCTTAAAATATATTTTCATTTATTAATTTTAAAATTTAATGTATTTTTAGGTTAAAGATGAAATCGAAGAGGTAGTTCGTCGCTACACTCGAGACTTATTAGACACCGAGGCAAAACTAAAACATCACCTGGACGTCTACCTCAATTCAGAACTCAGAAGCATGAAACGTTTGGAACACGACTTACACATTGAAATGAACAATGTCAACAGTAACTGTGACCTAGTTGACAAATACGTCAATAACGGCGTTGATTGGACAGACGTCGAACTCACAGACTACAAAGAAATATTCATGAAAACCCTGGAATTCATCAGAGCATTCGACTCAGATCCGACGGATTGCATTAAAAAGGTGAAATTCACTCCTCGGTCCGATCCAGACGTAATACACAAAACAATAATAGATTTTGCAGAGGTTAAGCTAAACGACGAAATCATCCACACTCCCGGCAGCTTGTTGAACAACGTTGATTCCTCTTCCTCGAATTTACAGAATGGTGGAATGTACAACAGCTCGACAAATTTGAACGGACCGACTGTCACCTTGACACCACCGTCTCTTTCTAGGAGCCAGAGCGATCACAAACTCTGCAGCCAGAGACAGTCCCAGAAACGGAAAGACCCCAAATCTTCACAGAACGATGATATTCCCGAAGCGTCTCTCTCCAGGAGGTTCCGGGACAGGTTCATCAGGGACAGGGACAGCAGCGAGAGGGAGATCCGCGACAATTCCCCGTCATCGTCCTGGAGAAACCGGGACCACTCTCCGACTTCGTCCTGGAGGCGAGATCTGGAAGAGGCCAGGAGCCAGAAATCCCGATTCGCATCGAGGGAAGCCATCGACGAGATCGACGCCTACGAAGCAACAGATTCTTCGCCAACCACTCGCAACCTGCCTCCTTCCACGGACTTTGTCAGTGAGACTGAGGACGCCACGAAAGGTCCCCTGAGCGGGGTCATCAGGATCATAGACAGTCCCCATGTGATGGAGAGGCTGCACCACAGTGAGGTGCGACAGAAGAAGCAGAAGGAGGAGGACGAGAGGAAGGCGCGGATGCCACCTCCGGCACCGCCTCCGGTCTCGAGACCCATGGCGAGGCAGCTCAGCGAAGACGAAATCGAGAAGCAGAAGAAGGAAAACAAGGCCGCTGCAGCGGCCTCTTCGGCTACGAGCGCAGCCTCCAATGCAGCAGGCTACAAGGTAAGGTATGCAAAGGTTTAGCATGCAAGAGAATAGCTTACTTCAGTAGGTTATTAGTTTGTCTATATAATTTTTAGTCTCCTTAAGAGATTTGAATAGTATTTAAAAACCTCTGTCACGTGTGGCATCTGATGTAGCTAATAAAAAACTTGAGACTACTCCTATGCATAGTTCACACAGTTCTAAATTTATGTGCTATGACGTCTATCATAAAGAGTCAATTTTGTAAAAAAAATTTAGAGGTAGGGCGGGACGCATTGGGATACTGGTTGTTTATATGGAAGACTACCCAAGTGCCCACCTTTGTTCCATACCCTTTACATGTTTTGAAATAAACTGGTTCACTATACCCATGGCGTGATTGGCAAGAAATTATACGAAAGAATTTTTGAGACATGAGACACTTGTACATTTATTGTTAACCAGCCAAAGTACGAAGGAGACTTATATGAGTGATTGCTTTACTGTCTTCAACTTTGCACAATCCTAGTTGTAGTATGGCATCTTCAAAATCTGAGCAAAAATTAATTTAATGTACTGTACTGTTGAGGGCCCTAAGGTCTAATAAATTAGAAGATAGTTTGTCTATTTAGTCGAAGAAAATTCAACGTCACTTTTATATTTAGTTCTCTATTTGAGAATGGAAATTAAAGCAAGAGCAAGCAATGTAAATTAAAGCATTAAAACAAGTTGACAGTTATGTGGTAAATCAATCAGTTAAGGGTAATAATTTAAAATAAAAAAACCCCTTCATAATTAGCTTTTGAACTTTCTTCCACAAGGCCACTTCGACGAACGACACTTCATCGAGATCTCCCAAACCTTCCATCCTGAAGAAAGACGACGAGACTCGCTCGTACACTTCGAAGTACAGCAGTTCACGACCTGCTCCAGAGGAGCCCACTTCTCCCAAACCCAGGAATTCCAGAACAGCCGATAGTGATCCACCATCAAGTCACAGCAGAGGACAGACAGAAGATTCGACGGTATCTTCGCCAACACCCAGGTATGGGTTGCAGAAAATGCAGCATTTAATATTAGTGGGTTATTTCTGAAAAAAAGGCCAACTCAATAGAAAATTCATAGTAGTTGACCATATTTTCAAAATGACCTATTTTGGAGCAGTCTGTTTTTATTATTCAATCAAGGATGTGACCTAGTTGACTCCTTGGTCCATCCTTGAGTTTTAAGATTGGTTTTATTACAGTTTTGAAGTTTTGATGATTTTTATATAAATAGAATAGTTTCATAGTAATTATCAAATTGATCGTTATATTTTAAAAATTAATCACCATCTTTTATTTAAACTAAAAGGTTCTTTTTCCGTACCAATTGTAACTAAAGAGTTTAAACGACCGTCTTGTTTTTATCAAACCTTAAAATGTGTCTTGATTTATTACAAGTATTTAGAGATAATGTGACAAAAGAGAACAATTGCGTTTTTGTTTAATGAATAATAAGTCTCTATTTTTTTAAAAAGCAGATTAAGGAGCTGGCGAACCACGAGCAGTGCTGCCACAGAGAGGGACGTTTCTGAGAGTCCTCCTGGATCGCCAACGAGAAATAGGGACACTCAGAAACCACCTGTTTCACCCAGAGCTGTTCCAACAAGGTCTTTATGGAATAAGACTTTATATTTAAAAATATAGACGTGTCGCAATTTTTAATTTTTACTTATCTTTTACTTAACTATTATATATTCTCGTTTAAATTTTGTTTGGGAAAATAATTTGGAAGACTATGCTGAGCATGAACTTGAACTAGAGGTGGATGAAATGTTGCTTTAGAATTGCACATGAAAACAGAGTAACGTTGTTTGGAAATGTAGAAATCGACGCATTGATGATGAAAAAAGCTTTAAGAGGGATACTGTGTCTCATGCAGCTAATGAGTCAGTTTTGAATTCGCAACCTCTGCGAAAGCATTGCTATGACTTGTGAGCATTTTTTTTCACCAGGTATGAGAATCGTAACAGCATCAAAATAAAACAAATTTAAAATGAAAATATCATCTGATTTTTAGTAATTTTTTTTAGTTTCAATTACCCCAAAATATTCTGATAAAGAGGACGTATTTTTAAAATTTACCAGTTAATTCTTAAATTTTAACCGGATGATATTCTCCCTTCAAATTTCTTTTATTTCGCTGTTTTGACGATTCTCTTATCAGGTATATAGAAAGAGATCCGCTGTAGTTGTCAAACTCACAAGTTTAGAATAGAATTCAAACGGATCTACAAATTAAATATTGTTTGCTATCTATACAAAATTACTATGTTTATAATTTATTATGATAAATAAAAAATTGGCTTCAAATCTCTCACTTGCCTCAAAAGTGAAATTTCCTTTTACCTTACAGCACTCGACCACCCCTCCGCTCAATCCTAACCAAAAGCTCCTCCTTGGAGCACGAGGACACCCATACAGACACTCGCCGATCCAACCTGACCACCGGACGTTCCAGTCCAATGGACAGGAAAAACAGCACCAGCGAGCGGCCTACCTTGCGACTGGCCATCCGACCCGACCACAACTCGCCCAGCGAAAGCAGCGAATCTTCGGACAGCGAAGACGAAGAGGTGGACAGCGAGACTGCCACCAAACGAGGGGACATCAGTCCGTCTGTCAATACGCTGCTGGCCCGAAGTGCACAAGCCAGGAAACAGAGCTGTGCCACACAGGCCAGGATCCTTGGAAGATCGGATGACAAACTGCCCAGACCAGGAAACAGCAGGTCGTGGAGGGATTCCATAAAAGACGACGAACCGTCGTCCATTACTTCCAGGTGGGTAATATATTTTTATGGAAGAACTATGGAATAAGCTCATGAAGCATTGGCTTATACCTTACAAATTTCGAAGGGACTTAAAATGTCTCAAAAAAGAGAAACATCTGTTAATATATCCAAAATAAACTGTTTGCCCCTTGTTTCAAGTTATTCTCTTCAAATTCCTTATCAAAGCACAAAATTGCACACATTCTTTAAATATCCTTATTACTATTTAAAAACGAACTTCACATATAATCATTTTTTGATTTCTATGTTAATTTGAGAGGATTCTTTTAGACGTAAGACCTCAACATCGGGTGACCCTGACGGACACATATCCCCTTACAGTCGTTTCCTGGAGCGTCGCCGATCTAGCGTGAATAACTCTAGAGTACGAGACAAGAGTCCTGAAGAGAGCTACACTTCCAGGATAAACCGCATCGCACGGAGCAAGAGTTCTCACGACCTGCATCCTGCCGAAGACAGTCCCGAGGATGACACACTGACAGCCATTCGAAACAGGTAAACTGTCAAAGGAATGTGAGAGGATTCATGAAGTAAACAACGTAGATTATATAATAGCAAATAGTTTATTGGTTATGCCAATTTACATGTTTCAATGAGTCCCAAAACGCCCATCTTCAACAGAATGGCACACAACACAAACTAAGAGTTGCCGACGCGAAGTTGTGAAACATGATATCCGACTTGATAGTTTGTGTTGTGTGCCATTTTGATGAAGTTGGGCGTTTTGAGACTTATTGGAACATGTAAATTAGCACCAATAAACTATTTTCGCCAATAATTTACGTTATTTACTTCATGAATCCTCTCATGTATCATGCGCAAAGTTGAAGATATTTTCTGAATGTCAAAGGAATATTTATTTATGGATGTTATGTCCGAACTTTCAGACACAAAAACATTTTTTCGATTTGAGGAGATATTTTGCAGTGCTGTCGAGACTAGGGGTACAAAAATTATTCATGAAAATTAATTTCTTGAGTTGAATTATCGTCGCACTACAGCTACACGAAGGCTATTGGCGACGAGCTTCAGAACCAAAGTCAAGAAATTATTTCTTGTGTTTTATCAAATTTCGGTACTATTAATGAGGTATCTTAATTTTATTCAGGTAATTTTGTGTTATCCAGGTACCGTGCTCGCCGGAATCGGGAGTCCAGCCCCCCTGAAGAGGCCCCTCCTCCCCACTCGTGGTCCCAGTATATGAAGGACAAGTACGGGTCCGGCCGCACTGCCACGTCCGGACTCGTCCGCAGCAGGACGGCCTCGTCCCTCGTCGCGCCTCCTCCCCCAAAGTCCGAAAGCGAGGACAGCTCAGAGGAGGACAATACTCCGCCTTCCAGAAGGTAGGGAAATAGATCAGTTTATTGTGTTACATCAAAGCCTCCTGATTATGATCCTTTTTATTTCGTTAATCGTTATTCCGCTATTTTAAACTCATTAATTTATTATAGCTTCCGTTATTTTAAACTAATCAATACTTTTTTTAGCCAATGTGCATGTACACCAGGTGGAGCGCGGAAACGTACTTGCGCCGCATGGTTAAATGTTGAAGCAATATTCAGATAGCCCCACTAACATATATGCTTTGAAGTCGCCATTGTCATGTTCAGTGTTTGGTCTTCACTCACCCTTACAAATGCATCCCCAATTACCTCGCAAACAGAATTCCAAATAAATCTAAACTTATGGTCATAAGCAAATGGACTTGCTATCAACTATTTATAATATAATTGAGTAGTTAGCGTAATTAAAAAAATTCTAGCAATACCAGATTCCCTGGCGGCGAATAATTTAGCTTCTTTTCTCACTCTAAAGATGATTTTGCCGTCTTTGACGATTAGCAACCCCTTACAGTTAGCGAAATAAAATAAATAGTTATTATTATCGGTCAAAATTTAAACCCATCGCTAACTAAGGTTATTCTTCCATTTTTGGTTGTGTCTGTCTATGTGCACCAGCATGGCGCACGCTATTAACATGACGAATCGACTGCATAAGTTAAGATCTGTTACTGCTGAATCGATTCTTCCAGCTATGTATAATTTGATGGTTGTTCTAAATCTATGGACAATGACTCAAATATTGTTCAATTTATACAGGAGGGAGTACGGTAGAAGAGGAGACAGCAATTCCCCGCGCGGCTTCAGTCTTCCGAGGCGGACTTACATGCAGAAGGGCAAGTCAACATTGAAGTTCGGATCCAGGGGTGACGGACATGGAACGTTTACTTGGCCCAGGGGCGTATGTGTCGGGAACGACAATACGATAGTCGTGGCTGACAGTAATAACCACAGAGTTCAGGTAAGGAATGCGCCAGTTATCTACCAACTGTTCCAAATGGCAAAAAACAAATGGTGCCTCTCGATGTAGGCAGAAAAGTGACGTAATGATAAATTGGACTTGATTAGTTTAAATTAATAAATATTTAAAATTTAAATGTCCAACCATTGATGTATTTTTGAAAAGATTGGTAAAACAGTTGGACAGCAATAAGCAAGTCTGTCAATATTTCACAAATAAAGAGTCTAGTTTCAAAACTCACTTACTCCAAAGTATATAGTTATGATATAGGGACCGTTTATTGACTACTTCGTCCAATTGAATTTGCAAATGTCAAAAATCGCCAATGATTACACCGTACCCTATATCTTAGTTATAATTTGTAGGAAATACAATGGAAATACAAAACTTTAGATAATTCTCCTGAGAAATTGTTTTTTATCAGAGCTGCCACTTTTCCTGTATAGTGTGGTATCTAATTTTTTTTTTTAACAAAGCTTATTTCTTCATACAAACTGAAAAAGCTTAATATTTTAAAGGATTCAGATTTCAGTTTCTGAACTTGAATCGTCAAAACTTCATCGGTTGGAATTGTGGTCTAAATTATGCAGTTACTAGGTTGGTAGTTGGTATACTTAAAACTTGTGATTGCCACATGACTGAACATCGACCTAATATATAATTTTTTTATAAATTTGAAAAAAAAAATTCTAGATATTAATTGTGTTATTAAGATTGTGCCATTATTTTTATGGTTTTGTGAAATATTTATCTGTGAACTTTTCAGATAATAGTGTAAATATCCCTATAGTATGAAAACCATGTTTTTTTTTTTAAAGGTCTTCAACTCCAACGGTAAATTTATCCAAGAGTTTGGATCTTATGGCAGCGGAGATGGTGAATTCGACTGTCTTGCCGGAATAACAGTGAACAGAATCGGACAGTACATTATTTCTGACCGATACAATCACCGACTCCAGGTCTTTGATCCCAATGGTCGGTTCATACGTGCTTTTGGATGCGAAGGTCGGATGGACGGAAAGTTCAGTTATCCTTGGGGTGTTGCGACGGATAATTTAGGATTTATATACGTGTGTGATAAAGAGAATCATAGAATACAAGTAAGTTTTTTTCTTTTGTTTATATCTTATCTTAGTACAAATTAGGGCTAATGATATCAAAAGGAGTATTTTTCCTAGACACTTCTTTTGTGCTAAGAAGTACTAACTCTGTAAAAATTTGATGCAAAATTACTACATCAAACTGGTGGCAGTATGCAAGTTTTTGCTGCTACCAGCTTTATGGAGTAACGTTACACCACAAAACAAGAGAAAGCTTATAAAATATAAGATTAAGTTTGAAGCTTCTATTTTGTGGTATTACGTTACTCCATAAAGCTGAAAGTAGCAAAATACTGGGTTCTGTTACCAGTGTCACGGAGTAATGTTACTTCAAATTTTTACACTATATGGAAGAAAATCCAAGTAAATCCACAGTTATTTTCCACAAATCTCTATACTTCAGGTATTGTTTTCATTAAATTTAGATCTAACTATTTTACGAATCTAGTGATGTTTCAGTCGTATTTACTGTTCTTTCCTGGATCATGTTTTGTCGTGTGTGGCAGCTCAAAGCCTGTGTTGACAATTAATTGATGACAACTGTATCTGCTTGTCAACTGCATATCATTAGTTCAAAATATATTTGTTCTACCTAAAACATCTGAAAGGGAAACCATATGCTTCAAATTAAATTATGATTAAAAGTTATACACGCACTTCAAAAAGCCATTCTTCAAAATCAAATCAACCTTCACAAAAATCATGGCTAAAAGGACTTTATTATTGACCGGTTTCTTGTGCCACTGTTAACAAAGAGAATAACTCTTTTATAAACAGTGTCTTTAAAAAGTAACCTAGCTAGTTGCATTCTTTCTTATTATCCTCTTCATTGCATCTGCACCAATAATTCACTTCAAATGTGGTGTGACGACAGGAGACTACAAACACTTTTTAATACAATGGAATGAATTCCTTAAGTAAACAAACGGGAGAAAACATAGTAAATGTATAAACATTTTAATTAACTGATTCTAAAATGAAAAAAGAACACACAGATTACAAATTTAAAGTGCAACTACAGGCAGGGGCAGCGGCAGCAGGGGGGATAGGGGGGGAGGAGCTCAAGCCCCCCTGTCGGGCAAGGCTAGCCCCCCCCCCTCCCCACATCGGGGAAATTTTGAATTTCGTCGGGGTAAAACTAACTTATGATATCGGAAAAAAATTTGGTCGGAAAGACAAAACCCTTTTAAGAGTTTCAAAATTCAACACTGTTTTAGCATTTTCCAAAACTGTCGTCTCAGTCGTAGTTCGTGCCCTTCTTCAATTGACCTTGAGTGCATACCACTAAGCGGCGAAATGTAACTTCTCTTTTATCGTCCCACCACCCCAAACAGTGGGAATGTAGAAACCCCCTAAAAGCTGGGTAAAAACAAAAACAGAAAAATGGAAGTTCTTTTGAGTTCGCAGCTAGTATCATATGTCACCACTGCTGACAAATTTATGGCCTGTTTCGCAGGAGGGTTCATTAACACTAAAGTTTTCTCCAGAACGGATTTACTTTTGGATGTACTTCGGAAGCACTTTTAAACGATTTGCTCTTTTTGTAAGGAATAAAGAATATGAAGGAACAGACTACTAGTGGTATGTTTAAAATAAATTAATTTTTATTGGATTTTTTGGAAGTATTGTAATGTATATATTTTTTAATTTAAAAAGAATGATTTCCTCGATTATTGATATTTTTGTGTTAAAATTTTAAAAAGATGCAGTAAATTTGTTGTTTGTCTCGGCACGTAAAAATTGCTACGCAGTTTGAAACCCCTTAAAATGTTGTTTTCAAAACCGCTTTCAAATTTTACACGTTTTTTTTAAATACAAAATATGTATATCGTAATATTTTACTCTCAATTGTCAAATGAAAATAATGAGATGTGTACCTATGGTACTTTTTTTTCAAAACATTGAAGTAACACTCAGTTTAATGATTTTTATCAATTATTCAAGGAAAAATAATGACCTATTCTGACAATAACTTTATTTTGGTGTATTACAGCCAAACTCAGCTTTAAGCGCATTGCGCTCGATAAAAGGACAACGTTTCCTAAACTCTCTGCAACATTCAGGAAAAGTTTTCCCATTTAAGGTTCTTGAGTAAGTAACCTATCGATTAAAAGCGGGAAATTCTACGAAATATTTTCAAGATTGCTTCCAAAATTGACTTTCAATAATAAATTACAATTTTTGGAACTCGAAAAAAAATGACAAATTTCCGGATGAATCTTTCCTTAAAATCAGAATAAAAATTTCAATCATTAAAAAAAAAAACCCTTTAAAATGAGATTGATATGAACAGCCGTACATAGAATGAAGATAAATTTTCTTTGTAAAAATAAGTGGATAGACGAGGAAATTCCTATGCCATTTTGAACAAACAAAAGTTTAAGACGACCAGCATCTGATTTTCCCGAAAGTGGCGAACGGTCAAAACAAAGGAAAATTGAACATTTACGATCAAAAGTCACTCCAGAAACCAAAACTTATGCAACACAAATAAAATGAATTTGAGGGCTAGTGGAAAGATAGATGCTTCTAAAATCAAAAAAGATACGACTTTTAGTTCCCCTTCAGAGCATTCAAATACCGCAAATCTTTTTCTGAAAAAGAAAAGCAACGCACGGAACTCTCGGAAACAGTCTAGGCTTATGGAGCCTCACCTTTGCTAATTGATGTAACTCTTCACCAATATCACTTTATGAGGACTTGAAGAGTCACTCAAAAAGTATAAATTTCATTTGTACAAAGGTCATATAAAAAGCAAAGAAAACTGTTACTCTGAAATTAGCTCCTATAAATCCGAAGTTAAAGTTAGAAGGTATTCAAGCACTTTAAGACCATACAGCGTTCAAAGAATAATAGACTGTACATTTAATGATTTGAACAACTATTCCTTTGAACAATTAAAATATTTGAAACTTTTTCAAAATGGGCACAGGATGGAAGCTCAAGTCAGAGTCAACTTCAACAGAGATTCCAATCCACTAATTCTTCAGTTTCTAATAGCTCTCATTTCATGTGTACCCCTACCACTGTATTTTGGAGATAATGTATAAATATAATCTGGAAGCTTTGTCTGTACTGTTTTGTAGATGAATCAGCACTAGCTTAATTTACTAAGGATACATACATAGGATTTACATAGGGAATACTTAGAGCTAAAATAAATGTAGTAATTTTAGCTTAAATTAGCTTAAATAAGGATAAATAGGGCTTCATACTTCTAAAAACATCTGTTTGTTTTGTGGAATTTTTTGAGGATTTGTATCGAGTTGAAAAAGAAATCTGTATAGTAACGCGTTTAGCTTTAAAAAAAACTAGTTTGAAATATAATTTTATAATTGAACAAAAAGTATTCAATTGATTTATAAATTTTTTGATGAATTGCGTTTTTTGTTTCATTTTTGATTGTTAATGATAACGGTGCGAAGTATTCACGGTTTGATGTTGATTGTTGGTTATATTTGGACCATTTGGAGAATGAATATGTTAAAAAAAACTTTAATTTTTAAATTATACCTAAGCCCCTCCGCCGGGGTAAGCCAGCCCACCCGTCGGGCAATTCCTAGCGCCACCACTGACTACAGGAATCTGAAAGTAGAACATGGTTTTTCTCTAAAGACCAGCTGTTTTGTCTTTTAATTGCTTTTCTTAGCCACTTTTCTAATGAATTATACTTTCAATAACACTTACCTCACTGGAATATCGTCTGATACCATGTCTTTTTATTTATGTTTCACGTTGCAGAGATAAACAATGGACACGAAAAATAGTAGCAAAACATTATGAATATTAAATGCAAATATATATTTAAATCCAATCAACAAGATTGGGATGCAACAAAGTTAATTGCATCTACATTATACAGGGTGTCCGTAAAAGAATGTCCGAGTTTTAATGGTATATTACAGGAGTTTATTTTATACTAAATATAACAAATCATACATGACATTGAAAGAAAACTAAACTAGTTTTTCCTATAAGTTCTCAATGTGTGCGCCTTTAGCGATACGGCACACATCCAAACGAAAATGCAATTCTTCCCATACTGTACTGTCTGCAGCAAGTCTGGAGTAGTGGAAGCAATAGCCTGTGCAACGATGTAGCTGTACAAGCGCATGCGCCTATCTGAAACTGTTTTAGTTATTCTTTATTCGTCACCTTCAACCACATTCCAATTACACTTCAACCCCGGACTCGGACATTCTTTTACGGACACCCTGTATAATATCTTCACTAAACCGAAGTAGAAGTATTCTCAAACAGTAAAATTTTCTTTTGAGGTACTTGTATTTTACATCAGTAGCAATAAAATGTCTACTGGCATGCAGGTTGTTCTGAAGAACATACTGTTAGTTCTGGTTGATTTGGGTGTTAGTTCAGATGGTAGTGCTTGACATCAGAATTAAAATTTTTATAATAATTAAACGAGAGATAAGAATAAAGGGCCATATAATGAAGGAAAAATTACGTACCTAATAACAGTTTGGAACCATTTATTAATGTTATAATATGTATAAAGAAACAGTTGCGTTTTTTTCTTGCACATTCCTTACCAGCCTTTCCTGTCTGAATAAGAATTTGGCACACGCAAAAAAAGACATTTCTTTACCCTTCCAGAAAGAACAATAACTGCATTTATCCGTTTCAATGTTTTGGAAAGATGCCGGCATTATTCGTGACAGCTATACAATTTTTCAAAAAACAAAGTTAGCTGTTGATGGCTAAATGTTAGACAGGGTTGTTTTATATTTTTATTCAGCACTTCGTTTGCTGGTTAAAAAGGTGAAAGTTTCTAAGAAAATACGACGAAACAGTCTCGTTCTTTGTTGTTTAAAATAGAAGGGATATCTATTCCAAGGTGAGAGAGAAAAAGAAATTATTTCTAACGCTTTCATACGTGTTTGTTGAAATAAATTTCGAATCTAATGAGTTTATTTGAATTTCCACACATTTACGAATTATTAGAAATGACGTAAAATGCAATTGAATGATAGATTTACATAAATTACAATTTTCAGCTAGACTATATTTAAAAACGGAGTTGCTTTTAACATAGTGTTACTCAATATATTTATTAAATATTTTTTAAACTCATAGTCAATTGTTTAAAAATAGAACTTTTTATCTTTGTCTCGAGAAGGGGAAAAAAGAATCCAAACAAGACGATGAAAAGTTGGAAGGTAGAAGTGTGTCGTTTAAACTAAGAATGATGGCATGCTTTGGAACAGCGGAGGCTCACTTGCTTTTGTTTAAGCACTGAGAATCTTTTATTTTTGGATTTTATGAGGATTTCTTTCTTGCCGCCGTTTGAGGTGACAGAGCAGCCAGTTTTTTGCCATCTTACCAACTACCCCACATAATTTTTTTGTTATAAGCGACCCACAGGAAACGTTCTGAACCGAGCCGAATAAAGGTTTCGTTCTAAAGTTTCGCAATTAGTTCAACGAAAGGGACACGACTAGGGGAATTTACTGGAAAACTAAATGCAGGGTGGTACGGAAATAGATGTAACTATTTTGTTTTTTTAAGATGCGTGATTTTTCATGCTCGATTTAGCCTGGTTTGTTTCATTCATTAGTTTCAAATGCTCCAAAGCGCGTTGGAAGATAGGTAACTTTCGAATACCTATGAAGTGGCTAAAATATTAATAAATTTTATTAGAATGGAAGAGGCCCAGTGGCTTAGTAGCCCGTGGTAGTGTTTCGCATTGCCACGGCACAAGCCGGAGACCGAATCTCGGATTGGGCGAGGTTGACCCATCCTTTCATCCCTTAAGTGGGTCGATAAAATGGGTAACAAGTATGCTTGGGAACTAAACACTGAAGGTTCCGCGTGAGGCTGACCACCTTACCGGGACATATGCCTAGTACCCCTAGGTCACGGAAGCTGAAATGGGCACGGCAGGCCAAGACCCAGTAATGGCTTGTTGCGCCGAGGAGTTTAGTTTAGTATTAGAATGGAAAATAGTAGATAACTAAATTTGAAAAATTAAAATATCTATTTTTTAAGTGACAAAGATTAATAAAATACGACAAAAAAAACGTATCAAGCACTTCAAAACATACATTTTACATTTTATGAAGTTCTTATGTATGGCTTACACACAAAAAAATCTTGCAATGGATATATATATATATATATAATATATATATATATATATATATATATATATATATATATATATATATATATATATATATATATATATATATATATATATATATATATATATATATATATATATATATATATATATATATATATATATTATATATTAGGGTGTCCCTTATTTTTGGAATTTTCGAAATCAAAAAGACGTACCCTCTCTTTTTTTTCCTTTTATGTCAAAACACTCAGAAACGAAGTTTTATCCCATTCTGATATCAGTAACACGTGCCGCTTTTCATTTGAAAATTGCAAAAATGGCTAAAAATTCAAGTTTTTGTCCCCATATCAAATTGTGTTAATCTAAGAACAATATTATCAATACAAAAAATATAAAGCACACATTTTCCTACATTTTTTGTATATACATAATTGTTCTACGAGCAACGGTTATTGAGATACATAAGAAAGAAGCGCGCCCTTTTTTGGAAACTCGCAAAATGCTCAACTTCACACCGCATAGTACGGGTGAATTACGCACAACAATACTGCATAAAAGTGTCTAAACTTAGTTTATTCTTCCCCAATATTCATAAAAAAGCGCAAATTTGTGAAGTTTAAATAAGAAGTACGTACAGTACAATCTTATTCTATTTTTAAGGGGCAGGGCCGTTACGTAGTCACTGCAGCGGGGCGGTTACCCACAGCGACTTTTTAAAATAAAAACATTGTGTGTTTGAGGCTACTAATATTAAAATAAATATAAACTATGTAAAACTGTTTAAAATTGATTATTTATTCATTTTAATTTAGTTTTGTATACATAAGGAAGATCATAACACTAATACTTTGAATGAATTTCTTTAAATGTTTTCATCTAAATTTCTCTCAATTCAAAAAGTTTAAAATGATAACAAAAGATGAAAAATAATAGCAATAACAACAAAATAAGAACTAATACATCTAAAAGTAATTAAAATGGGTATTTCCTTTTTAAAGTGTCTTTTTACAATCAGCTAATAGCTTTCGGTGTTCGTGGACGCAATAAGCACTGTTTTTGCTCTTCATCTGCTGTTATAAGACCATGAAAGTCTTGCATTCATTTTTCAGCTCTTTCAGCGTTTACTGCTTTAAGTGAAGATACAGTCTGTTGTGCTGCCACATAACTAGAATTATCTTTCCAAGCAGATGGCATTCGGTTAAAAAGTCATCCTTCAATTTCAGTAGACGGGAAAACAAATCTTTACTCTTTAACGGCTTGCTTTTTGTGAAAGTAGATATTACTTCCTTTGAATCTGACTCTTGATTTTGAGAACTATTCTCTATGACTTCTGGCACAACGTCTTGTTTATCAGAAGTTGATGCTGAATGATGTCTTAGGCGATATTCCTCATTGGAAGCCCTTTGTCTTGCACGCTCTTCTTTTTCTGCAAGTTTTCTATCTATTCCAGCTAAGTGGCCGGGCCTCCTTGTTTCTCTTTGTCGCATCAAAAAGCCTTGTCTTCTTCAATTCAACATATTGAGTGCGTCTAAATGTGCAATATCAAATAAGTTGTCCAAATTACTTTCAAACTCTACTCTTCGACTAACATAAGTATCTCGAGTTTTATTGGCATCCTTTTGCAAACCTCTCCAAAGTTTATATAATTTCATAAGTTTTTTCGAACAATTCAGCTCATCTTTGGTAGGTATTCTTGCTTTATTCCAAAAGATAATGCATTCCCGTATCGTGAGAATAGAACTGTTAAAGAGGGGTAGCTTAACTTCTCGAATATTATAAAATAGAACTGAAAGAACTTGCCGATTTGATGGAAGTTTTGATCCGAGAATTTGATGGCTCACATCTCCAACTAAATATATATATTTTTTTAAACTTCGTAACTGTGAACACATTTTCACTAATTGTTAGACATATCAGAGGATGTTTACTTATTGAAATTTGCGTTAAGACTGAGAAAACTAGAAGGGACAGAACTGAGAACGCAATACAAGTCGGGTGGAAATTGAGGACCTTTCAACCCCCCCATGCAATTAATTGCCTCTTAAGTATAAACAAGCGGTTCGGGGTAAAGGGAATTTACTGCATTCTCGCCCCCAACATGAAGTAGAAACTTGGTTCCCAATGTTTATACAAAAAAGCAGCACCGACATTTAACCGTTAACGTCAAGACCCGTAACACCTTTAAAAATGCTTTTAAGAAAATATTCTCCTCAATAAAAGAAAAGGTGATTTCGTTTAATTAATTTTTTAAATGCCACATTTTCACATTTAATCAAAATTCCACACATTATTTCTGTTTTTAGTTCGAACATGATTGCTGAGATTCACCATGATTTTCTTTTAAAAAGCGCTGTGGGTGAGCGCCCCGCTCCAGTGCCCACGTAACGGCCCTGCTCCTTAAAAAAATAGGGTAATCTAGATTATTCGTAATTCTTATTTAAACTTCACAAATTTGAGCTTTTTTTTATGAATATTGAGGAAGAATAAACTAAGTTTAGACACTTTTATGCAGTAATGTTGCGCGTAATTCACCCGTACTATTCGGAGCAAAGTTGAGCATTTTGCAAGTTTCCAAAAAAGGGCGCGCTTCTTTCTTATGTATCTCGATAATCGTTGCTCGTAGAACAATTATGTAAATACAAAAAATGTAGAAAAATGTGTGCTTTATATTTTTTGTATTGATAATATTGTTCTTAGATTAACACAATTCGATATGTGGGACAAAAACTTGAATTTTTAGCCATTTTTGCAATTTTCAAATGAAAAGCGGCACGTGTTACTGATATCAGAATGGGATAAAACTTCGTTTCTGAGTGTTTTGACATAAAAGGAAAAAAATGAGAGGGTACGTCTTTTTGATTTCGAAAATTCCAAAATAAGGGACACCCTAATATATATATATATATATATATATATAAGCCTTCCTCAAGTAAGACAGACACAGAAAGAATTTTTCCTGCACAAAGAAAGGAAGTACACCCAGGGTGAAGGCGGGAATCGAACCCGCACCCGTTACAGTGTTAAGAATGCTAGAGTAATAGTCCAAACCACTCGGCCATCCGGGCCCCATTTCAGTTGATAACAGTTTTAGTTTGCTGACTGAATAAAGTTGAACTAATAGCGTAATCCATCTGACAGCCAAATATTTGCTTCAAAAATTTTCTTTTCAGTCAATGGCGTCGGTTATATCAATATTTCTTCCAATCACTGATAAAGACACTGATTCGCAGTTAAAGGGGATAGATATCAATATTTAGTAACGAAACTTATGAGCCTGTGATGAGGATCGGATCATTTATTTTTTTATTTAAGTTCTACATTAAAAAATAATCAAATATTTCTATAAGAAAACGTTGTTATAATATTGTGTATTTCTTTTCCTTGTGCGTTAATTTGGTATTGAACAAAACTTTTCGATTCCTCGGGTGAGTTTTTGTTACATCCGTTTGTTCATAGATGGCAGCATTAGTATTCTCTTTTTTTAAAAACTTGATTGGACTCGTATCGTGTAAACTTCATCTTCATAATACCTAAATTTTACTAGTTATAATATTTGTTTTCAATAATAAAATTCGAAAATCCATACCTAAATTTAAATTAGATCATGCTGAAAGAAAAAATATCCTTTCAATAACTTACGCCGTGTTAAACTCTTGCTTTTTAAAGCAATTGGAGTGCAAAGTTCTGAGCAGCGTATGAGTCGTTGTTGCGTTGTATGCTAGCTCGGGTGATTGCCTTGTCATTTGAACAATAATAAAAATACAAGAACTAAAATTAAAACCCCTCTTCTTGTTAAAGTGTGACGTTAATTCAGCTTAACAGGCTGACAGCGATATGAGTTCTTATTGTGTTCAACAGCCAATCTTTATCTTTTGGTTTGTTTGGATTAACGTTGATTTAAAGGCTATTATCGACGTGTAATTTAGAACAGTGGTCTAGTGACGAGGCTGCCACTTGATCCTGCACCCATTGCAAGTTCCTTATATCGACACCGTACGCGGCGTCACACCTTTTGTGCTTAGAGGTTTCCTGAATTTAGAATGGAGCGTGGTTTGTTTGTGGGAAAGAAGACAATGCTTGACGTAACTGCGGTGTCAATGTAGGCGTGACCGTTCTAGTTTAGAGGAATTAGCTGCCGGGTGGTTTGTTTGTGGGGTGACAACGGTTGACCTAACTAGGACATACTTAATTCTAATGTAGGCGCATTTTATATAGCTTCAGCGACAAAAAAAACGGACTTCGCCTAGATTTTCCCCTCTGGTCTTTTATTTGTATGGCAGTCAACGCGTTAAACAAAATCCATCTTCTTACCCATCAGGTGTTCCAAGGGGACGGCACCTACGTGACCAAGTTTGGCGGGATCGGTCAGCGCCCCGGCGAACTAGAGCACCCCCACTACGTGTCAGTGAGCTCGACCAACCGCGTCATCGTCTCGGACTCGAACAACCACCGGGTACAGATCTTTGACGTGAACGGCCGCCTGCTCTCCACGTTCGGCACCGAGGGGTCCGAGGAGGGCCAGTTCAAGTACCCGAGAGGGGTGGCCGTCGACGATCAGGGATACCTCATCGTAGGGGACAGCGGGAATAACAGGATACAGGTAAGTTTGCTGAGAGCACTTTTCTACAGTCCGTTGTTGTTACTAAACCTTCATGGCCTAGCAACAACTAGATCTGGCCTTCAGGGACATGTATAAATTGTGGAGGAGGTGATAGATGGCAGCATCTGTCTTGTATGTGTGTGTATGTCGTGTCCGTAATTCTTGACGAGGGTTTATAAGCAGGTCTTTGTGACCAAGCACACACAAGCCTGAAAATATATGTCTACCTACCAACCAACTAGATCTGGTCCCTAAGTCCATGTATTCTAGCAAAGTCAATAACAAGAAATGGAGATGATTTAAGTTCTTCTAAACCTAGATCCAGGCAGTCTAGGATATGCTCCAGAGAAACTGCCTTTAGATGAAACTTGTTACAGGTTTTTTTTGAAGCCGGAGCTAAAATCCATTCCTTTAAGATGGCCAGTGTTAATCCTTTAAATTTCTGTAATATCTAATCGATCCGCCTCGAGCTCAAGAATGCAGCGGAGGCGCTTTCTACAATATCAGTCACTCTTATAGTCTTATCTGGTCCATAAGTCCACGTATTCTAGCAAAGTTAATAGCAATAAATGGAGATGATTTACGGTCTTCTAAACCTAGATCCAGGCAGTCTAGGATATGCTCCAGAGAAACTGCCTTTAGATGAAACTTGTTACAGGTTTTTTTGAAGCCGGAGCTAAAATCCATTCCTTTAAGATGGCCAGTGTTAATCCTTTAAATTTCTGTAATATCTCATCGATCCGCCTCGAGCTCAAAAATGCAGCCGGGGCGCTTTATACAATATCAGTCACTCTTATAGTCTTTATGATTACAATGCAAGCTTGGCTTTCCCCACCACCTCCAAGAAACGACGTGAGCGTCGTGTTTTAAACCTACCAGGTTCTGTTGTGAGGATAATCGCATTTGCTCTCCTGTATACCAAACTAGAAATATAATGATAAAACCAGAAATATTTTTTTAGCATTTGACTCATATTTTGTGATCAAGGAAAAGAACATGCGATCGTTTTACTTTTCAGTTATATGTTCTACCAAATAATATTTTAATTGCATTATACCAAGTTTGATAAGATGACTTACACTGTTAAAAATTAGGCACTTTGTTTCACCAAAAATATGGTTCCTAGTAGCTGCAACGGCTGTGTGGTGAAACGTTAAACCATATTTTTGGTATTCGGTTGAACCATTTCTCAGGTTTTTGAATCCAAATCCAGAAAATGGTTCAACCCAAACACCAAAAAAAAGGTGAAACATTTCACCACATAGCCGTTGCAGTTACTATAAACCAATATCATGGTGAAACTAATCACAAATTTTTTAACATTTTAAATTTTAATGGCGTAGTAGTTTTTATTAACAAATAATTTCATTTCCCTTCCCTAATGGATCTTCTCGCAACACACCTCTTCCTTATTCCGTAAACAGGAATACATATTTAAATAAAGAATCCAAAGGTTATTGATGGGAATGTGAACCAACTTCCGTTACTTTAAACTTCCTTTTAAAATTTTATGCATACATGATTGCTTGATGAATCGGTTTAAGTACGCAGAAATAATCTTCCGTGTAGTTTTTAAGAAACCAGAAAATGGCAAAAAAAAATCTGTTTGTGTCTGGTTATGAATGTAAATTTTTAGGGATAAATTTATTCAGAATTAATTGAACTCACTTTGTAAATCAGAATTATAGTTAATAAAACATATTTTTACCGATTTGAACTTTGCAGAAAAATAATTACATTAGTACGTTTTTTAAAAATACTATTCTTTCATGATAATTAGAAAATAGGTAATCCAATTATCGAAATTTATCTATATTTTGACGTAATAATATATTTGAGAGTTCTCGGTATTCAATTTTATATGTCGAGTCTTGAGAATTTAAATGTTTAAAAAGACTGTGATAAAGTAATAAATGAAGTAAGAAAAAATGAGTGTTTACATACAATGTCTCGAGTAGATTATTTTATATATTGGCATGTTAGTCCTAAAGCTTATGCTCAATCGGAAATTAAAAAATTATGGTATTTGAGTTACTAACGAAGACAAAGGCGATCTATTTAATTTACAGATAGTTGATCTATTTTTTAAAATGATTTTTAAACATTCGTTGTGGCTATTGTTGGCCGTAACATTCTATTTATATTCAACGGCATGAAGGGTAGTTAACCAAATAAATGTGTACCACTTCTTACAAATGGTAAAGAATACAGGGGAGATTTTTTTATATTTTTTAAGTTTTAAGTATTTTTTATTTTTATTAAAAAAAAATGATTTAACAATTTTTCTCATGTGTACACAGGTATTCCACCCCGATGGAACTTTCTTGAAAGCGTTCGGAACCTGGGGTTCTGGCGACGGTGAATTCAAAGGTCTGGAAGGCATAGCAGTCTCGCCTACGGGACAAATTCTAGCATGTGATCGGGAAAATCATCGCATTCAAGTGTTTTAAATAGCAGGTAAATAAAAAAGGGCAATCCGTGGTTTATAAAATTTAATTTTTTCGCCATAATTATTGTTTTACGATTATGCGATTAATGCTATAGTGACCCTCTTTCAATCGCTGCATTTTTAAAAAAAATTATTTAACTAATTATAAATGTTTTTTTTCTGTTGTAAAATACTACTGCTACTATGCCAATTGTGGCATTTGATCTTATGATTTATCACAAAATGAAACACCCCACTACTCATGATATGTCACCGTGACGAAGTAGCATGAACATAGTGATTGTTTTAATTTTATTGTTTCATTTTTGTACTACTGCTAGTATGATACAGAAAAACTGTGTATTCCCTTAACCCCCTAGAAGGTCAAATCAGCCGGACATGCGTTATTTTGGACAGCAGTGCCGAATTGAGTCATGCTCAAAGGTTAAATAAACAATCAAACGATTTCAAAATTGACATCCGACAGCCTTCGGAAAGTAATGAAAAAGTAACGAAATGTTTCGTTACCGCTAAAAGTAACTAAGTTGCAGTTACTTTCTAAAAAATTACTCCAAACCCTGCTAATTTGTAATTTTACCCTTAGCATTAGGGATTTAATTTAGAGGGATATAGTCGGTCGTTGGTAAAGGGATAATAATTTAGAGGAACAGTCGGTCGTTGGTAAAGGGATAACAATTTAGAGGAACTCGTTGGTAAAGGGATAATAATTTAGAGGAACAGTCGGTCGTTGGTAAATGGATAATAATTTATTGGAACAGTCGGTCGGTTGGTAAAGGGATAATAATTTAGAGGAACAGTCGATCGTTGGTAAAGGGATAACAATTTAGAGGGATAGTCGGTCGTTGGTAAAGGGATAATAATTTAGAGGAACAGTCGGTCGTTGCTAATGCATCAGTTCTGACTTACAAATTCTGCAAAAGTAATGTTTTGCCATGTAAGCATTTTTTCACCAGGTATAAGAATCGTCGTTACATCTAAACAAAGTAAATTTTAAAGAAAAATAACATCGGATCTTTTCATAATCAATTGATAAAATTTTTAAAAAATAGTGTCACCATCTTAAGAATAAAATTCGGCATCTTTAAATTTAAAAATTAAAATTGAAATAAACACGTTATTTTCCCTTGTAATTTGTTTTATTTTGCTGTTATGAGGATTACCTGCTTGGTGGAAAAATGCTTACAAGGAAAAGCAATTCTTTCCCATAAGTTGGGATTTCAAAACTGATTCATTAGCTCTGTGGGACTTACCATACCTTTTAAAACTGCAATATCAATTAACTATCTGGTTGTATTTTTCACACATACACTATCATTAACTTTACTTTCACTTTGTACTACATGCTTAATTATATATGTAAAATAAGTCGACAGGGAAACTTCGGAGTAATTAAAGATCTTTTATTTAGCAACTAGTCATTAGTTGAAGGTTTATTTGTCGTCTGCAGTCGACGAGAGAGTGTGATCGAATGCTCACAAAAATGGCGAAAAATCTCGAGCTCTGCTTCACTGACCAATCAGAGTTATGAGAAAGTTTGAAAGATCAACTTAAAAATGTGCTGACTAAACAGTTTCTGTGGGAACGATTGATCTAGGCGACTGTTTGTCGCCGACAGGGTGTGGTTGGGATGTTAAAGTACTAAGTGATATTAAGGATATATGAAAAAGATAATTTAAGTTATTAAGTTTAATTGGGGTACAAA
This sequence comes from Oedothorax gibbosus, assembly GCA_019343175.1. Taxonomy (NCBI): domain Eukaryota; kingdom Metazoa; phylum Arthropoda; class Arachnida; order Araneae; family Linyphiidae; genus Oedothorax; species Oedothorax gibbosus. The sequence continues at coordinate 30,060,805 of CM033272.1, forward strand.
GTATAAGATTTTGAGAGGGTTAAGTTATAATATGTCATATATATTTTTCTTTTTCAGATAATAAAAGTTTGCATGCCAGTGGAAGACAAGCTCTACATATTTACCAAGTTGTAATAACTCCTTCGAAACGTTCTCAGCTTAATCTCATATCCCTTATTGATTTGCGTTTGCTTGCATTGTATGGACTTCTAAGTACAATGTGACAGGATGCACAGTTGCCAAAATTGTATTCCTGATTCTCAGTATATAGTTTTACATTGTATTGCTCTCCTATTTTGTAAATCTATAACTGGTATTAAATGATTATTCTGTCCATGATGTGTGATCACTTATTGTATAGCTAAATAAAAGAAACTAACTTTTAGTGCAATTCACATAAAGCTATTTATTGTGAAGTCGATTCAATTTATGGCCTACTTTTGGGAATAAGTTTCAAGTTTTATTGATTTCCTAAAAAAAGTATTTGTATTTAAAAAAAAAAAAGGAGTTGAGAGAATTTTGAGAGTTGTAGCTTCAAATAACGGATTTTTTTTAATAAAACTTGTGCACAACCAAAACTTGCACTTTTTGTTTATTTAAATCCGATACAAATAAAACTGCACTAAAGTGGTAAAGATTACTTCAATAACTTTGGATGTTATAAATTTATAAAAAAAAGTTTGAGCAGGTTCTCACTAAATTTTTTACCGTATATTTAAATGTAGCAAATAAAAGAACACAACGAAAAGGGTTTATTAAGTTGCTAAAATATGTTTACATACAATGGAATATGTTTGCCTAATTAATGTATGTAATAATTGTGTTTAAACTGTTACATATTTATAAAACCACTTATTTATTTTTTTACCGGATCAGGCCAATTCCGGAGTTTAATTGTAGTTTAAATCATCTGGAAAGTTTAAATAAACCAATTAAACACAATAATCAACCAAATTCATTCCGTATTATCTTTATTCATGAAAATCTTGGAGGACAAATGATATATGAATTGTCGAAATATTGATTGTTACGAACGTTTAGATTTTCTAAACGTTTATGATCAGTGTAAACTCCTTAAACTCACTCATAAATTGGTATTTAGTAGATATTTTTATTAAAAAGCGATTGTATGAAAAATAACAACAAAAAAATTGAAAAAAACCGGACAAAGACAATAGCCTCATAATATAATATTAAAAATTGTTAATTGCAACATAAAGTATAGTATATATATTTTATGAAGTAAAACATAAGATAAATTGGCGACGGACGTCATATTTTAGAACCACAGTCAAGTGACCAGCCGACACGAGTAGGCACCCAACGCAACCATTAAGGGCGACATCGTACGCAGCGTTGAGACTTTGGAGCGTATTTTAACGTGCACTCCCTCTACACGGGGTATTATTCGTCGGACATTTTTTGGCTGCACGGGCCGTTTATAGGTCGGCAGTTATTTTGGCGATGCCCGGATCCGAACCTGGGACCTTTCGCATGCTAGGCGAGCGCCTAACCGACTGGGCTCCCCAGCTCCGAAAAGTTGAAATAGACAATTGCAACAGAAATTATGTTTGCTGATATAGTTTCAGACAAAAAAAAGAGATTATTCTAAAGAGGGCATATGGACAGACATTTCTGTTCCACTTTAATTTGGTATGTGTTGCCTCACCAGATATATTACAATGGGAAACGGATATTTTTGAGTAAAAGAAACATCATTAAAGTTTAAACAAAATTAAAGTTTCTGCGAAAAAACTTTCTCAGCCAGGCATTAAAATCCTAAAATAACTTATTAACATTTTCACTCCCATTGATTCCATTTGGAATCATCAATTTTGCGAATTTTTTTCTCACTAAATTGAACTCCACACCTATTTAAAATAAATTTTATTAAATTCTCCATACATTTTTCTATAAAGTTATATTTTCATTTTGTATTGTTGGGATTGTACATGGAAGATTTCTGTCTTTTAAAGAATTAAAAATGTTTGTGGTTGTATAAATGAAAATATGAAAAACATGGTAAAAATAAAATTAACTCTGAAACAATGTTATTAAATAAACTGGCGCTGTATTCTTCATGCCTGCATATTGATGTGTTTAAAAATTTAATTTTAACTATTTTTAACAAATAAAGTTTCAAAAAATTATTGTTATTATTCATTCAAAAGTCATGATCCGAAAAAAATTTCCTTAAATTTTAGTTAAAAAAATTCAGATTTTTTTTCCCCTGCTTATCATCATTTCATTCTGGATGCATAATGAGTATTTAACAAATTTTAGATTTTTAGTGTACAAAATAAAAAGTTGAGACTGAAAGGGTTAAGATGAAAACCTTGGTGTTTAATTTTAGATGTGCATTTTCTACCAGACCTTATTATAAATTGCATACATTTATCTTAAATGAGAATTAAACTTTCTTTTTCAATTTTCAAGACAAATATTTGCACGTAAAAATTTTTATAAATAAATGAAGTATTTTTGCCTGATGATTAAGTTACAAACAAACTGAAAAAATCATCTGCTCAAGTAAAAAAAAATCTATTTAATGTATATTTAATTTATCAAGTGAATAAACTCTTTTAAATTGTGTTCTTTCATTTGTTACATTTACGATTAAATGTCTTTGTTAAGAAACGGCAAAAAATTTAGAGATCTCATATTTTTGAAACGGATTGTACATCGCTTACCAATATGCGAAGCTTTCTCCTGATTGCATATAGTTCATTTCAAATTTAGTCATTTCTATTTGGTTAGAAGTGAAACACCCACCAAATGACTCACGTCCGCTGCAACGCTCACCGATCTATCAGAGTTTGATGTTCGGACTTTGATTATGCAGTAAAACCTGGCTATAGCGTCTTTCAAGGGGCCGTGAGGTTTATGTTTATGACGTTAAAAACGAGTAACTTTTTTTTCTCTAAGGGGGCTGCAATATTGGCGGTCAAGCCTTTTGCAGACTCGGCATATTCCCCAGAACTGAGAGCCAGTTCTTTGTGGCACCAGGCGACTCTCGCTACCAATTTTGACGCCCAGATTACAATGAATCTGAGCTCTCTGTGGATGTTAAAGTATGCCGAGATTTAATTTTTCCGAGAGACTTTAACGAGTAACTTTATATGAACAAGGTGGCAAAAATAAATGTAGAAATAATGTAAAATACGCAATACTCATTCACTCATATTATTAATTAAAGTTATAAAATGACATACATTGAATAAAATTTAACCATATGTGCTATCATCAGTAGTAGTTTAATTTCTCAACCTCTGGTCAATAATTGTTTTAGACTTGAAATAAATTTCCCCAATTCAATAATTTTTCATTTTTTTTTAATTTAGAGGCGACTTATAGCATCATTATGGCGATTATTTTAAATAGTGAAAACGAATTTAAAAAAAGTTGTCTTTAAGAAGAATCTTTAAAACGGCATTTTGGATATCATATGTAAACGTATATTTTTAGCGTTATAAACAAGGAGTTTTCCAAAATTCGTCGTTATAAGCAAGATATATCAAAACATTAAGTTCTATGGGCATTTCAAGGGAGCGAAACTTTATGGCGTTATAAACGAGTTGTCGTTGTAAACGAAGTGTTTGTAACCGAGTTTGACTGTATATTTACAAACATCTTTGTAATACATATATTTATGCTCTGAAGAGCATACTTTGAGAGTGACAGTTGACCTCAAATCCTGTGAGTAAATATATTCTGTGATAATCCAATAATAATTAACTTATATAGTTAATAACTGTAGCATATTCATCAGCGGTGTTGTTTGAGATGGTCAAACAAAAGACAGACATAATCTTCTTAAAATCCAGACTTGTGAATCGGTACAGTGAATTCAAAGCTTAAAAATCTGTTTGAAGTATCGGTTGACAAAGTTTCAAAAGCTGTCTGGGTCTGTTTTAAAATCCAAAAATATACATTTTTTTGCATCATATTTTGCTTCAAACATTTATGAGGTAAATTGATGTAATGATGTAGTTTAAATTAAGTTTTATTGATTGAATAACTAATTTTGTTCAAGTGCCTACATCTAGTGTTATACGAATACAGGCTAATGTTCACACTGTAAAAAAACTGTTGTTTTTACAGTTATATACCATGGTTTTTACAGTTAAATACCATGGTTTGTACAGTTAAAAATTGTTCTTTCATGAAGTCACACTAACAACCCATCAAATGCACCTGCCCTTCGGGAAATTTGAAGACGTGCAAAGAGTCACGTGATTGAGATCATCGTTCTGATTCGTTCCCCCGCATTGGGTTTCTGTAGCGTTAATGTTTATAAACTGTAACTTTTATTTAGTTGTATTAACTGTATTTGTAACTGTTTTGTCAGATAAACCACGTGACTATAGGAGAAAGGGAAGTATATTTGGCAACTTATCGTGCTATTTGGCGTTTTTTGAAAAAAAAAGTGAAGAATTTTAAAACAACTGTGTTAGTTCTGGAATGTTTTTTTTTTGTTGGATTAACGTTGCGTTAGAGCTACAGATTATATTTTAGGTCATTTGATAAAAACTTCACTTTTATTTATTAACTGCTAGAATTTTTTTATGTATATTTGTAAAAAATACATACAAATGTGTTGTGTAAGAAAACTTTAGAACACACTATAAACTTCATTCACCTAATTTTGTGAAAAATGAGCCAAATCAAGCTTTTGCAAAAAATTAGAAAAGACCAATTCCATTTATGGTTTTTGTTTGATTAACGTCGCACTAAGGCTACAGTTTACATTCTAGATAATTGGATACTCTTTTTGTATATTAACTGTTTTGATTTTTTTATGTATATACATGTAGAAACTGTAGACAAAAGTGTAGGATAGCTTAGGAAGCCACTGTGTACCATGTTCACACTGATTTAGTGAAATAAGAATTGGATTAAATCAAGCTTTTGAAAAAAAATCGAAAAAAATCACACTTTACTTAGCATTTAATTACGAAACAGTCAATAAAAGTTTCAATGAAATACAAATAAGAAAGGAACATTCAAAATTTATTTCTTCAATTTTTTTAGCATCAGAAAAAGTAAAAACACTAAAAATTTACACAGCAAATATTACCTTACAAATTTTACATGTTTAATATACAAGAATATTAAGAGACATACAGTGTAATAAAAAGGTGGGGGAAAATGAATTTTCAATACATTTGAATCATTTCAATTCTTTATCATAAAAGAATTTGTATTATATATAAAAATTATATTTCTTTTATTTTATAAAGCCATAATAAAGATACAGTAGTCCAATATTATTAAAGTAATTTAACAATATAATAATATAAACTAATTAACACTTTAATGACAGACCTATAATTTCTTTAAAAAAAGAATTTCTAAAATATTATGCATTTAAAATGTTATGTTCATATTTTTAAAAGGTGTATGCAAGGTGCTGTTTAAAATCAATGCAAATGCTTTTAAATCAGCTGGATATTTTTGGAATTGGCATTTCTAATCTTTTTACAAACTCTTCTGCAGCTCCAGAAGAAAGCTGAAAAAAGATATAAAGTTTCATTAATTTAAACATATGCTACATTTAAAACATTGGCTAAAACACAGATTAGAATTAAAACACAGATAAGAATACTATGTATTTCTACAGAAAAAAACAACAACAGAATTTAAAGAATTGGCATGTTCACGTGAAACATCACATTTCTATTTAACATTCAATACAATACTATACTTGGGTTGCTGCACTTGCTTCATTTTCTTCTAGGTTTTCTATGGACTAAATAATGTTTGCAATTGAATGTTAAGTGAAATTTACAACATTCAAAAGCAATTACAATATTTGGTCTTTCACATCTAAAACCTGTCTTGGTCAATTTCTGTTAACTGGTGCTTCTTGGATGTCGACGATGGGCATTATCTTTTGATTTTTATGTTTTTAATGCAAATCTTTTGTTTTTTTACATCTAAAATAAAAATTTAATATTCAAACATTTAACCTTACCTTTAAGACTGAGGATGCAGCATCTGAGATCATGCTCTTTTCTTTCAAATCTTTCAGCAAACCTTGCAAAGATTCCACTCGTTTCTTTAGTCTTTTTCCAGATTTTCGCAAGTCTCTGACAACTTGTTTGTGTTTCATGATCGCAGCCTGGGATATCTGCAATAACTTCTGTGCTTTGGTGGGGGATGTGACATCTGCCTCATCAAAATCTAACAAAGAAGCTTTTTCTTTGGTATGGCAGATGAAGCTGAAAATCAAACATTTCAATTAGTAGTATGTATTTACAACTTTGGAAGGAAATCTTAATACTTATTGAAACATTCCTTTAAAGAATGGACCTTTACTTCACACAGAATAAATAGGTACTGATAAGTTTCCCTTTTAATTTATTAAAGTTATATCAGAGAAGAGATTAATTATTATATATAAGCATTTATTAATTATATATATATAAATATGCGAAAAACTAAGTTATACAATTCTTTCAAATACAACACTACATGTGAAATATTTTTAAAATTATAAACACAGCTTAATTGTTGCAATTTTCAACCTACATAATGAACTGCTGTAATGTAATACCATATATAGTAAATTTTAAATAAGTGAAAAACAAACCACCCTAGACCTTTAAAATTGAATTCATAAATACTTCTAAATTGTTTTATATCTAAAAAATGTATCTAATTTGAAGTAAGTTTTGAGTTGAGTTTTTGTTTTGACCGAAAAACACCAAAAACAAACTTTTACACTTTTAATAATATTGGCGACAAACTAAGGCGCCAACCATCGGACTCTAAATTTGTTCCAATGCAATTTCAAAATGTCTTAAATATAACTTATACACGCAAGTTCTTTTCAAAAACTGCAAAAAATATAGAAACGACATTATTGTATTGTAATTTAAAAAGAATATATATGATTACAATACGTATATTTCATGAAAGACGCATAAAATAATACCATGGTTAGGTTCACGCTGAACTTTAATTTTAAAGAAACGACCTAAAACCAAACTAATGAATAAAAATATCACTTACCTATGAAATGTAATACCTCCTCCTTTCTTATGAACTTCGTTGCAGTTAAAAGTACAACACGAAACAACCATTTTTACAATAATTTAGCTGCTGCGAATATTACGAACCTTTCCTACACCGATTGCCATAGCAAAATACATACACAGCCAGCTTGTAGTAGGAGATGTAAAAAATTCCTCCTACGGTCACGTGATTCCATGTGTGTTCCACGGCATGGTTGCCATTAGCCGCTCTACCCCTATTATAAGCTCGTTGGTCAGCACAAACACCCAATACTAACCCTCGTGACCGAGTAATTACTTTGTCGCAGACGGTTCAGTATTGGGCTCGCTCGCAAGAGGTTCCTGGATCAAAACCGGTCCCGGTCCATACCTCTTCCAGGAACCTCTTGCGTGCGAGCCGAAACTGAACCGAAAACTGAACCGATATCAAAACTGAACCGTCTGCGAGTCTGCGACAAAGTACTCGGTCGCGAGGGCTAGTATTGGGTATTTTATTTTAGCAGGGAGAAACTGTTAAATTAACAAGGAAAATCTGGAATTTCAACAGGGAAAAACTGAAAAAATGTTAAATTAACGGGGGAAAACTATTAAATTAACAGTTTTTGCCTGGTAAATTAACAGTTTTTCCCTGCTAAATGAACAGTTTTTCCCTGCTAAATTAACAGTTTCTCCCTGTTAAAATTGCAGTTTTCCTGTAAAAAAAATTACAGTTTTAAACTGTAAAAAACAGTTATTGACTGGCGTCAAAGTTGACAGTTTTTAACTGTAAAAACAACAGGTTTTTTTTATGGTGCATACGCCACCCAATCCTTAGTTCATAATTATTTAATAGTTATAATTTTTTTACTACAATAGGATAGAGTTCATTGGTGTTTTTAATTTTTCAAGAAACTAGTTTGGACAAAATTATAATTTTAGTAGTTTACTTAACTTAAATATATAAATAAATTGAAACAATGTCACGACTAATTGAAACAATGTCACGACGATTTGCCGCATTAGGCTGCAGCCTACTTAGAGTCACGGACACAATTGTTTTATATGTGAACACTGATTTGTTTAAACCTATACTTTGTATGAGTATAAACGTGATTGTAAAAATTACAAAATAATCTCTCGTTGTCATTACTTCTGTCACTTTCTTAACATCTTAAAGGCAGAAATACACATACAGAGTGTTAAATAAACTTCTATAGCATTACATTTGAACCTGCAACAAATGATGCTACACAGTATAAACAGTATCGTGTATAAGACCAACACAGTCATCGGTCAGATAATAGATAAGATTTATTGGGGGGAAAGAGGAAAACATAAACTTTTCAATTATCCTCTCTCATTAAATCAAAACCCGTTGAAACGTTTTTACCTTACCCTTGAGATTTTTCAATACAGAAGGTAAGACTTTATTATTTAATTGTATTTTTAATTTTCGAACAAATAATGTATTATTTGTATTTTGACGTCTTTACCTAATTATATACTAGTCTATGATAGCTTCAGTATGACGTATTCCATTTGTTTGTGAGACATGTAGATCGTTCTGTGAAAGTGGGTGACGGACAGACGGACATAGCCTTTATAAAAGCTTTCAGTTTTTACGTTATAAAAGTAACGTGAAAGATAAAACCCGGAAACGTCCAACGAAACTGTCTAAGATAATTTTCATTTAAGTAAGATATAATGGTTTTAATGATAGTAAACATTGATGAATTTAATTGTAAATTTAGTTTAAATTGCACAGGATTATTACATTTCTGCATCTTTTTATTACAATGATGTACATGTTAAATTGTGTTAATTAGGTTTGATGAAATCAATAGCTTTAAATTTTATTACTACAAGTATTTTTGCAGTACTAAAGAGGAAAGTTCGATGCATTATATCAATAACCTATGGCTATCTTCATCTTTAAATTTTTTTAATATCAGCTTTTGACCTTCCGGTTAATGGAATAAATGAAAAAATATATTCATAAATTGTGCTTACACTCGGGGACAGGCTAACTTGGGTAAACACCATTGAGTGAAAAGGAAAAAGCAGATGGCGAAGCGCGGCGCGACATTAAATCATCGCCGGCTCGCCGTTTCAAACAAAACAAGAAAAAAGTTTCAATCACCCGTCTGGTTTGGCGCCAATATCGCTTCAGTTGGCCTATTATAAATCGTTATTACAAATATTTTCTTTGTGCGTAATAAGGATCTAAGGCTTTTATACTCAGTTAGCATACGTCTTATGCTGTTAGTAGAAAGGCCAGTCAGTTCCGACGTTCTCTTTGTCAAGATGTTATCACTCATCAAAGAATTTTCTTCCTTTAATTTGTAATAGACATTCATCGCTATTACTTTTTCACTACTCTTTAAAGGCTTCCCCTTTTTATGAAGTTGAAAGGTATAGTTTTGATTCGTTCTTGAAGGAGTCGCCATTTTATTACACAGCAAAAACAATATTCGAACAAGTAATAGAAAACGAGAGATTAAATATACAAAAGAAAATAAACTAAAAAAAACCCTAAAAATTACGAAATTAAAAATCATTAACACAAAGCACTCAGAAAATATATAAATGTAAAAAAAAAACTAAGGTAAACGGTAACTATCGAAATTAAAGAGGAGCGAAAAATTCACTAATACGAAATGTAGCTACAGCAACAGAATGATTTCCTCTTTGTGAGAAATCCAAGAGGGATAAATTTCCAATCCCAAGAATGTCAGTACTCAAGACATTTGTTTATACCAACCCCTAAAGTTTATGACGATTCTGGAACATAAGAGGGTGCAGAGAAAGAAGAATAAGCAGAAGAAAAGCGGTGCAAGTTTTAACCGACTTGCCCTGCTTTTTTTTTCTTCTGAGGAATAGTTAAGTTTAATTTATTACTGTGACGTTCGACAGGTTCTAGGAACTCGTGTGCTAACTTTAAAGCCCGTAACCCTTTTATTTTGTGTTGTAGAATGGTTTCAGACAGAGAGAATAACAGACAGACCAATGTTCAAAAAACATCTTTTTTAGAATCCGCACCCTCCGTTTTTATCTGTACTACACACTTACACCTACTAAGAAATTCTGTAACAATAAAGTACGATAATTAAGTTCACTGTAAAACTTTGGTGTAACCTTTACCCCATAAAACTGTTAGAAACAATTTGTGTAAAAAT